>JACEEZ010026187.1:0-47355 GCA_016584305.1 Chionoecetes opilio | reverse complement strand
AAAGCTGCAGTAGAAGACAGCTCTATCACATTGCAGTGCGGCTACGGACCGCGCAATCCATGATCAGTTCACAACAGTTGGCAGGAACGTTGGATTACTATAGGGCAAAATAAACTGCGCACCATCCGCCAAAGTATCGAGGACTGGAGCTACTGCGGTCTCTCCCGGAGATGGGAGACTGCCTTGGCAAGATTGCGTATTGGTCACACTCTATATACTCATGGGTTCCTCATGGAGGGGGGCCACCCTCCTTACTGTGATGATTGTTTGGTCCCCTTAACTGTGCGGCACTTGCTGGTCGAGTGTCCCAGTCTTGGGGACCTACGTGTGCAATTTTTGTCCCGGTGTCGCGGGTCGGACGGTGCTTACCGTCTCTCCCTGGCATTGGGAGAGAGGTGTTTCTCTCCGGGACACGAAGTCCATACATTTATTGAGAAGGCTGGCCTTCTCAAAAAGTTATGATGTTTTTAATATTAACTTATTATTGTTTTTAATGTACTCTTATTCTTTTATGTATTTCGTTATTTTAAATATTTTTATTCTATCTTAAAATTTGTTTTTTAGTTTTACTTTACATGTACCTTCTGTAGGCAGGCGTCAATAACCCCGCAGTTGCGGCGCCTTAAAACTAAAATCAATCCAATTCTATAGTAAAAACACGAGCAGCCTATTAAATGCCTATTAAATTTCAGTTTTTATCAACATTTTCCGTCATAACTTCTCATCAACAACTCAAAACTTAACTATATATCTAAATCATACGTAAAAATTCGGCTAAGGCGCTTGGCCAAAACCTTGTGCACCAGACGTGTTATAAAGAGTGATAGTAATTGGCCGAAAATCCCCTGGCGCTTCTGGGTTTGATGTTTTTGGTAGGAGTGTTGTTCTTCCCACCGCCCAGTCATCGGGTGGGGCCCCCAGCCAGAGAGAGGATCCCGTTGACAACCCATAAGAGTTTGGAACTCCCGAGGTCTCCGACGTCGCGGTAACACCGGCCGTCGGGCCCGGGTGCCGTCCCTCTCAGGGTCGCCGCCTGGACCTTCGCCAGCTCTTCTTCAGAGACCGGCCCCATTATGTCGGGGCCGATGCTCTGTGTCGAAGCCGGTTTCCGGCTTTCCTCTGGACTGGCCAGAAGTGGCCAGAACGTCGTCCCCACAGAGAACTTTCTTGACCACCCGACCTCTACTCCGGCACCATTGCGTCTGAAAGGCTGCAAACCTCCTCCTCCGGAGCCTCCTTGGGGAGGGCTCCCGATGGCCACCCGGTCTTGGTGGGCCACGGCCACGTGGGTCTTTGGGAGGGGCCCAAGCGTCCAGCTGCGCTTGGATTTCCATTGGAGTGGTCTTCGTAATCCAAGACGGTGCTTGGACGATAAAAACACGGCTGCTGCTACTATTACTACTATTACTGCTGCTACTACTACAACTACTACCAACTGCTATAAGAAAAGGTTAGGAGGTGGAGGAGGAGGAGGAGGAAGAAGGGTGGAGCATTTTGGTGTGGATGATAAATTTGTAAACACAGCTGAGAGCGTGGAAGCCTTGTGATTGGCTGAAACTTTTTGAGAAATACTATGTGATTCGCTGGCGAGGCTGTGGCTTCATTGTACTCGCTCAGCCAATCAGCTATCGAAGCCCATAGCGACACCGTGGGCCCCCCTGCCATATTTTCGTACCAGAACCCCCCCGAGCCCCGGGGGTGTAGAAATAGAGGAAGTTAGTTAGCAAAAACCCGCCCCCTTTTTAACTCTCTCTGAATTTTGCCCAGGGGGGGGAACCCAGAAACAAAGGTCGTTTTCGCCAGCAAGGGGCCATTCCCCCGGGCCCTCCCGAGAAATTTTTCCCTTTACGAGGGGAAGCTACAAGCCTCCTTCGGTCGGCCCGAAAAAACGGGGGGAAAAGGCGCTGACGGGCTAAGGACGGAAATGCCCGTCATAAAATCTCATCTTTTATTTAAACCAGCCAAGCCAAACATTTTTTTAAAACTTCTCGCCCAATAAAGTACTCCAATCCGTACTTATTATTTTTACCCAACCCTTTCAGCTTTTCTAGGTTTTTAAAAAAGGGAAAGGGGGGGGCGGGAAAAACGGGTTTAATTTAAACAATCCTGTTTTCGGGGGACGTGTTCGGGAAAAATATACGAATAAAAAAAAAATTTAAAAAAAGGAATAACTAACTTTTTCTAGCATTTTATAAGGTTTTTAAAAAAAATGAGTTCATATCATTTTTAAAGCCGAAATTATTTTTTAAGCATACCTTTTTCAGCTGACCAAGTTCTTGGAGGGGGGCGGGGCGGGGTTTCTATTGAGGGTTCCCTCCCGGGACGGGTTAAATTGGACTGGGGGGGGACAGGTTCCGTTTCAGATCTTTCTGAAAAATAAAATAAAATTTTTTTTAAAAAAATTTTCCCGGCACTTATATGTCAAACTTATATAATTAGAACATCATTATGTAAAACTTATATTATTAACATCCCTCTTTATGACTGCTGCCGTATTTTTTAGGGGGGGGGTTTCCAGGGGGGCTGGCGGGCTCCGGATCCATTTCGGGCTCCGGCTTGCGTCCCGGACGGCACAGACAAAAAAGGGTTTCTGAAGGAAATAATCACCGGGGTTTCCCAAGAAGATAAATACAAAATAGGTAAATAAAAATTTTTCATATTTTAAATTTATTTTTTTTTCGATTCCCATACCTTTCCCAGGTGAGGGCGAAAAAACTGTTGCTAAAGGTAAAAGGGAAAATTCCCTTTCCCCTCCGGGGAAAATTGCCAAAATGAAAAGTTGGGCCCAAAAAAAATATATTAACATTTTAAAAGATATATGAATTATGCATTTTTTTTTTTTTTTTGTGCGAGGAAATAAAAGTAAATAATCTATGGTCATCTACCAAACCTCTTCAGGGGGAAAAAAGGCGTCGGGGAGCCCAACCGGGCCCCAAAAAGGGAGACGTGTGGTCCTGGGAAGGGGAAAAAGGTGCCCATCGTAAAAGTCCTTTCTTTTTCCCAAAGGGGCCCGATTGGGGGGACAAGGGGGGGGGAGAATCGAGAAAATTTTGGGGAAATTTACCCCTTTCCCACCCTTTTTCCCAACCAAAAACCCCCAAAAATCCCCCTTTGGATCCGCCCAAAACTTTTTCTTTTTTTAAGGGGGGAAATTTGTCGTAGTACGATCGGCCGGGCCCAGGCTGTGGCCCCGCCCCCTGTGCAACCCAAAAAAATTTCCCTTGAGGGCCCTCCTGTTTTCCCCCCCCTCAGAAAGGAAAACCCCAGGCCCTCCCTATGTCCGTGAGCCATTTTCCGTCGGGTCAGCCCCACCCCTCAAGAATGTTTTTTTAAATTTTTTATTCACCGCCTCCGTTCTTAGCAGTTCCCAATACCCCTCTTCTGGAGTTCCCTTGAGGGAAAAACCCAGACAGTTTTCCCGGGTCGCAGTCGCTTATAGCTTTTCTTTACATTTCCAAAAAAATTCTTTATAACTTGCGTTCTTTTTGGGGTTTGGAACGCCACCCGAGTGGCCCTGGAATAAAAAGTATGAGGAATTTTTTCAGAAGAAATAAGTCCTTTGACCAGGATAATAGAAACTTTGGGTTTAAATAGAAAAAAAAATTCTTACCCTGCTGCATTTTTTTGTGTTGTTTTATCAACACCAACGAAAAGTCAGTTTCCCGTCTTTTAATCCCCGCCAGGTTTTTTCGTTCGCACAGAGAAAACCCGAGTCAGTCCCTTTGATCGTCTGGGGGCTCGTGACAAAATGTAGTGATGATGGATCACGTACATGAATTCCCCCAAATACAGTCGACCAAAGGAGCGCCCTTTTTTACTTTGGGGCCCCCCGACGGTTTCTATGGGGTTTTCAAAAAATCTGATGATACGAATTTTTCTATGTTTTTTTCTCCAGCTTTTCGGTGGTCATATCTGCTTTAAACCGGGGTTTCTTTAATCCTGGGGTGGCCCGGGGCTCAATCAAATGGGGACAATGCTCAAAGTACATAAGGGGATGTGAAATTATAAGCGTATTGACTATAATTTTCAGTTAGAACAAAAAAAATTATTTTAATTACCCTTCCCAAACCCTTTACACGAAAAGGTCCATATTTTCGGGTTGTCTCAGCAACGTTGACTATGTTTTTTTTATAATATTAATAATCTTTTGAATTTATTTATTGAGTATAGATTTTCTCCGTTTGGGGAGCAAGGGCCCCCCGCTGTCGGGGAAAACTCTGATGATTTCGACGCCACCCCCAAAAACATACCCCCGCGACAGCATATAGGCTTTGGGCCTAATATTTTGATAAGTGTGCTGAGGCGTTTACGTCGGTTTTGTTTTTTCATTGTCATTGGGGTAGTGTGGGAAAACCCAGCCCCCCGAAAAGTAACGAGAAATTTTATGCGTCCGTAGACGAGGGGGAGAACTTTTTCCCCCCCCCTATTTTAAATTTCTTTACTTTCTTGTCTAGGTATTTTGGTTGACGTTTTTTGTACGGTTTGTACACGGGGGAAGGGAAAATTTAAATTTATATTTTTTAAATAAGTAGATTATTATATATAATATAATATAATATAAATATATATAATATATATTTTATATAATTTTATAAATAATATTAATATTAAGGTTTTTTATATATATAATATATAATAAAATATATTTTATATATATATATATAAATATAAAATATATATAAATTTTTTATATAAACATTATATATATATATAAAATATAAATTGTTTAAAAATATTTTGTTTATAAATATATATATTATATTTTAATTTTTTATTTTAAATATAGATATAAAATATATATATTAATATATAAATATAATATTATATATATATATATAAATATTTATATAAATTGTTTAAATATATAATATTGTTTTATATATTTTATATAATATAAATATATATAATTTTTTATATATATATTTAATAATATTATAAATTGTTTTATAAATATAATTTTAATAATTGTTATATTTATATATAAATTTTTTATATATATATTAAAAATTGTTTATAAATACTAAAATATATATATAATTGTTTATATTATATATTATTTTAAAATTTGTTTATATATAAAACAATTTTCTTTATAAATTTAAATTTTTTTGGTTTTTAAAAAAAAAAAGGTATGCTTCCCACGGCGTCCGGGGAAAAAGTTTATGACTTTTTTAAAAATGACGGGTTAATTAAAAACATAACTTTTTTGAGATGTTTGCAGCGGTAACTATTTTTTTTTCCTTTATTTTTCTTGGGGAGCCCAGGGGGGGGGGGGGCGTAAGTGCTTTGACAAGAGTCAACATTTGGCAGCTCCCCTTTTTGATTTTTTGGCGGGAAAAAGATGCCGGCCCAAAATTTCCTTGCACCCCGGGCCCGCCCCCTTTGCCACGGAATAGTTTGTTTAAATTGCATAAACAAAAAAATAATAATGCTAATTTTTAAATTTTACAATCATGAAAATTTTTAAAAGGATAGTTTAATTAATTTTCCCAAAAACATAATACATATAACGATTGTTTTTAGCCCAGTTAAAGAAGTTCCTCCATACGAGGGACTTTTCCCTCTCTGTGCAGCTGGGCCATTCTCGTCCAATAGGGACTGGACCGAGCTCTTTCTTTTTTTTCTGAAAATAAGTTTCAATAGGGCCTTTATATTTTTCTCGCACCCTTGAGGAAGTTGTATTCATATCAGCAGTTCGGGTTTCCAGTGCCAAACCGTGGCGGCTGGCTCCTTTTTTTTTTTTGTAAAAAACCCCATGATGATGTTTTTTTTTTTTCATCCCCTTTAAATCATTTTAAAGGGGAAAATAATTGATTGTTTGGATTATATTTTTAAAAGGCGCCGAAAATTGCGGATATTTTAAATTAAAGCAAATACTTTTAAGGGTTTCTTTCTCCCCTGAATTTTGAATAAAAAAAAAAATTAGACAATATAGAGAGGAAAAAGGAAGAAAAAGCATAAATCAAAAAATATTTTTATAAAGCTACATACCAGTGAAAAGGGTTCAGCCCGCTCATCAAAGGCGCTGCGCGATACTTTTTCCCGGGTTTATCTTCCTCTTCCTCCTCCCGTTTTTGTTTTTCGTTTTCCCTCCCCCTCGCCCTATTCCTCCTCCTGTGTGTTGTTCCCCTGCGGTTCCCTTTGCTGTTCTTGTCTTTCTATTTCCTCGTCCTTTTCCCCTGCGAGCTTACACTCGCCCCAAGGGGGGGGTTTCCCCGCAGGGCCCTTTGGGAAAAGAAAGTAGTTTAAATTTCATAATAGTTCAAAATTTTACACTTAAAAAAGAATTCAAGGGACATTAATATAGTTACACTGGAAAAGGGCCAGCTGGTTATCCTCCTGTGTCTCCCCGTATGTCCCTGTCCCCTTGATTTTGCCCCCTTTGGCAGCAGGGCGGGTACTTTTCGGGACTGGTCTTGGGGCATTTTTAAGCCTTTCAAAACTTGGGTCTTGCTCAATCAGTGACAGCTGTCTAAAGGCCTTGGCCTTGATGCCTTATTTTTTTTCATTTGGGCCCTTTGGGACGGCCCTTTGGCTGTATTTTCATGCTGAAGACATCATTTTCCACCTGGGGAGAAGTTTCCCTCCTGAAAACCCAAAGTGTGGTTTGCTTCAGGGTTTGTGGGTGAATAACACACACACACACGCACACACACACAAACACACCACACACACCGCAACACACACAAAAAAAACCTAATATGTTTTTAAATTTGTACTTACAAAATTTGGAACTATCAGGAATCCCCGTAAAACGACCTGGTATTATTTGAAAACCCACGCTGCTATAATCCACGGGAATTTTTGCCAAGGGGGACCAATATACTGGAAGATTAACACTCCGATGTAACCAAGACTGACTGACGGGTAAGCAATGAGAAACCTATTTTTATAAGAATAAATACCCGGAAAAGGGAAAGGGCCGAAAGGGGAAAGGAGTCCCGGATTTACGACCTGTTTTTGCTTTTTTGATTTTTCAGTAAAAAGTACAAGATGTTCCTGTGATTGTACACACACACACACACCACACACAGACAAAAAATACTACTACTACTACTAAAAATACTACTACAACAAATACTAAATGACCAAATAACTACCACAGCCCCCGAGGGTCGGGTTTGATAACGGGGAGGGAAATGCTATTCTAGGGGAAAGGGGTTCAAACCCCTCTTTTCCCCCGGGAAATTTTTTTCCCGTTTATTTGACAAATCTAGCGATTACGCCCCCCTTTGAGCAAGGGGGGGGGGGTGTGTGAGGCCCCCTTTTTTTGGCCCAAAGATGGGTTTAATAATGAGCTCCAAGCTCGCACGGAGAGTTTTTTAAAAAACTGGCGATCGCGAGCCAGCTCGCGTGGACAAGCCCGTGGGGGGAAAGAGAAATATACTTTACTACTTTTTTTTTTGTATATTACTTATCTATATTATACTACTATACAACTCCCAACAAATTACTAAATTTTCAGTGAAAATTACTTTTTATTATTAGTTTAGCAAAGGGGCATCCGTTTTAAAGCGCGTAAACTTGTTTTTACTTTTTTTGTATTTACATTTTGGGCATTACGTGATTAGGGTTGGAAATTGCATTTTAAAAAAAATTGCTTTTTCAAACATTTCGAGGAAGTTTGCGAAACGGGGGGGGTGCTGATGATACCCCCCCTGCAAAAGATGCGCCCCATGGAGCGCTCGTTGCTGGGACGGGAGGACCTTCTTTGGGAAAGGGGCCAGGGAAGGAAAAAGGGGACAGCGCTCTTGAGAAGCAACCCCAAAAAGGAAAAAGGGGGTTTCAGCGTGGCCCCCAGATTTTGCACTCTGTTTTTAAAAGTCCCGGTTTTAAAAGGGGCCCCCGCTTTGCTCTCCTTCTCCGCGCTCTTCGAAAGTTTCCTTTTTTCCGGGGATTTGGCTAGGGACGAGGCATCAGGGACCCAAGGGGCCCCTTTCCATTGGCCATTTTCCCTTTACAAAGGGGCTTTTTCAAAAAAACTTGTCTCCCCCCGTTGCATGCGGCCCCGGTATAACAAGAATAAAAAGAAGGGAAAAAAAAAGGGGGATTTTTGAGTCAGCTGTTTCCCCAAACATGCAGATCCCACCTTCACCCCGCTGTGCACTTATTCCACCTATTTTTCCCAGACCTTTTACAGGTGTTTTAAAACAAAAACCGAGAGTAACATGCTTTACCTTGGGGAATGCCCCACGTGTCATAATAAAGGTAAAATTAAGTGCCGGAGGCCCTTTTAAATTTCGTGAGAAAATGGTGGGAAGGAGAGGGCTGTGGGGGTGGTGGTCCCCCCATATTGCTTTTGGGGGCTGGCCACATTTTTCGGGGGGGGATTTTAAATTTAAAACCCGTCCCACAGGGAGTAGACACCCGTCCCAAGGGCCCCCTCAGGCCCCTTTTTTCTTTCCCCAAGGCCCCAAAAAAAGTGGCGAACACAACAAAACTATATTTTAATGGAAAAAATGATAAAATTGGTAGTAAAAGGAATTTGATAGGTGTTTAAAACAGGCAAAATACTGATAAAGCTTTGGAATGCTTTTGTTTGGTTTCGACTGCTTTTGCAGCACGGGTTGTGTTGGACGGGCTGTTTAAAACCACCGATCGGGGATTTCTTGTAGATGCCCCAGTGGGGGTACGACGGTGGAGAATCCCAACCGGCCCGGGGTTTTACGAGCCAAATTTTTTGAAAAATAGCCCAGATGCCCTGTGCCCATGCCGTCTTTGCTCTCCCTTCCCCCATAAGTGATCCAATGAGTATTCCTCAAAAATCCGTGCCCGATGTCCTATGGCACTGCCCGACAGAGTTGCCAGGGGCCTGCCAATTGTTGGATTTTTTGCCAGAAATTTCTCAAAAATTTTGAAATTTTCCCGAAAATTTGTCAATTGAATTTCATTTTTTTATGATGAAAAATTTTAAAAATGCCAAAAAAGTAAAATGTGAATGCCAGAAATATATTTTTTTTGGGTTTGTGCACCCGGCAAACCCTTTCTGCCAGATGGCTCGATGTAACGACAACGAGCTCTTTTGGGAGAAGGGGGGTAAGGGTTTAAGTATACGGGATGGGAAAATTTACAAAATTTGATATTTTGAACAAAACCAACACTAGGCAAATATTTTGATTTAAATTTCTTCGGGGGCATTTAAAAAAACAAAAAAAAGGAAAATAGCAATTTTTTTGGTTACGTTTCCAAGCCATTAGCCCAAACCTTGGAGTACGTGTATCAAGGGGTGCAGGATTGCATAGGCCTACACATATAGAAATACACGGAGGGAAAAAGAGCGCAAACAGCGGGGCGTGCAAACGGAGATTACACCCCGGGAATGGCCACGTTTATGCATGTTCTTCCCACTCGCACGCACTCTTTAAACAGGTTTTCTTTTTGACCCCCCCGGGCTCAGCTTTATGCATCATCACCCGAAGAGTAGTCAGGCAGTATCTATAGACAAATAAAACGCTGTGTGGTTGCCCCCGTGAATCGAAGCAGGCCCATGATTTTTCTCCGTGTTTTGAAATCAATTCCCACCTTCCCTAGCCGCGATGTACTTTTTTAAGGGGGCCAGGGCTCGACCTGGTTTTGAGCCCCAAAATCCGCGAAACCCGAAGCTTCGAGACCAAAAATCAAGACCAAAAACCACATCAAACAAGACCAGGATACCCTCAAAAAAGGGCTCGAGCCAAAAACCAGTTTTGATAATTTAAAAAATGGGACCCGGGATTTGTTTTCATTTTGGGGCAGCCCAAAGTTACGCAAAGGGCTTGTACGAACTAACATTTTAGTTTAAAAAAAGAAAAATTACCAAACTTGGGTGGTTTAAGAGATGCGTAGCATCTCATGTGATATGGGTTTTGGGAAATAATTGCGGGATATAGGGGGAAAATAGCTGTATAATTTTTTTAAAAGTAATAGAAAATTGGGGTAAGGAGGTGAGAGGAGGAAAAAATTTTAAAAATGAGAGAAGGAAAATAAAGTGGGTTTGGGAGGATAAAGAAATAGGTTTTTAAAAAATCTAATTTTATACAGACACGTGTTTTGATATGATACCCTGCGTGGAATTTGGGTTTTTTTAAAAGTAGGGTTTAGATAATAGTTAAGGTTGAGTTGTTGATGAGAAGTTAGACGGAAAATGTTTATAAAAACTGAAAATTTAAAAGGGTGCTCTTTTTTTTACTATAGAAACGGGGGGTAATATGATATGAGTGGTTTTATTACTTTATTTAGGGGAAATTTAAGCCCAAAGGTTTTTTTAGGTTTTGAAGGGAAAGTGAAGAGGGAAGGGGAAAATTTTTTAGTGCCCGTAGAAGCAGAGTAGCTAAGATAGAATAAAAAATCTTAGCTACTTGGTAGGAAGATGGTCGTAGCCGAAAAGCCGGGGTGGGCAACACCCCGCACCCCTTTTTCCACCAGTACGGGCATGTTTTGGGAGCAATAAATCAAAAGATTTCCGGGGAAAATTTTTGTCGTGTGACCCCCGGCCCAAGTGGGGGCGGATTCCCTTGCCCGTAATCTTCCCCGGGTTGGGGAAACCCCTCGGTAAGAAAAAGTAAAAAAAATAATTACCTATAAAGTCAACAATATGCTCGCACTACAGGAACACACAGTACACTCTAAAAAATAAAATGATAACACTAATAATGGGAAAAACAAAAAGAGGTTTCCGGAGCCAAATTTTGTACAAAATCGTTCACGGCAAAATCAGAAACGGCTGAAGTCACCAAGGTTTAGGCTTTTTTTTATGTTTTTTGGGAAAAAAATATGTGTTCATAATATTTCTGGGTTTACACATCAAGAAAACCTACATTCCCGTCATATGATCGTTTATGTGTTTAAAAATCCGGGAAAAAGGAATTAAGGTGGGAAATTTCCCTTTGGGAAATTTTCCCCGAACAAAACATCTGCATTTTCTTTAAAAAGCTCCCCGATTAGTAGGTTTTTTAGTCTCTTTAAGGGAATGGTCCGCCCCGAAATTTCCCGTAACGTACCGAGAAATGTTAAGCTATCAAACCTGGTTTTGGATGAGTTATAGGGAGAAACAAGCCTTTCATGATGGGAAAAAGTAGATGTTTGGATTTGGGGCGCGTTTTCTTCCCAAGGCATTGTTTTTGGGGCACTGTCCGACTGTCTGTAGTCTTTTAGCAAAAAGGGGGGGGAGCCAGAGCAACGTCAATTTAATAAGTGACGTCAGGCCTCTCATTATTATAGGGTCCATGGGGGTTAAAAATAAAAGAGAGAAGGCGTGGGGGAAAAGGGCTACGAGTTTTTGGGGTTGGGTTTTCCCCCGGCTCCGGTACCAAAACCCCCAACAGTTCTCTGCTTCTGAACTTTTCAAGGTCCAGAAGGTTTAGAATTGCAGGTTCTTGGTATCAGAAAACCAGAGCTGCACCGCCCGGACCTGGGATAATAATCCGAGGGGTAGCTAAGGGAAAATCGGGCCACATCCCCGTTAGTATCGTTGGGGGATCCCCCAGAACTGCAGGGGTTTTCCCGGGTGCGAGTTCTTTGGAAAAATATCACAGACTTTTTTTGTTGCTACACTTGAGCTTCATGTCAAGTCCAGAAGAATCCAAGAGGTTAAACCCTACGGGGGTTTTCATCTTTTAGAAACTGAAGGAAATTGAAATGTGGGTCATGAGTATCGGTGGCAGTCTCAAATCGGGTTTTATGTGCTCGGGGCTCTCGGGGATCCGTAGAACTGGGGATACCCTTTAAAAGTGGAAAAAATTACCGGCTGCCAAGGAGTTATTGGGGGGGGCCCCAGGTCAAGGCGGTTTTGGTTTTTTCTCGACGGGGACGCGGAGAAAAAACGAGGAGAGTCCCCGGCCCGGGCCCGGCTGGCTGGGAAACCCCGGGGGGGAAACCCGCACAGGGGGTCTGTCACGCCCGGGGCCAAAAACCCCCCTTTCCCGAGGAGAGACAAAAGGAGAGGTTTGTTAGGAGTTTTCCCCTGAGGAAAGTCGAGGGTCATTTGAACGGGTAATGAAACCCCCGACCCCCTACCCAGCCCCGAAAAAAAAGCTTCGTTTCCCAAAATTCCTTTCGGGCGAGTGCATTCGAACAGCAGATGGGCCCCCTGGTGTCGGACCCGGGGTAGGCAAAATGGCTCGTTGGGGTGATACTTTGGGCAGTTGTTCACGGTTTGGGCCCCCAAAAAGGGGCAGCTCACACCACTGGGTTTCAGGGGGGATGCCGTCCCCCATTGACGAAACCCCACCCCCTCTTGGGCGAAGGGGCAGAGAGGCTGGGAAACAAAATTTAAGGGGGAAAGGCAGTGGGTTGTTTGTAATATTAGGGCGGAGCTCCTCAAAGCTGGGGGGGAGGCCAGGGTCCCCGGGTTGAAAGTGTTTAGACTGCCGTTTTGGGGAATCAGGTACCATCCCCGGGCTGGAAAGGGGGGTGGTCGTCCCTTTTTGGAAAGGGGGAAAAGGGGCAGTCAGGGTGAAAAAACTTTAAACCCCGGGATCAATGCTCAGGTACCCGGCAAAGGGGCTTTTCCTTCTATTGGAAAGAATTTCCCCGTCATCTGGGGAAGCATCAGAGACCCCAAACATTTTTGGGTTTACGCCTTTGGGAAGTCAAAACGGACCGTATTTCCCAGCGCTTCGTTTTCCCCGGGGAACGCCCAAAGTTTAGTTTGACAGGGGGGTTGCAGCCTATGTTGAAACCAAAAAAGGCGGGACCAGTGCAATGGGGGTCACTCGGGATCTTCTGCCCAAATTTGAGGATTTCCCGCAAGGGGCTATTGGTTGGGTAAAAGGCTGTATTCTGGGGGCTGGGTGCTGGGGAAGTGTGGGGGGGTGTATCCAGCTTTTTTCCTTTGAAAAACAGGGGCCCGGGGGCAGGGGTTGGGGTCCTTGCCCCATCACTTTTCAACGCTTGTATGGACGGGTATTTGGGCAAAGGGTTTTAGGGCAAAGTGATTGGGAGCATCCCTCGGCAAAACCAAGATCACTGATCTTGTTTTTGCCGATGATTCAGTAATCTTTGCGGGGTGCTGGGAGGTCCTGGTGATGGCTCTCGGGCGCCCCGAAAGAGGGGGCAAAGCCTTTGGGGCTTGAGGTCTCCCGGCTCAAGACCCAAAGGGCCAGGTTTTTTGGAACTTAAAAGATGAAGAGACAGGTTTTTCATTTCGTTTTGGCGAGGACCCTTGAGATCTTGGAAAGGGTTTTTCCAACCTTTGGGGCTGCCCAGTCCAAATGACGGGGGGGTAAAGTCAAGAAAGGGCTTTCGACGGATTTGGGATTTGCCCCCCGGGGGGTTTTGGAAATGCTCAGCGGGGAAATTTTCTGGGTTGGGCCCGGGACCTGTGCAGGAAAGGGCAAAGATCCGGGCTTCAAGTCGCTTGTGATCCCTGTCTTTCTCTAGGGTTTTGAACAGGAAATAAATAGTGACTTGAAGAGACGAATCAAGCCTTTTGGGAAAAAGTGTTTGCCAGAATCCGGGGGGGTCGCTTGGGGGAACGTGGCAAAAACAGCGATTGCACGTGAAAACCGAAAAACCCAGGGGGCCCATTACCTGCATAGTCCGTCAGCGCCCCCCAAATTCGGCTATTTGGGGATGTGGCACGTACCCCCGCAACCGACCTTTTAAACGGGTTGTATCCCCCCAAGAAAACAAACCCGGGGTGGAGGAGGGCCCCCAAAGGGGCGCCCCCAAGGTCGTGGCTGGGGCAAGTTGAGTTCTTTTGAGAAATGTTGGGGAGGGAAAGGAGCCTGCAGGGGGAAATCGCGCTGGTGACCCCCGGGAGTGGGTGTTTGGGGGGCGAAAGGGGGACGGAACCCCCCGGGTATCCCCCAATTTATTTATGGTGTTAAGTAACAGGAACTAACACGTGGAGGTTTGGTTAAAAGGGCCTCTAGTACATTCCTTATTTTATGCCGTTCTTTTTCGGCCCCTAGATACTCTCGTCGATTTTAAATCTTCAGTTTAAAATGTGTAAAATTTTTCTCAATTTTCACTGCTTTATTAAATATAATTTTGCGTCTTATTACTAATAATGTGGGAAAATAAGCACACCACAGTTTTTAACTAAAAAGAGCGAGACCCGCAACCGGGGTATTTTGAGAGTGACGCCCCCAGCCTAGCGCCCCGGGACCATCTGGGCCCAAAACACCTTTTTATCCCCAAACCCCCTTTTTCTGAACCCTTTTGGCACCCGGTACTGTTTTTCTTAGCCGGGCCCATGTAAAAAATTTTTCGAGGTGGGAAAAAAATGGGAAAAATATCACACACTACAAGCTAATTGTGGTTTAAGGGAAGCTGGTAAGGCCAAGGGGACCCCGAGGAAAAAACCGCATTCGTCATTTTGGGTTCAATGATTGCAATTTGAGCCCCTTAAAAATAGTACGTGCTTTTCTTACTACACTGCCCCTTTGAGCAGGGTTTTTCATAGGAAGCAGCTCCGGGTAATTGGTAACTACAGGGAGCCAAAGTAACCCAGACTAGGGCCCTTTTAAAAAATAACTTTGGAAACCCCGCACCCATAAAAACAAATTTGTGTTCCCTCCGGGGCCCCCTTTTTTTTAAACTGGAATTCGGCTAACTAAGACTACCGCGTCTAGACAGTTTTTTCCGTTTTCTAAACATTTTCCGGGGGGATTAGTCTTAAGTTGGTCTAACTAAGAGAATAGTATTGGAAATTTAGACACCCAGGACCCTGTCCAACACTTGAGTCAATGAATATTACGATACTATGCCATGCTCATGCAAGACAACATTAGCCGTATTGTCATATTCTGTTTGGCAAAATATGAAGTTATACATGCGTCACTGCAGATATGAAGCTCTGAAAATTGTTTAGAAGAACGTCGTTTGGAGCACTAGGAATATTTTTTACCTCCTCGGCGCGTTATCACCCTGAAACAAGAACAAGATACACGATGATACGCAAATACAGCACGCTAGATCAGATGGAATTTCCAGTCGGTCCTGCATGGTATGTGAACAAAAGCAAATGATATCGCTTATTTAAAATTTACCTTCATCTGCATCTCATAAATAGGCAAAGATTACGGCATTTCGTCCACATGTAAGAGTCAATCGCCCACACGATCATGCACGGAGTCAGTAACTACATATCTTCCCGTATTATTCTAGTGTTTGCAAACCCCCCTCTCCCACAAAACAAGCTTGGGGACCTGGGAATGCGGGATATTGGCTGGGTACAAAATATGCGTCGCAACCACATCGTTTTGAGTTAGGGCTGTTGTAAAATTCCATAGATCTATACCTAGGGAAATTTTTGGATTTCTTCTGAGTCAGGACGTGAACTTGACGATCCTCACAAAATGATGACCGAAGTGTTGAGAACCCCCCCAACCCCCCGCTAGGAGGTAAGGTTTGATTTGGTTAGGTTAGGTTAGATTTGGTTAGGTTAGGTTAGATTTGGTTAGGTTAGGTTAGGTTTTATTTGGGTAGGTTAGGTTAGGTTAGATTTGGTTAGGTTAGGTTGGCTTAGGTTAGATTTGGTTAGGTTAGTTTTTCGGTGGGTCAAGCCCCCCCCGCTAGGTTAGGTTAATTTTGGTTAGGCAAATTTCTCTAGATTTAAGGAAATTACCCTAGATCTAGGGAATTTTACCCCATCTACACAACTCTTAAATTACGTGTTTCCGCCGCATAATTTGTTCCCCACCTGAAAACCCCGCATTCCCACAGGTCCCCAAACTTGTTTGGTGGGGAACAAATTATGCGTCGGAAACACGTAATTAAAGAGTTATGTAGGGGGGGGGGATTAGATTCCCTAGATCTAGGGTAATTTCCTTTTATCTATAGAAATTTGCCTAACCAAAATAAACCTAACCTAACCAAAATTAACCTACCCTAGCAGGGGGCTTGACCCACCGATAACCTAACCTAGCCTAACCAAAGGTAACCTAACCTAACCAAATCTAACCTAACCTAACCAAATCTAACCTACCCTAACCTAAACAAATCTAACCTAACCTCCTAACGGTGGGTTGGGGGGTTTCTCGACCACTAAACAAATTTAGCGTGACCTCCTATAGGGGGGGGGCTGGGGGGGTTCTCGACACTTCGGTCTTCATCTGTGAGGATCGTCAGGTTCACACGTCTATGGACTCACAAGAAATCCATTGAATTTCCCTAGATCGAGGGAATTTTATCAACACCCCTAACTCAAACACGATGTGGTTGCGACGCATATTTGGTTCCCCAGCCAAATATCACGATTACCCCAGGCCCCAAGCTTGTTTTGTGGGAGAGGGGGAGTAGCTATGGGCAAACACTAGAATAATACCCAGTCAATTCGCCCACACAATCCAGTCACGGAGAGTCAGTAACTATATCTTCCTCTGGCAAAAATAGAAAGAACCACCAGTAACCTTGGGCGAAATGACTCCATAGTGTGGGCGAATGACCTGTGGGCGAAATGGACTCCATGGTGTGGCGAAATAGCTGAAGGTAAACTGAAGCTGGTTAATATTCCGCAGTAGTTAGCTTCCTCCCCAGGCCTTACAGCTTACTTTTTTCTCTTATTATTTTAGGCTCAGTATAATGTGCAGCAGTTATTCAATTGCCGAAATAATAACACTTATTTTTATATAATGATACCTAGGCTAGGTTACGATACCACATATATATGTATATGTATATATATATATATATATATATATATATATATATATATATATATATATATATATATATATATATATATATATATATATATATATATATATATGCAGTTTCAACCAGTAATCCCTTTTGACCAATACTCTCCTTTTCTAGGAGAGAAACACACAGAGAAACACACTTTCTTACACAGAGAAAACTATTTTAAATAATAAGAACCCCCAATTACTGACTTAAATAAATCTAACTAGTTCTGCTATTATTCAGTTTCTCATTGCCTATAATTAACTTGAACTGCAAATTAGTAATTGAATACTAAAACTATCCCCACAGAATACATACATAAACAATATATGTTCCCTACCTTGCAACAACACAGAAATATAATGAAACTTGACTGAATGTTAACTGTTTATGACATTACAGTTCAATGGCTACCTGCTTCGAATATTTGACCTACTGGAACAAGTTGAGGAGGTGCGGTTACCACGGATTGTACCTAGGGACCGACAAGACCCATTCACTTCTCTCTCTGAGGATGAGTTTATCGACCGGTATCGGCTCACTCCAGCCTGCACTCTCGAATTGCTTGAGAAAGTGGAACCACTACTTCCTATACCTGATGATGGAAGGGGTATGTATTGTTAAGTTTCAAGTTAATACTAGTGTGTATAAGTGTGTGTTGCATATATATATATATAATATATCTATATATATATATATATATATATATATATATATATATATATATATATATATATATATATATCTTGCTGATTAGGATATGCTGTATATATTGGGATTGCTTTTAAGTGTGGGGGAGGTGTATCCAGCTTCTTTCCTGTGAATACAGGAGTGAGGCAAGGGTGCGTCCTTGCCCCATCACTTTTCAACACTTGTATGGACTGGGTATTGGGCAATGTTGTAGATCAAAGAAATTGTGCAGCATCCCTCGGCAACACCAAGATCACTGATCTTGCTTTTGCCGATGATGCAGTAATCTTTGATGAGTCGCTGGAGCTCCTGGTGATGGCTCTCGAGGCGCTGCACGAGGAGGCAAAGCCTTTGGGACTTGAGTTGTCCTGGGTGAGGGTGGGCGAGGCAACTTGCCCCCCGGCGTATGCCCCCAATAATTGATTGATTGATAAATGGGTGCCTGGAGAAACCTGTGGAAGGTAATTGTGGTAACAAATAGGCCCGTACCGAGTCATGATGAAGGTTGAGCGACGACCTTCGTCGACTGAGGAAGTTAACCATACAAGGGATATTTTTCAGAACGAAGAGCAGCGACGACGGTCGAAGGTCTGCACGAAGACACGGGTACACCCGTGTCTTCGTGATGACTTTCGTCGCTGCTGTTCGTTCTGAAAAATATCCCTTATATGGTAACCTTCCTCAGTCGACGAAGGTCGTCGCTCAACCTTCATCATGACTCTCGGTACGGGCCATATACTGTCAGCCGTCCCTAAACACAAGTTAAGTTTCTGGGCGGGTCATGCACGCCAAATGTTGCATGCTTGTAGTCTGGTATATGCATGGAGTTACCAAATAAGTTTGGTAAAATTAAATCGTTAATAATAATAGAAATTATTACCGTATTTTTAAATGTTTATAAACTTATTCGGTATTACCGGACGAACATGTAATTTCCATGTATGCGTGTAGTATAATATTGTGATGTTGTGATTTGATGATATTATAAGGTTAGACGGTCGATTATACGCTTCCAATTCACATACATAATTTTGTTAATGTTTTCCCAGGTGGCAGTATTCCTGCACATCTTCAGCTGCTCACGGCAATGCGGTACTTTGCTAGTGGCAGTTTTCAACTGACCATGGGAGACTGCATGGAGATGTCTGCATCTTCAGTGTGCAAGTTTGTGCGACGTATTGCTGCAGCGTTGACATCTCTGTCATCCGACTACATCAAGTTTCCAGAGCCTGGTCATACAAATCAATTGAAAAATGACTTTCATGACATTGCTGGTATGCCAGGTGTCATAGGATGTATAGACATTCCCATAATTAGTCCTGGGGGTAATACTGCAGAGCTGTATCGCTGCAGGAAGGGGTACCCTGCTATTAATATGATGGGAATTTGTGATGACAAGCTGAGGTTTCTGAATATCGTTAGTAGTTGGCCAGGCAGTGTGCATGATAACAGTCTTTGAAAATTCAAGGGTTTGCCAGATGTTGGAAGACGCAAATTATGTAGGCTACTTGCTAGGAGATTTAGCATATGGCTGCAAGACCTACTTGTTGACACCTTTATCAGCCCCAGAAACGGAAAAGGAAAAGAGATATAACAAAGCACACATCAGTACACGTAATGTGGTCGAACGTACATTTGGTGTAATGAAGCAACGATTTGCTGTACTCAGGCTTTTACGCACAAAGTTGTATAATGCAAAATTAATAATTATGGCAACAGCTGTTTTGCATAATATAGCCATTGATAATGGTATGCCCTTGCAAGACTACATTGATTTGCCAGAACAGCAGGCACAAGGGCAAGACGGAGAGGCAGTATATGACGTAGGTGGAATAGATGCAGCAACTGGAGTAGCATTACGGAGAGAAATCATTGAAAGGTGGTTCTAGCTCTACCTAGGTGGATAATCTTAAGAGTTGTTAGTATGTAGCTTATAACAGATTGTGGATTTCAATTTTGTATGTTCTGTAAATATGACTGTCTGTTACTCATGGGTGAATATCAAAGGTGGGCACCAAACCGTTAATTGTTAATTAACGAAGTTAACATTTTCGTTAACGGTTAAACTTTTAAGTTAAGTTTGGAAATCATTATCAGACTAATTAACTTCCGTTACATTTAACTTCCGTTAACTCAAGTTCGCTAACCCATTTTTTTTTTGTTTTATACTAATATTGTGTATCATTTAAGGTGTTTTTTCACCCTTTTCTGGCTTTAATAGCCTTTAAAAACCTAAAACAGGGCCAAACCTATGAAATCTGCCTTTAGTCTGTTATTTTAAAAAGTAAAATCTATAAAATCTGCCTTATTTTTTACTCTAAAGCCAAAAAAAACTAGTTTTTGGGTGATATTATAGTTTTGGCATTTTTCAAAGGTTTTTTTTTTTTTTTTCTATAATAAAAATTATCGTTAACGGTTTATCGCTAACATCCGTTGAATTTTTAAAGAATTAACTGATTAACGGTTATCGAAGTTAATTCTTTGGTTAACGAAGTTAACTTTTTGATTAACGGCGCCCACCACTGGTGAATATGTGAGTAGATTTACTAGCGAAAAGGAATAACCAGAACAGCTGAATTAATTTCGCTGTTACCTATTCAGATTCTGTAATTATAATTTTTTTGGTTATCTAACTTCACTGTTCTGAATACTTGTTGCACACATTCATATCTTCCAACCATATATATATTGTATTTTTTATACCATTATGCATGTGTGCGAGATATCTATCTACCTGTAGAAAGAGAACCATTGAAATCAATTTTTTTTATAAAAGTGCCTTTAAGTTAAAGAAGATTCTGTAATTGCTTTCAACTTTGCACTGTATTTGGAATTTGATGGACAAATAAAGAACAGAGGACATACAAAATTATTGACAAAATTATTGACAGATTGTTACTCTTTAATCTTCTTTTCATAGTAATTGGAAAAGGCAGTGGCTGCCTTTTCTATGGCTTTTGATGCATTTTTCCATGCCACCATGGCAGAAGCCCCCTCCTTCTGTAGGGATGTGGTGGCTGTCAAGAGTTGCCGGTAGGCTGCCTCCTTGTATGTGGCAGCTTGCCGCCTCTTCGATGTCCGTGTCCTCGGTGTCCGCACAGGTGTAGGGACAAGCTCCATGCTGCTGGCTGAATGCATCTCATTCACATCACCCACGAATTCTAGAAGAAAGTAGTATACACGATCAATAAGAGGCATTATTTCTAGAATTTATCAAATTGCATGAGTCAGCCGCTTTATTAATTTTTGTTATTGAAATGCACACCAGTATCACAAGTTTGTGCGGCACTGGATGTCAGAAAATATTCAATGAAGTAAAAACTGCAAAGGTCCCTGGTGTGTGTGTGTGTGTGTGTGTGTGTGTGTGTGTGTGTGTCGTGTTTCAGCGGGGCGTGCTCCCTGCCATCACAGGAAGCAGGGTGGAGGCGGTCCACATGAAAACCACTTCATTGCCGTTGTGACGTTGAGTGCGTTGACTTCCCAGAGGTAGCTGACACTGTGCTCTTTGCAGTACGCGTAGGGTGAACTTGGTGGCAATGCAAGCAAGACATTGTTATCAGTATTGTAAAAAAATTAGGTGATCTAACACTTATAACACTTTATTATGATTGCTGTAACAGTATTATACAATTATTGTACTAAGGTATGATATGACAAAAGCCCTTTTGAAGCAAAAGTTTTGTTGGGCAAACATGATTTAAGGACATTTTTTCAGTTTTTTTGGCCCAACATGCATTCTCAAACGTCAATTACATATGACTTGTATGTTTGAAGTACATGACCAACACTAAAATACTTAAGTGTAATAAAAACAACTGTCAACATACCTGTCGCATCAGCGCTCACCACAATAATCTCCGGACTGCCAGGTGCACAAACTGAAAGGATTAATGAGAACAGAGGTTAGGTATATATCAAGGCAATAAATATCTCCAGCTGCATTATCATGGCTACTTATTAGGTTTGTGTCCATGTTTGCATGTGTTAGTGAATTATTGATTTGTGGTCTAATTACATTCTAATGTAAATTACAAAGTTTATTATACACGGAAATAGGTCGGTCGTACATAGCGATTCTTCACCTCATATAACGAATAAAGTTTGAGTTTTTGGGTAAATACCTGGTGTCGGTTATAACTCTATTAATTAAGTTTGACTCCTAATTCAAACAAAGCATAGTAGTCTTATAAGAGTTTTCTGTATCTATGTATAAGCAATATTTCTTTAATCGAGTACTGGTATAGTAACGCGAAGACCTACATGGCCGAGTGTCAGGACAAGACCCTTGCCTTCGTCACTCGGCATACAAGCCTATATATGTTTGGGAATTCAAGGCGGAGATTTTTTACCTTCCCTGCATTACCCAGCTAGCACCTGCCTCTAAGGTGGTATTAAAATAGCAATCGGTGGTGATGCCAGACAGCAGCACGCGTGCATCCGGCAAGGCAGACAGACGGCCAGTAGCCTACATATGGCAGACACACGGCCAGTGCATATTATGATGTGAAAAGTAAGTTAGTGGTTAGATGTATATAGGTGAAAATTATCCCTTGAATATGGCTCAGACTGACAGACCGTATCACTGCATGCTTTGTGCCAATCAATGTTCAGAAACGACAACAAAGGTTTGTCATGGACGAAACAACTTTAATCTGCTCTGAGCTGAGTGTACGAAACGACTGGTTTTGTATACGAAACAACTTTTTGGTGTACGAATCTATTGGTGTACGAAACAACTTGTGTACGAACTGACTGCACCATGTTGTAGATTTGATAGGCAATACAAAACACAATAAATAAAGAAAAGGTACGAACTGACTGCACCCTGTTGTAGATTTGATAGGCAATACAAAACACAATAAATAAAGAAAAGGTACGAACTGACTGCACCCTGTTGTAGATTTGATAGGCAATACAAAACACAATAAATAAAGAAAAGGTACGAACTGACTGCACCCTGTTGTAGATTTGATAGGCAATACAAAACAAAAAATAAAAAATAAATATTCTACATACCGCTATCTGCATATGTAGGTGGGACCACACAGTCCATCTGCGATATAGCAGGCTCAAGCTCAGAGTAAATGATCTCGGAGGCAGCTGCCAGGATGTCCTCCTTTGGTGGGGACGGCGGTGCAGGCCCACCACCTGTTGCAAAGCGCTGTCTGACGAAGGCACTGTGGTTCTTCTTCGACCTAAGAAAGATAAAAGCAAGTTTCACTTATATGGTTGTAAATAAGTTATTCACTCAATCAGTGGCATTCTCATTTTTCGCTGGTATCTAAAAACCGTAATATTTACAGGTACCCAGTGATCGTATACCTTGTTTTTAAGGGTACCTGGAACTGTCGCCGATACGAATTCTCGCCGCCGTCGTTGTGTTCCACTTCTTGATATTACAGGACCCAATATGTACATTTAATCAAGTTTTACCCGCGTTTCTCCATTCAGGGATAAAATACTATCGTTAGCGTGATAAGTTAGGTGCCAATGTCCAGGTTAGGTTAACATTTCCACGTCGGCGAGAGTTCTAGGTTGGTGTTTCGGCGAGAATTCCCATCGGCGACAGTTCCATAAATCCTTTTAAGTAGGCCTACATCCCGGCTTTTTATGAGTAAATTAGTGAGTATTAATAGTTATTAACAACAACAGTGATCTTACCTTGATTTTAAGTAGATCCAGGCTTTCTTTAGTTGCTGGACGGATCTTGTCCCCAGCGGATGTGCGATAACAAACGACTTGTGTATGGACTCCCAAGCCGTGTTTTTTCTCAGCACAACATGATAGCCATGTGACATATCAATTAAGACTGGGTGCAATATAATTAAATCAAGCAGGGTTTGCTGCTGTGCCTTGTTTAATGGCGCACATTTGTCCTTCCTGCCATCGTTGGTGTTCTCCATCATCGTAGACGAATTGGCCATGAGTGATCCTATCACAGTCGCGCGTTGACTAGTAGTTCACAGGAAGGCACAGGTGAGACGGATGGTGGTGGGGCGTCGTGATGGGTGGACGGCGGGATGGGTGGTGTTTGCTGTAGCAGAGCGGGGAGACGAATGCTGTTCGCGCGTCACTCACAACAATAAAATGTTTTCCTGGTTCAGGGCTGCCAACCCATGCGCAGAGTGGTCTGCGACGTGGATCAACATAAGACTATGTTAGCTCTCCAAGATGGTGTCTAAAGAACGCGTTCGTGGCATTGGTACCACTAGAGTCTAACATGGAAGCTCCACGTTAGACTCTCCCTAGTCCAAGTTTAAAAAAGCGGCCGAATGACGAATTGTCATCTTCAACTCATAGCCAACCACATCTTCTCTCATAAACATACTGAATTAAACGCAATGCTAGTCGAATTTCCACAATATATACCTATCAGCTGCTCTACCGTAGATAACACTATAGTCGCCAGTCACTTGCCACTGCACTAATGTCGCCAGGCACAATATATTACGAATTTTAGCATCACTACTGATTTGTATGTGCCACTGAAGACGCATCCACAGTAGTTTATATTATGTACATCACACTACATGTCTTCAGTGGCACATACAAGTCTGTAGGGATGGTAAAATTCGTAATATATTGTGCCTGGCGACATTAGTGCAGTGGCGAGTGACTGGCGACTATATAGTACGTTATCTACGGTACCTTGTATATTCTTGTACGTGGTCTTAAGGTAAGTCCATGCTTTTGAATGTACATCTGTGTGTTTACTTGTGTCCTGTAATCACATTATTTCTACGACGATATTCACTCTATTACTATAGTCTATTCACTTAAGCTGGATTCCTGGGAGCGGCTCGATGCCTAGGCGAGTATGTAACGACGCCGCTGATTGGCTGATAGCCTCGGGCAGGGTGGCGATGGTGGTGGTACTTGCCTTGCCGCAACCCAAAACCCTTGCATTGCCTCAGAAAAATATTCATATTTCTTGGCTTTACTCATCTCTTACACAAGATAGGCCTATTTTGTTTGCATCAGTAAATCAGGCAGTGATTGTTCAACAACAACACGCCATTCATAACTCAATAGGGTAAAAAATAAGTCATGACTGACTATCACAAGAGTATAGGCGGACTTTTAGGTTTTCAGTGCATTGAAATGTTGTACTCCTACCCGATATAACCAAGCTACCAGATAATAGTTATGAAAGCTGAGTTTACCATCGTGTTCATAATACATTGCTGCATATCATGAGTATAAAAAAAATACAGTAAGACTACACTAATATTAAGATAATTAAAGGAAAGTAAAAGAGTGTATAAACATTATTTCTTGCTTATTTTGCTTCAACTCGCTCTAACTCCATAAGTTTTGGTCACATTCAATTTTCAAGAACTGTTTCAAAATCCTTATACTTTTCCGCTTCCTGTGGTATGTAGCACGTACCAATAAGGAAAAGAGTAGGTGGTCAAAATGGCTAAGAAAGTTAAAACTACTACTGCAAACTGGCACAGTGACGGGTGAGCATTGCTCCCTATATAGGAGAGACTGTTTTCGGGAGAGCTATCAGAGGCTCCACCCGTCACGGCACCAGTTTGAAACAGTAACTTTCTTAGCCATTTTGACCACCTACTATTTCCCTTATTGGTACGTGCTACATACCACAGGAAGCGGAAAAGTATAAGGATTTTGAAACAGTTCTTGAAAATTGAATGTGACCAAAACATATGGAGTTAGAGCGAGTTGAAGCAAAATAAGCAAGAAATAATGTTTATACACTCTTTTACTTTCCTTTAATTATCTTAATATTAGTGTAGTCTTACTGTAATTTTTTTATGCTCATGATATGCAGCAATGTATTATGAACACGATGGTAGGCTCAGCTTTCATAACTATTATCTGGTAGCTTGGTTATATCGGGTAGGAGTACAACATTTCAATGCACTGAAAACCTAAAAGTCCGCCTACTCTTGTGATAGTCAGTCATGACTTTATTTTTTACTCTATTGAGTTATGAATGGCGTGTTGTTGTTGAACAATCACTGCCTGATTTACTGATGCAAACAAAATAGGCCTATCTTGTGTAAGAGATGAGTAAAGCCAAGAAATATGAATATTTTTCTGAGGCAACGCAAGGGTTTTGGGTTGCGGCTAGGCAAGTACCACCACCATCACCACCCAGCCCGAGTCTATCAGCCAATCAGCGACGTCGTTACATACTCGCCTAGGCATCGAGCCGCTCCCAGCCCAGGAATCCAGGCTTAAGTGAATAGACTATAGTTCCCCCTGTCCCGCTGTTTTGCGAAATATTGTTAAGGCGCGAAATCCTGTAAACCTCCATTCATCGCTCTTATTTCACTGGTTTTACAGGTTAACTGCTGCCCTGATACATGTTACAGGCAACATCGAGTCACTAGCTTCCCATGAGAGCACTTACAAGTAATAATAGTTACTCAAAAGCTTAAATTATCCACGTCAAAAACAGTCAGGAGTTTATCAGGTTTTTATCATGTATTATTTTATCAACTATTATTACTTGTAAGTGTTCTCATGGGAAGCTAGTGACTCGCTGTTGCCTGTAACGTGTTTCGGGGCAGCAGTTAAGCTGTAACATTAGTGTCACAAGCTCTGCCCTTCCCACCATATTTGTTGTTATCTCTGACGTCACGGCAAGAAGCCGTGAGAAGCGAGCCCTGGCTCTCGCTTCTTCCGGCTTCTTACGGCTTGCCCAGCTGGGCCAATCCGTAAGAAGCCGGCTTCTTCAAAGTGCCTCGCGTTAACAGAAAACGCAAGCTGCAAGAAGCCGGCTTCTTACGGCTTCCTCACCAAAATTCACCTCTGAGTGAGCGCGATCTGCCATCTGGTGGCCGTCTGGGAACTACACGCGGAGCTAGAATGTCGGGTCTCGACTTATTTTCTATTATTCCCTACCAAACCAGCTACAATTAAGGGTTGTCATGGTCAACATAGGCTTATGCAAAATGGAAATATACGAGTTTTACATTATTCATGGCGTTATAATGAGGATTGTTGGCAAAATAGAAGCATTCGATCACAGGTGTCCTACAACATTCTACTAAATACTGCAAAGGAATGCTTCAAGGCGGGTGCATGGGTTAATATTACCTCCATGTATGCAAAGAGAAGGTAATATTAACCCATGCACCCGCCTTGAAGCATTCCTTTACAGTATTTAGTAGAATGTGTAGGACACCTGTGATCGAATGCTTCTATTTTGCCAACAATCCTCATTATAACGCCATGAATAATGTAAAACTCGTATATTTCCATTTTGCATAAGCCTATGTTGACCATGACAACACTTAATTGTAGCTGGTTTGGTAGGGAATAATAGAAAATAAGTCGAGCCCGACATTCTAGCTGCCCGGGTAGTTCCCAGACGGCCACCAGATGGCAGATCACGCTCACTCAGGTAGCCTATTGTGTAGGGAAGTTTGGTGCCATCGTAAAATAATACCAAAAAATATAATAATATTTGCGACAGAAACGGTTAGCAGATTCGGAAATACTTTGGAACTCATCCTTCCGGCTTTGACTGAAATGAACTACCGCACTGTATTGTATGCTTATTGTACTTCACATCTGTAAAGGTTCCAGCGTGCGCTCAGCCTTGGTTAACCCACACGGCCGCTATGAAATATGAGGTGCCTCAAAAAATTCTAAGTCCAGTTAGGTTAGGTTAGGTATACTTTGAGGTTAAGGTTAGGTATACTTTGTGGTTAAGGTTAGGTATACTTTGTGGTTAAAGTTAGGTATACTTTGTGGTTAAGGTTAGGTTAGGTTAGGTATACTTTGTGGTTAAGGTTAGGTTAGGTTCGGCTAGGTATACTTTGTGGTTAAGGTTAGGTTAGGTTAGATTTTGGTAATTATGGAGGAGAGTTTCACGTTCGTTTTCAGAGACACCAACTACTTTTTCTTGGCCTACAATAGGTGCTTGTTCTAATGGTGCTAGTTTTATTTTGCGCAAACCAAAAAAAAAAAAATGAAACCTAACCTAACCTTATGTTTTAATGAAACCTAACCTAACCTAACCTAACCTAACCTAACCTAACCTAACCTAACCCAACCCAACCTAACCTAACATAACCTAACCCAACCCAACCTAACCTAACCTTAACCACAAAATATATATTTTTTTTTTTTGGTTTGCGCAAAATAAAACTAGCACCATTAGAACAAGCACCTATTGTAGGCCAAGAAAAAGTAGTTGGTGTCTCTGAAAACGAACGTGAAACTCTCCTCCATATTAACCAAAAACCCCGTATTCCCGCCAGTTCCCCAGGCTTGTTGGCTAGAGGGGGAAGAAAAAAAAGATAGGGGTGAAGGACTTCTTCCAAAGTTTTACCGCAGATTCATTCAAAACACAAAAACACACCAGAAAAAAATTGTTTCGTCCATCAAAGTGAGTTCGGTTTTCATCTGGATATTTACCAAATAAATTAACACAAAGAAAAAAATTCGCGTCCTGAACGTCACAAAAAGTCAATTCGGACAATTTCCTTCCACCCCCATCACCAAAATCCCACAAAACCATCAAAATCCCACAAAAAACCCAATAATTCCCACGGAAACCCAGCAAAACACCCTGAAATATGGAGCTACAAACACGTCTTTACATAACCCTTAATAGACCCTTAATTAAAGGTGACACAAGGTTAACTACGCGCTATAAAGGTGTGGGAGTGTATGATAGTACTTACTCGTTAGGTATTGTGGTGTCTTCGATGATAACTACGTCGTCATCGTCCGAATTGTAACTATTGTCCACGTCCATTTGTTGTGGGTCGGCCATCTTGGTGGCTGTGGGAAGGCGCGAGCACGAGCACGAGTTGCGACTTTCTCTCTCTGTCTGTCTGTCTGTCTCTCTGTCTCTCTCTCTCTGTCTATCTGTCTGTCTCTCTGTCTCTCTCTCTCTCTCTGTCTGGCTGTCTGTCTGTCTGTCTGTCTTGTTTCTCTCTCTGTCTGTCTGTCTGTCTGTCTTGTTTCTCTCTCTGTCTGTCTGTCTGTCTCTGTCTGTCTGTCTGTATCTCTCTGTCTGTCTGTCTGTATCTCTCTGTCTGTCTGTCTGTACCCTCTGTCTGTCTGTCTGTCTGTATCTCTCTGTCTGTCTGTATCTGTCTGTCTGTCTGTCTGTCTGTATCTCTCTGTCTGTCTGTCTGTCTGTCTGTATCTCTCTGTCTGTCTATCTGTGTCTGTCTGTCTGTCTGTATCTCTCTGTCTGTCTGTCTGTCTGTATCTCTCTGTCTGTCTGTCTGTCTGTCTGTATCTCTCTGTCTGTCTGTCTGTCTGTCTGTTTGTCTGTCTCTCTGTCTGTCTGTCTGTCTTATCTCTCTGTCTGTCTGTCTGTATGTCTGTCTGTCTCTCTGTCTGTCTGTCTGTCACTCTCTCCCTGTCTATTTATTACTAGTAATTATATTTCTAAGCTGACTAGTGACTGTTGTTGTATTTGCAGCACATTATATTCAGGCTTATTCATATATTAATATTGTGTTGTTGTTGTTGTGATCGATAAATGAAGATAAATTATAATAATATCTTTTCTTTGCTTTTCCAGATGAGTGACAAAATAAGTGTTTGAAAATAGCGGTACAACTACAGCTAATCTAATATACTATAGCTGTGTGTCTGAATATACTAGCTGTGTGTCTGTCTGTCTGTCTGTCTGTTTGTCTGTTTTGGGTAGCCGAAACTGTAAATTCAATTTTGATGAGAGTAGGCTCAAAAAATCGCAAAAAAAATCATAGATGGTAAGCGACTTGGTCCCATGTCGATTGAATAATTTTCAAGGGGGGTTTTGGGCTAAAAACACTTTATGAGTATTAGATTACAAGAAGAACTCTGCGGTAACGTCTTGCCGCATTCCACAAACTCAGTGGACTCATGGACGTTTGTGTGCGTGTGTGAGTGTGAGTGTGTGTGTGTGTTGGAATCACACGGAACGTGGTCTATCCCGAGGCACTTAGACCAGTGACCAACGACAGCAACAACACGATTGGAGTTTGCAATCACATGTTGTCTAATATATACTACTACTACAAACATCAATACATGGGTCCGAAGGGCCCACAAGCACCTGTTATAACTACTATGGCAACTACTACTACTGCTACTACAATTACTATTACAACAACTACTGCTATTATAATTACTATGGCAACTACAACTACTGCTATTATAATTACTATGGCAACTACTAGTACTGCTATTATAATTACTATGGCAACTACTACTACTGCTATTATAATTACTATGGCAACTACTACTACTGCTATTATAATTACTATGGCAACTACTAGTACTGCTATTATAATTACTATGGCAACTACTACTACTGCTATTATAATTACTATGGCAACTACTACTACTGCTATTATAATTACTATGGCAACTACTACTACTGCTATTATAATTACTATGGCAACTACTACTACTGCTATTATAATTACTATGGCAACTACTAGTACTGCTATTATAATTACTATGGCAACTACTACTACTGCTATTATAATTACTATGGCAACTACTACTACTGCTATTATAATTACTATTACAACTACTAGTACTGCTATTATAATTACTATGGCAACTACTACTACTGCTATTATAATTACTATGGCAACTACTACTACTGCTATTATAATTACTATGGCAACTACTACTACTGCTATTATAATTAATATGGCAACTACTACTACTGCTATTATAATTACTATGGCAACTACTACTACTGCTATTATAATTACTATTACAACTACTACTACTACAATTACTATTACAACTACTACTACTGCTATTATAATTATTATTACAACTACTACTACTGCTACTACAATTACTATATATATATATATATATATATATATATATATATATATATATATATATATATATATATATATATATATATATATATTTTTTTTTTTTTTTACATGACCAGGAACTGGCCAAGGGCACAACAAAAATGGGTAACACAAAGCCCGCTTAGTTGCCAGTCCCTATAAAGAAGACAGTAAGAGAATAAAATAAAAACAGAGGGGTAGACCAATTTAGTTCGGGAGGTGTCTTGTTACTCTTCTTTTGAAAAGATGTAAGTCATAGGAAAGTGGAAAAATAGAAACAGGAAGAGTGTTCCAGAGTTTACCAGTGAAAGGGATGAAAAAATAAAGATACTGATTAACTCTTGCATTAGGAAGATGGACAGAATAGGGATGAGAATGAGTAGAAAGTCTTGCGCAGCGAGGCCGCGGGAGGGGGGGAGGCATGCAGTTAGCAAGTTCAGAAGAGCAGTGAGCATGAAAATAACGGTAGAAGAGAGCAAGAGAAGCAACATTGCAGCGGTGATTTAAAGATTGAAGACAGTCAGTCAGAGGATGATGAGGAGAGTTGATGAGATGAAAAGCTTTTGACTCGACCCTGTTTAGGAGAGCTGTATGAGTGGATCCTCCCCAAACATGTGAGACATACTCCATACATGGGCGGATAAGGCCCCTGTAGTGAGCAAGCAATTCGACTTATCACTTTTAGCAGTTCACCTCAGTTTTCGCTAGGTGGCCATAGTGTCGTCTCTCAGAAATGGGGACAAGGCGCTTTAAAGTAATCAGTTAGGCATTTTTATTGTTTTGTTTATTAGCTGATGCATTACTTCAATGAAGTTTTTAGTATCCAATGTATATCATAATATGCATACTCTAATATTAATAAAAGAATTTCATCGTTGAGTGAAAAAAAAAAAAAATAGAAGGATATTTAACAAATACCAATAGTGAGGCCTGTTACAATGTTAAAACAGTCAGTGCTTACAGACATGCCAATGAAATTCAACAAAAACTATATGAAGCCAACTCATGAAAGGAAAACACTGTCATTGTCTATAACTATTGAAATAATGGCATACATTATAAAACGGGTGGCATCCTTACGCCGCAGCCTGTCACGCTGCCAGGCGCACGATTATCAGTTTAAGCTGTGGGACGGTCCGTAACAATAACATACAGGCACGTCACGATGACTGTTTTTTGTATGTCTGTGGCAGACTGCAAGTCTGATTCAAAAAAAAAAGTAGAGAAACATCCTGTTGGTTAAAGTCAAAGGCTGGGTGAAATTTCCGTCAGCAAAAAAAGAACCACAACGAAGAAAGTTATGGGAAGATAGATGTCGACGTAGTAAACGGTAGTTGGAGGCTGGAAGGCTACAAGATTTCATGCTATCTGTTCCAGGCATTTCATTAACTGGATTGGAAAGGGCCCCATCCTCTTCGCATCCTGATCCAAAACAGTTTGCCTACAATGACTGGGGAAAGAAACTCTCATATAAAAGGCCATCAAATACCTGGCAAATAAATAATGTTCAAGTAACAGGTGGCAGTGATCTAGTTTGTCCTGCTGCTGCTTATGCCCTACCGCAAGAAGCTGTGGTTAAAAGTCATCATCAGTGAAAATGGAGATGAAGTTGGCCCACATTACAGTTGCAACAGTTTCATTTTTTAAAAGGGTTAAGACATTATTGTGAATGAGGTGGAAGATGAATTAATTAGGGTAAACAGGTCCTTAGCTCCACACCCCCGATGATCATTATTGTGGTATTACTCTCACCAAACAGGTTATAATGGACAAAGTTTCGCGGTCTTTTTTCAGAGACGCCAAATATTTTCTTGGCATCCCAATAGGTGCTTGTTGTAATGGAGATAGTTTTTTTTTGGGCGAAAAAAAGTATACTTTGTGGTTAAAGTTAGTTAGATTTCTTTAAAAACCTAAAAGGTTAGGTTAAGTTTATTTTTTTTTTTTTTTTTTTTTTTCGCAAAATAAAAAAGCACCATTAGAAAAAAGCACCTATTGTAGGCCAAGAAAAAATAGTTGGTGTCTCTGAAAACGACCGCGAAACTCTCGTCCATTATTACCACCAAACATTCTATCATGATAACTCACCAACACGACACATGCTACTTTCAAAAAATGTTAATCAAATTTTCTTACTTTTCCTAATGGTGAGGGGCAAAATACAGTTTGCTCTGAGTACACAGTGGGGGCATAGAGCTAAAGTACGTATCTATTTACAGAATACGTTAACCTAACCATATTTCGTGCTAACTTAATTTATTGTGTCTCTTTATGAATCTGTTTGATGGCCATGGGAGGAGCCAGGCTGAGGTTGTTAAACCTAATTCGAGTAAACAGTTTCATCTGCAGCAGCCAAGAGCTGTCCCCATAAAAGCCAATATAAAGGCCTCGCTTTTTCGATTTTCAGTAAAAAAATGTGATTTACAATATGGTTACACATTTACTGAACCCAATTATGAGGTTAGATTACAAGCAAAATGTATGTTAAGGAGAAATGGATGGGTTAGTTTTAATATTTTTTTAAAGCATCGTAACCAATATATGTAAGCTAACAGTGGAAAAATAGGTTATATAACTATGCAATGATTTCTATGTTTCAGCAACACTTGACCTACACCCAGATGCTGATGATGTCCTACCTAAAACCAGCAGGTAAAGTCATCTCATTGAAACTAGAGATGAAGTTGGCCCTCATAACAGTATGCAACAGTCATCATTTAAAACAGGTAAAAACTATTGTGCATGAGGGGGAAGGATAAGGTAAAAGAGTACTTGTGTGAAAGAGGTGTTAGTATAGGCCAAGCGCTAGAACAAGAAAGAAGGGAATGTCTGGATAGAGAGAGCGGGAGGCTCTGCTGTGGCCAAACCCCTTTTTGGGGACGCTCCCGGAGGGAGCGAGGCGTCAGAGATACCTAGATAGATAGAGGTGTATATATGCATTAATTATAGTTAATGTCAATATTCGCAAAAAAAAAAGAACAAACAGTTGATGGTTTTCATGGCAATACTCGCATAAACAAATTTTTAAGGCCCGTATCAAGAGTCATATAAAAGGTCCAGCGACGAGCGACGACGACTGAGGAAGAGTACCATAAAAGGGATTTTTTTCCCAAAACGAAGAGTTTGTGACGAAAGTCGTCGCTGCTCTTTGTTCTGAAAATATCCTTTTATGGTACTCTTCCTCAGGCGATCGTCGTTCGTCGCTCGACATTCATCATGACTCTTGAATCGGGCCTAAGACTCCCCCAGTTTCTAATAGTTCAGAGGACAAACTCTACAAAGCCAACCAAGAACGCATCCATGCACTTTTTTAGCTATTATGTTGGGTCTGTATGTCTAAATGTATTTCAGGGACCCTATGAGTTCATTTTACAAGAAAGTGTATTAACAAATTAATATGGTACTTGGCAAACTCGGAAAGGTTATGCAAATTGTAACAAAGTAATGGAATCCTATGAGGAAAATTATTGTAATTTGTACTATCACGGGAAAAAAAGAAAATTGTACAAAACAAATTGTACACGAATTTTTTTTATAACTATGCAACTCCTATTTATTTCGCAATACCTGAAGCACACCCAGACCACACCTATCCCTGCAGCTCCCATAAAATACAAACTCTGGTGAACCAGTAGATGTTGGGACGCAGATGAGTCAGCCTGTCATCATGCTGAAACCAAAACGTATAAAACGGTAGGTTATTTGCTTTGAACTCCATTTTGAAATGATTTCAAACATATTGGAAGAAAGTTAAGGGGTTATGGAATGAAAGAAAGGTTCAAAGGAGTGACTGCAGAATATATGAAAAAATTGCTGTGTGGGTTTGGATAGGTTGAGTTGTATATGTGGTATAAGAAGCTTTGATAGTGAGAAACTACGTGAGGGAGATATTTTCAGGATTATGCATTATAACCCCTTCTTCAGGCCTTATGTGTCCCCCTCTTTAGTTCTATACCCCATCCTTTCTAGCTCACACTGGCTACCAGTATTTATTTCCCATCTTGCCACAATCTTCTCTTCTCTTGTACTGAAACACTGACTTATTTTTACATTATCTTATCCCATACTTTATTTTTCTTGTTTTTCAGTTCTTCCGTGCCAATGCAGCTAAGAAGAACAAGATGTTTCGTGAGGCAATTCAAGGAGAAAGTTCTGCAGAGTGATAAGTCTGTTAAAAAGTATACTGGTTTTTTTTTTCGAAAAATATACTTGAATGGCATATTTAGATAATTCCGAAGAAAGTGGGTAAAGATTAATTATTGGAAAGGGCCTAAGCAATTCAAAAAGAAGTCAAAACGGGAGCAGCCGAGGTAAATCAAAGAAATTCTGTATTTGATGAATTCCTTATAACTGTCATATATATTAAGAAGCCATGGAAATGGAGGTCCTTGCTGACCTGTTTGGGGTTAGCCAAAGTCATGTTAGCTGTGTAATAACAACATGGATAAACTTTATTGTATGATATCTTCAAAAGATGGCTCAAGTATCCAACAGCTGAAAATGTAAGGAAAAATCTTCCTGGAACTATCCTTAAGTAATAGCGATACAAGAGTTATATTAGACTGTACAGAGTTCTTTACAGTTAAACCAAAAAATTGCACTGCACAAGCTGCAACATATTCTAATTTAAGCACCACAACTGTCAAACTTTTGGTAGGAATCACACCAACAGGCTTGTTTCCTTTGTTTCGAATGTTTTATGGAGGCTGTACTTCTGATAGGTATATGTTTGAAGAAGAGTTTCGGGAAAAATTTTGAACCTGGGGATGCCCTAATGGTTGATCGTGGCTTCAATTTGCTGACTTGTTACTTGCAAAAAAAGCAAAGTTACACATGCCTCCGTTTACCAGAAAGAAGGATGAAAGTGGTCGTAGGATATTAAATAAAAGTGACTTTTCTAAACAAGGGTTTTGCATCACTACGCTTTTCTGTCGAACGGGCCATAGAACGCATGAAAAATTACAAATTGTTGTCACGAACAATAGATAGGAAGTTGTGGCACTTACTAGACCAAATTATGGTCATAGTAGCAGTGATGTGCAACATGGAGCCTCCTCTACTGAATGAGTAATGGTGTTCCCCAAACTGAATGCCTCAAACTTACACTATTTTTTTTACCAAGAGCTATTTCGCTATACAAAAATTCGTTAGACTTTAGAAACATCCACGGTTGACTAAACTGGTTTGTATCTTTGCAACTTCCCTGTTACTATGAAGAAGTAAAGGCCCCAAAAAAAGTAATTTTGTTTTCTTTAAAAAACATTATAAATATATAATGTATACATCTACTTAGCTCTGATGAGTGGAATTGACATCTTATAACTACAACCACCATCTTTTCACTTCCATTCATCACTAAGAATACCATTACATCAACACAGCCCCAACTCTATCACAAAGAATACCATTACCCGCAACTCATCACTAAGGCCCGTAACAAGAGTCATGATGAAAAGTCAACGACGAATGACATGATGTCATGATGAGGGTCGAGGCAAAAGTCATGATGAAGGTCGAGCGACGAACGTCGAATGACCGAGGAATGTTACCATAAAAGGGATATTTTTCGGAAAGAAGAGCAGCGCAAAGACACGGGGGTTCGACCAAAAAGCTGCTCTTCGTTCCAAAAAAATATCCCTTTTATGGTAACATTCCTCGGTCATTCGACGTTCGTCGCTCGACCTTCATCATGACTCTTGGTACGGGCCTAAAAATTGCATCACATCAACACTCCCAACTCATCATCATCACCACGAGTTTCCATTCTCTTAATTACCAGAACTTGTATTACGATCAAACAACCTCTGGTAAATAAATTTTTCATAAAAAAAAAATAGCCTTTGTAACATCGGCTTCAAATCTGCTTTTGTCAAAGTATATTCTTTTTAATGGTTAAACAGGGTTCCTTTTTTGTGAATAAAAAAAAGTCACACCATGGGTAACCTGTCACCCAAAATGGGCTTGTACTTGAGTGTACCATGCAGATGACTTCTTGAGGTGTACTTTGCCATCATTACCCAAAACAACATGTATTTCCCCCTTCGAGCAAACCCCTTCTCCTGTAAGGGAATTTGTATGTGTGCTGTAAAGGGGACTTAATTTCTAAAAGTCCAGTTTCCACAACATTTGCACTTGACGACACCATCTGGGCTTACTCTTAAAATTGGATTTGTTTTTACAAATGAATAAGCCAGTTTCTGATACCTTTAGTGATTCATGCTTATTTTTCATGTTTTTATAGTATAGTTTTCTCACAAAAGGTTCACTTCTTTTTCCATATTCAGTTTGCACTGTTTCCACTGAATTTGGACTGCCCCATGATTGAATCCACCAAAATAATTGTCATACATCCCTGCTATATGAGCAGCCAGGTGGAGAGTTTTTTGATGTTAAGGCTCCCCAAATCTTTGTTTTTTCCATAGAAACACTTGGCTTGAGCCTTGGTAAACTTTCTAATGTTTTCCCTGATGGTATCAGGAAGTGCTGAGATAAAAACGCTATAAATGATGTACACTGTTCTCTCTGAAACTGTTGTGCCAAATCTGGGAGAGTGATAAATTTTGTTTCTGGAGATGGTTCATAAAGATTGCTGCAAAAGTACGGCATTCGTCTCCTTCAGTAAAGCCCGGAAGTCGTTGTCCATGTCCTCATCTTGGTATGCTGATCCGAACACACATGCCTTGTACATGGATTCTGGATGAGGAAAAGTCGGCCGTGGGCTGCTAGTGTCATGTCCCGCACATAAAGATTTCTTTTAGTTTGGGAAGCATAACCTAAAACAATGCAAAACATTATTTGGGACAGGAGTGAGAAAAAAATTACTATTTATCAAACGGCTATTTTATTACTTTACACTACCAACTTTCCATCACTCGTGAGTCACAGGACTGACTCACTTTCCCGCGTTAAGCGGCTATCCCCACGGTGCGTTTCGTCGGACTGTTTCCGTCGAACTTCCCTTTGCTTTGGACTGTTTCGTCGAACTTTGAGGGTCATTTTGCCGAACATGTTCGATGAAATGGTTAGGTTAAATTATACAAAATGTTGCCACTTTCATTGAAAACAAGTATCTTTATCAGAAAAAGCCTAAAACTTGGCCAGAAATAATAGTCAGTGTCTCGGAAACAGGGAAGTGACGGAATTATACAAACAAAATGTGCCCCGCCCCGCAGGTTCTAACGGGAGGGGCTCCGACCCCTTCGACCCCCTGACGAGAATATTAACATAACCGAAACTTAACCTAACCTCCTAAGGGATGGGGTTGGGTTTGGGGGGCAGGTCGGGTTTTGTCTATGCATTATTAGACAACTCTATGTACTTTCTTAATATGTATATGTTTTAAAGGTTACGCATGCAGAAATGAATAAATAGCCATTATACTAAGCAAAAAATATTCTGTTAAGTGGTAACGGTGGTAGCGACCGCGCAGTTCTCGTCTACTATAACCCATTTAGCCCCATGAACGCGTCTTCATATTCCCGTTCTCTTCTAAAAATCACCTCCTCCCTTTTCATCACCAATAGCTACATATATATATGCCTCTAAAGTTAAAACATTAACAACAAATCTCCGCGCCTCCCACTGTAATCGCTTTCATCTTTGTTTGTTATGGTTTATGTTATTATAAGTTGGGTGAAGCGGTTGGCCCAAGCGTGTTTCTAGATGTGTTGTCAAACAGGTCAAGCCAAATGCTTGTTTGGTTCAAACGAAACAGTCCGCCGAATGCCTCGTGTGATACCCGCTTCACACCTTTATAAAGAGAGTAGTGACAAATCGATTTTTTGAGCACCTTCTTGCTGTCAGGGCCTCTCCGTGCACTCCGACCCCGCGGAAGTTTTCAAAGGGATGACCCCGAGTATATCCAAATTTTAAAATATTTTGGATGTTATAAAATGTATAAATATATCTGATTTCCCCCGTGCAAAGGGGAAAAAAATCATCCTATAATATTGTATTATAATATACTATATCAAATTTCTGTATATAACAGCAATGGCAGTGGCCTACAAATGGTTATCCATCAATTAAGTGGAATGTACGAACCTTCCATCAGTGTGATAAATCCTCAAAGGCTCTGAAGACTTTGTGTGGCTTGTCCCCGGGACAAAGTAAATCTGTAGGTGTTGGCCGCTGGATGGAAGACTGACTTCATTTCTGTGTACAAAGTTGGCCACACATACTTAATGCCACAACATGTTTGCAGCTTCCATCATCTCTGAAAATATGTTACCATATATTATTTAAAGGGCATTATATTAACTTAGCTTTGTGTCACCTCATAAATTTGACACAAATATATTCCTTACTGATGTCTTATATATTGATTTATATGTCCAGTTTTTACCAGAGGAGCCTACATACTTCATCTACTACATTATAAGATAAACATTCCTTATGTCCTCAACAAACGCTCAGTAGAGTGGGGGTAAAATTCCCCATGCATCGTCCAATGGGGTCCAATTGCATGTCTGATTAGATTAAATCTTGTTTTTTACTTTATTTTAAAAATAAAGTATTTTTAAAATAGGCTTTTTACTTGTATAACCTTTTGTGTCTACGTGGATTGATTAGATTAGGTTTTTTATTGATGCTTTTACAAATGGGGGAATGTTTTTCCAGTCAAACGTCTAAGAAGTGTATTTGTAGAAATTTGTCATCACTTTCTCAAATCGCAGACAACACACTTTTTTTTAGGTTTAGACAGGAAAAAACTATCTCCATTAGGGAATGCATCACATATTATCGAAAAAAATATATATCGTCTGAAAAATCTTGCAACAGTCATAAACTACATTATTACCTTTGATGTCCTTACTCAAATATTTACTTGGTTTTAAATTTTTTTTTCCCTTTAAAAGTTTTGGTTATTTTTTTGGAATATGTGGAATACATCTCATTAAGAACATTTTTAATTACCATAGGTAGTCCCTACAAATACTTAAAACAAAATGTAAAATTGAACTTACCCTATGCACTGACATCCACTGGCTTCAATATTTCCTCTGTTTGTAGCAAGAAGCCAAACACAATAGGGAGACTCCTTCTGTGCAGTCTGTCTGATAATTTAGCTCTAATATAGGACATATTACCATCATGTGGTTTTATTTGCACTGTGTTTATGTGGTTGTCATTGCATAATTGATAGCCTCTTTTATTTTCAAAGTTTTCTAGCCGTTTGGCAGGCCATCCTTTCTTGTTCATGAGGTATATTAGGCAACATGCTGAGGTTATGGATGTATTTTGGTGAGGTTATCATCCCAAACCCGTTAATAAATGGGGGTCTGGAAAGACCACGACATCTCCGTTAACAGTGATCGTCCTTCTTGTTCACTAACACTTTCTCCATCTGTTTGGGTCGACTTGATCCACTAAAAAAAGGATTTCATGAGAGTTTTCACTAGTTTTTACGAGCTTCTCTTTACAGTAGCCCGAATGAGGGACTGCTCTGTCTCTCAAGTACTGTTTCAGCAGCGATACTGTCCATTTCTCACAAAGCTATTGACTCATACTTTTACAATTTTCTCTTTTGATTTTCTAAGTCCCGTGGTTTCACGTTGAAATGATGGGGAGAACAGGATTAATAGACTACAAGTCTGTTGATCCTGGGGAAGAACACGTTGCCGTTGTAGCGACTCACCAGGCTACCTTTGGTCCGAGTAGCTACACCTCACAATACGCACTGAACCCCTGCTCCCTGGGTGAAAATTTGTTTGACAATGTATACCAATTGTGATCCTGGGTAAAACGTGGTGGAAACATTGAATGTAGAGTAGTAATCAAAGTAGAACATATAGACATTTCAAGCGAATGTACCCCTTTTTCCTAGAAAAACTACCCTACCCGTATACTGAAAAACTGCTCCCTGGGGGATATTTGTTTTGACAATGTATACCAATTGTAATCCTGGGGAAAACGTGGTGGAAACATTGAATGTAGAGTAGTAATTAACGTAGAACATAGAACATTTCAAGCGAATGTACCCTTGCCTAGAACACTAAAGTACCCTACCATTATACTGAAACACTGCTCCCTGCATGGTGAATAGTTTTTTTGACAATATATACGTTTTACCAGATCAGAATTGGTATACGTGTACTACTACTATATTGTCCAAAACAACTATTCGCCTAGGGATCAGTTTCAGTATACGGGGAGGAAGTTGTTCTAGGGAAGGCACATTCGCTTGAATGTTCTATGTTTTACTTTAATTACTACTCTACATTCATGTTTTCCACCATGTTTTACCCAGGATCACAACTGGTATACATTGTCAAAACAAATATTCCCCCCAGGAGCAGTGTTTCAGTGCGTATTTGTGAGATTGTAGCTACTCTGACCAAGGGGACCTGGTGAGATCGCTCCGCCGTTCCATGCGTTCTGTTGTTGGGGGTGATGACGAAGAATGTATATTTCGGTACAAGTAATAGCTACTGCAAAACTGTGTTGTTAAAATGAAGAAAATTTCCCTCATTTGATAAAACTCAATGTGAAGAGCTACTTATTTCAAATACATAGAATGTTGTTACCTGATACAATAAAAAATGAGGGGAAATATGTACCGAAAACATTTCACGACGAACGCGCTCAGCAAGAAAAAACAACAATGGCCCCGAAATTATCGTACTGCATCTTCAAAAGATTATATATATATTACCCAAAATATAGAAAAAGAAAAAGTAAAATACACTGATCAAAGGGTATAGAAAATTTCATATATTGAGAGATTTATGGTTGTCCACCTTTTGGGAGAAAAACACTAACGACATCTGGTGGCTTGGTCCGTGAACTGCTAACCGTGATAAGTCTAATTGTGTGTGTGTGTGTGTCTGTGTGTGTGTCGCTGTGTCTGTGTGTGTGTGTGTCGCTGTGTCTGTGTCTGTGTGTGTCTGTGTGTGTGTCGCTGTGTCTGTGTGTGTGTGTGTGTGTCGCTGTGTCTCTGGGTCTGTGTGTGTCTCTGTGTCTGTGTGTGTGTGTGTGTGTGTGTGTGTCGCTGTGTCTGTGTGTGTCTCTGTGTCTGTGTGTGTGTGTGTGTGTGTGTGTTTGGGGGAAGGGGGAGAGTATGGGCAAACGCTACCGTAGAAATTGACCGAAACAACTTGTGTACGAACTGACTGCACTCCTTCTGGTCCTAGTGTAAATTAATAACAATAAAAAAACTAACAAAGAAAAAAAAAAACTTCACAAAAAGTCAATTCGGACAACTTCCTTCCACCAAAATCCCACAAAACCTCCAAAATCCCACAAACAAAACGATAATTCCCACAGAAATCCACCAAAACACCCTGAAATATTTAGCCACAAACACGTCTTTACATAACCCTTAAGAGTGACAGCCCGGCAGCCGTGGTGATAGGTTCACCGGCTCTCGCTCCGCTCTCATCACAGGTAAACAGTCGCTTCGGGTCGCTTGAGCTGCTCTGCACTGCTGGAGCTTCGCATGCCAGCCCTTGTGCTTGACAGTTGTGGGCCTACCACCCATCGCTGGGTAGTGGTGTACAGCGCTCCTCGTCTGTTGCCGTCTGCGCCGCCCTGTCTGGACACGTCACCGGGGACCGAGCCAGCCATGGATGTCCAGGAGGATGAAGCCTCACTGTCCTTCCCCTTCCCTCCGCCAGCAGAGGGCTACGGCGCCTTCCCCCTCGCAGGAAGGTCATGATAAGGCCCCTCGCACCGACTCCGACACCCTTCCTCTCAGGTTGCATATGTCCAGGCGCCTACCTCCTCGAGCTTGCGTCGGGGGGCAAGGGTCTTTGCGAATCCGTGCGGGTCTCCATGCTCTCCACCCTCTCGACCCTCGGGCAAGTAATGTCCTCGGGGGGAAACGCGCTGGAAGGCTGTGCCCTTGTTGTTGTGATCTGGAGCAAACATCCCCAAGGTACCTGAACTGGGGCAGCGCCTCCTTACCTTGGGGGAATGGGAGGTCACCTGCCGCAGGGGCCCCTGAGGAGTGAAGGCCATGATACCATGACGCCAGGGTGGGCCCATGGAATGACTCAACTGACATCACCCTTGAGGTCCGGATGGACTTTCGATCCTTCATGGAGGCGAGGTGGTCGAGATCACCTGGATCCCGGCGCCCACAATCTGCCCAGTTACCACCACTGGAACGTGGCTCCGCCTAAAGGGAGTGGGACCCTTCCACAAAGGTGTCCATCTCCCAGTTGGTGTACTGGCACGCACTACCTCCTCCTCTGCTCCGCTGCTCTGGGTTGCCATCGGATCGACACCCCTCAACAGCGCTGCAGGTCTCCGGTGCGATGCTCCAGGTGGCAGCGTGGCCTACAATGCAGCCAAGACGACATCACCTGCCACCAGGCCCTTTGCTGTTCCAGTGCGGGGGAACCACATGGGCCAGGGCTGCGACTGCACTTTCAACTGCGGGCTCAGCAGCTCTATGCTGACTTGGCGGGGGAGGGGACGCCCCTGCACGCCATCAACAACGCAGCGGAGGGACCTCGAACTGCCTAGCCTTCCGGCCCTCCGCAGGCCACAACCATCACAACCAAGCCTGCACCAGCTGCACCTACTCTACCCCAGCTACGGCGGTCCACCAGGTATGTCGTATTCCGCATCGCCACAGGGAATAGGTACGGCCCGCCTGCAGGAGGACCCGGAGATGATGCCCTTGCCTCAGGCTTCCACGTCGTCGACCCTGAACCCGGCAGCATCCTCACTCCTGTGCGCCGTCGCATACGCCTGCGTCCAACCTCGTCGACCGCCCGGATATCAGGCCCCTCCGTCTACACCCACCCCCCCAGATCTCGAGTCTGATTCACCCACTCCACCATCGAGGCTGAAGTGCAACCGGCGCCGCCACGGTTCGCCACCCCACCGTAGGAGGAAACCAGGACGTGCCTTCGCCATGCGCCCTCCTTGATCCGTCCCCCGTTATGTCCCAAGGCCTCCCGCCACGCCCTGGAATCCTGAGCACTTCAACTCGCAGCACCAGCTTCTTCGCACCCTCCGTGGATACAGTATTACTTCTTTTCACCTCCTCGGAAGGGTTACACCTCTCACCCTAGAATGTGGGCACACCTGTGCCAGCCATTCCACCTATCTGTGGGCCCACCCTCTCCATGCCTCATCTCCTCATATTTGAATAGGATGGCCCTCAACCTTCCTCTCATGAATGCCAGGTCTCTGCCTCCGGAATCATCCTGAACTGCAAACCTACCTGCGGGACGCACTCCTTCAGTGGTCGGGTGTGCGAGACTGGCTCCCCCTCACCTCGCGCTCAAAACCTCCGGGCTACTCTATCCTCAGGCAAGACCGCCAAAAGGGCCGTGGTGGAGGTGGTCCTCCTTGCCCTCCGGAGACGTGCTGATCCACTCCCCGCTTCCCCTTCCCCATGTGCGGGTGGGCGCCTGGAGATCGTTGCTGCAGGGTAGCATCCGGAGAGGTTGGCTCACCGTGGCAGTAATATACAACCCGGTGGTGACGCCACTTCACAGGAGATCGAACCACATATACGACTCTCTCCCTCCCCCGGTGATCATCATGGGGGACTTTAAGCACCCCACCAATGCTGGCGCCTGACCTGCCTCCCCACAAACGAAACCCTCAGGTAAACACATTATTTCAGGATAATGTTGACTCTCCTCCACCTCTCCTTGCGAGGCCCGCCTGTTCTGGCCACACAGGTCACCCCCCCACACTGGTGCTCCCTCGTGTCCTGGACCTGTTCATTGGTGACACGGCCTTCACCACCTCCACGTTCGCTACTGGGCCTTACATGGGGAGTGACAACCTTCCTGTGCTGGCCTCTGTCCCACAGGCTCACCGAAGCCCCATCCTGGCTGCCTGCCCCCGCTGGAGAATAAGATCCTCCGAGTGGCCGCGTTACAGGGAGGCCCTCCAGCCCTCACCGGATATCGCCACTTAACCCTTGGAGGACGCCGCGTCTTCTTCCATCAGACGCTGGAGACGGCGGGTGCGGCTGCCTTTCACCTTTCCACGCGTCGCACACCCCGTCGCCCGGGAAAGCCATGGTGGAAGACGGACTGTGCCCGGGCAGTACTGGCCCGCCGTCGGGCCTGGATACCAGTGGCGGAGGACAACACGATACTGGCAGGCACTAACTACCGCCGTCTCAAACGCCTTCAGCCCAGATCATCCCAAGGCCCAGGGAGTGCTGGGGTTCCCACTGCTGCTCCTCCCTCTCCTCTCTGTCCTCCACCAAGAGAACATGGGGACTTCCTGCACTCTTTATGGAGGGCAGAAGTGCCATCACCCATCCCTATGACGTATGGTGCCCAGTCTCTATTGGATGTGGACCCCGAGAAGGCCAGAGGGCTTGGGCGGCCACTACCACAGAAGATCGGCTTCCCCTACTCCTCCATCTCCTGCGGACCTCCACAAGCACCTCTACCTCCATTGCCTCCCCTGGTCTCCATGAGCTAAACCAGCCTTACGCCCGGGCGCGGAACTGGATGCGTCCCTGTCCACACGCGTACTGGCCAGGCAGCGGGGACACTCCGACCAATCCCATACGATTTCCTCACTCACCTACTCCCCTCCCCTACAGAATGCCTCTTACGCATTTACAATGCCAGCTGGGAGACAGGAAATTACCCCACCTTGGTTGGAAGCCCCTCTGTCCTCATCCCCATCCACAAGCCGGGTAAAAGATCCTTCTCGCCATCTCCTACAGGCCCATAGCTCTCTCTCCTGTTATTTGGAAGCTGATGGAGCGCCTGGTGTCCACACGTCTTCCTGGTGCTTGAGGAGAAGCGACTGTAAGGGAGGAGCAGTGCGGCTTTCAGAACCCCATAGGGGCAAAATGGACGTGCTGGGCCAGCTGAGTTCATATTTGCGACACCTACCGTCGCGCCAGGTCATGATCTACACTCTCTATGACCTGGAGGTGCCTTCGAACGGCACCACACGAGGGTATCCTTATACAAGCTTAGGCACGGCATGGGCATTACCGGGGCCACCTTGCCTGGGTTCCAGGACTTCCTTGGCGGTCGGCTCGTCGGGTTGCAGTGGGTGCCTCTTGTCCGCCCCCCGTCCCCATCACAGTAGCGTCCTCAGGTCCATCTAGTCCTCTTTTACTCAACGTCTCCTCTTGACCTCCACCTGCCGCCCACTCCCACCTCCTATCTATGCTGACGATATCACCGTAGTCAGCCGGGCCCCAACGTTGGCCCAGGCGCAGACCCACCGGCAGAGGCAGCAATCTCCTCGGGAATGGGTGCCCACCTGGGGTCTGAAGGTCATTTGCCCCTAAAAGCACACTTAGTGTCACCCCTAAAGCGGCTCCCTCCCCACCTGCCCTCCAACTGTGCGGCCAGCGGTCCCTTACCCAGGACGCACACCTTCCTGGGGCTTGCGGCTGACGGTCTCGCCTCTCCTGGGCCGGGCATGTGGAATATCTCCTCACCTCTGCAACAAGCGGCCTGGATGTCATGAAAGAGGATTACCGGTGTCCGTTGGGGGTGCGAACGGGATCTCCTACTCCAATATTACCTTGCCACCATCAGACCCAAAACTCATGTTACGGCAGCAGCATTTAAGTCGGCTGCCCGTACTACATTGACCAAGCTGGATCCTCTTCAGAATGCCGCGCTTCGAATCTCCATGGGGCCATGAAATCTTCACCGGTTCTATTCCCTGCATGCCGGAAAGTGGATCCTCCCCTTGTCCACTACAGAAGGCGTATTTTATGCAAAGCAGTACCACCACCTCATGGCCTGCCCCCATATCACCCCTTGCTGCTCTCTACGCTGGCTGGGGTGTGGACCCCACCCCCCCAGTTTGGTCTCCGGGTGCCAGGAAAACCCCTTTGGTTAGACCCCTCGGCTCTCACCATCTTGGGCCTACCAAAAACCCCACCAAAAACCCACCAGCCCACACTCTCCCCTCCCCCCTGGCTGGACCCCTCCTCCAGGTTACCCTCCCCCTTTCCAGGCCCCCTCCCTCGGCACTCTACCAGTATTTGCGGCGATCTGTTCAGGGGATTTGGACAGATGCTATTCCCCCCCCCCAAATAAAGCTGTTAAAGATGGTCTCACCCCCCTTCACCCCCCCCACGGCGGCTGCCTCTAGACCCTGCCACCTCCATCTGCAGGCGTGGAGGTTTCCCCCCCGGAGACAGATGTTTAACATTGAGCTCTATGCCCCCCCAGGCCATCAACCCTCCACACCGGGACCCAAGGGAAAAAAGGCTGTGGTTAACAGACTCCCTCTCCCACTCCCTCCTCCTCTCCCGCCATCCACGACCTCTACGTCCCTCGCCCACACCACCCGGGGGGGGCCTTCCCACCTTCCCAACAGGGGGGGGAGATCACCTTTTTCGGGGGTTTCCCCCCACGCTGGTATCCCAGGAAAACGGGGGTGGTGATTCTGCTGCCAGGGGTTTTGACAGATGTAACATGACACCCTTACCTCTGCCGTTCCCCGCGGCCAAACCCCCATTTTCCGGGTCGCCTCCGCCTGGAAAAAACCGCCGGCGATGCCCTCCGCATCACCTCCATGGGCCTTACCGCAGTGACTTTTCCCCCCCAGCCCTGGAAAGGAAAAAGTCCCTCCCCCTTGATGTCGCTCCACCCCCTCCGCTGGGGCACACGACACTACAGCTCATTGCATCGCCTCCGTCTGCCCCCTGACCCCCTGCCCCTGGTGCATAAATGTTCCGGGAGACTATTGAACCTTCTGCTGCAGTGTCCGCGTTTTCCCCCCACCGTGTGGTGCTACACACCCAAATCATCGCCCTGAAGTCAAACCTTTCCTGCCACCCTGCTGGGGCGGCGGTGTTCCCCCTCGGGCCCCAAAGCCGTCACCCCCTTCCTGTGCCCTTCCCCGAGGAAGACAGGCAAAATCAGGCCTGGTCGATCATAGGACCTCACCCGGGCTCTATGTTCCCAAGGGTCCCCGCAGCCCTTAAAAACAACAACAAAACCCGCATAACCCCTTTAAAGCCCTAATAATTTAAAGGTGACACAAGGTTAAAAAGCGCTTTTAAAAAGGTGTGGGGGGTGTATGATAGTACTCACTCGTTATGTATTGTGGTGTTTCGAGATAACTACGTCGTCATCGTGAATTGTAACTTTGTCCAGTCCATTGTTGTGGGTCGGCCACTTGGGGGGGTGTGGGAAGGCCGAGCACGAGCACGAGTTGCGACTTTCTCTCTCTTCTTCTGCGTCGTTTTTTCGTCTGTCTCTCTCTCTCCCCTCTCTTCCTTCTTCTGTCTAAAAATTTAATCTTTTTAGGGGATTGGATTATATTAGGTAAAAAGGGAAAAATGGGGGGCCTCGGT
>JACEEZ010026186.1:30000-35000 GCA_016584305.1 Chionoecetes opilio | reverse complement strand
AAGAAGGAAGGAAAGAGGAAAGGAAGGAAGGAAAGAGGGAAGGAAGGAAAGAAGGAAAGAAGAAAGGAAGGAAATATGAAAGTTTTGTATGAGTAAAAACAAAGGGAATTGGTTTCAAAATTAGGGAAGATAGGGAAGATGCCTTTCTTGTCCTCACTACTCTTTAGCCAATCAGCTGTCTCCTTTGACCCCGCCAGCCAATCAGCGAACAGCAAATAAGTGTTAATATATATTTTGCCTCCGCGCTACAAGGTTCCAACATGTATCCTAGAGTCTGCTTAAGAGTAACACGCTGATAACCTGACTACTGGCTGGTGAGCCTGGAGTTGGCTGTGAAGGGAAGCGTAAGCGTCTTAACTCCAACCTCCAACCTCTTCGTGGATCTAAAAAAAAAGATCTTTAATATTGCGGGGGTGCCTGTTTGACAGAATCTGAGAGAAAGTAAGATTGGAGACAGTGATGATTGCCAAGGCAGATTCACGTCTCAAGGTTATGGAAGGTGATAAGGAGCCGAAGAGTTGTTGCGGCTGCGTGTACGTCTTTCGGCGGCTGTGGCGACAGCTGACCAAGAAGAAAAAATCCAAGCGGAAAACTGATGACGTGGAAGCTTATGCTAAGAAGGAGGACCACGAGGCATCAGTAGTAATCATCGAAGAGAAGATCGTACAAGAAAAATAAAACAGTGTATTAATTGAAGAAACAAAGGTTATCGAAGAACCAGAAAACATTGAACACGATTCAGTAACGGAAGAAAAGCAAAACACTGAGCAGGAAGCCAAGGATGGAAGCATCGCCCTTGCCAGCGCGGTGCAGGAAGAGGCACACCAGGAAGCACAGGGAGACGTGAAGACAGAAGAAAATCGACCTAAACTCATGAAAAAGAAACCACGACCACGGGCCAGGGCGCGCCGTGCCAAGGCGGCTGAGGGCCTCGTGTCCGGCGTGATGCACGTCCCCGGCGAGACTCTGCACGGCACCTCAGAGGACTGGACGGTGGCCCACGGCAAGAGGCACCGCCCCGGGAAGGCCCAGGCGCTGCCCCTCGTCACCGAGGCGACGGGCACGCAGCAGCAGGCCGCGCCGCAGAAGGCCGCGCAGCCACAGGCCAAGAAGAATGTCCGGTGCGACAAGAAACGTGGGGAGGAGAGCGTGAGGGAGTCGTGGAAGGTGGAGAAGGTGGAGGTGGCGGTGGCCGCGGCGCCCCACATGCGGCGCTGCATCGTCGGGCCTGGCGGCGCCACGCTGAAGAAGGTGCAGCAGGAGTTTCCCGGCCTTGTAGTGAAGGTGCCGCCGCCGCGGGACACCGTGACCGCCACCGTCACGGTGCGAGGACCTCCCCGGCAGGTTACCGCCGCGGCGCATCGCCTCAAGGCGCTGCTGCACGAGGCGGAGGTGGTGGAGGCGCAAGTGGCAGTGGCGCCACACCAGCGGCGCCACGTGATAGGCCTCGGCGGCGCCAATATCCGGAAGCTGCAGAAAGAGTTTCCCGCTGTGGCGGTGACGGTGCCGCCTCGCGAGGACCGCGCCGCCCGCAGCGTGGCGCTGAAGGGTCCGCGGCACCAAGTGGCCGGCGCCAAGGCACTCCTTGGCCCCCGATGCCAAGGCCAAACTGCCCCTTCCACCACCACCAAGACGACACCCGCAACACCCACCCCAACCACCACCACCCCAACCACCACCACCCCAACCACTAACCCAACCACCACCCACACCACCACTAAAACTCCCCTCCCCATTACTGTTAAAAATCCCACCCAAGTCGCCGCCCTCCCTCCCGCCCTCAACGCCGAGGACTTTCCTGCCCTCACCCAGGCACACGCAAAACACCGCCCACAACACCCTCCCGCCCGCAACACCCAACACCCTCCCGCCCAGGGCACCACCGCCCCTCCCGCCCGCAACACCCAACACCCTCCCACCAACATCACTTCTCACCCTCAAGCCCATTCCCGCCCCTCTACAAGACGTCGCTAATTACATCCTTCTGCCCCAAACACCGCCCGCAATACCGCCCATCACAGCAACTATCCTCCCGCCCATTACCATAACTATCCTCCCGCCCCCTACATTAACTATCCTTCTGCCCACCATCAAGACTATTACGCCCATCCTAACTATCCTCGCGCCCACTACCACAACTCTTCTGCGTACCATCAAGACTATTACGCCCATCCTAACTATCCTCGCGCCCACTACCACAACTCTTCTGCGCACCATCAAGGCTATTACGCCCATCCTAACTATCCTCCCACCCACTACCACAACAACCCACCCGCCCACCATCAAGACTATTACGCCCATCGTGACTCTCCTCCCACCCACCACCACAACAACCCACCCGCCCACCACCACGCCCGCAGAAGCCGCCGCCCCACCCACCCTCACGCCCACCCTTGAGGCATAAACTGACCTCAAATCCTAATAAATACATAAACTGACTGAGTAAACTGAAATTAATGAATAAACTGACTGAATAAACTGAAATCAATGAATAAACGGACTGAATAAACTGAAACGAATGAATAAACTAAACTAATGAATAAACTGACCTCGAGTAATTGATGTCAGGTCAATTATCGAACCCAGGATCACGAACTCTTTGCCGTGATTTCAATGGTACAAAATATTATATTTTTTTTAGCGGAATTTAATTAACCCCTTCACGCCCAGATCTTTCCTTTGCTAAAAAAAAAATCGTCATTTGTTAGTCATAAAATCACGAAAAGTAACTTAATATACCAAATGAGTTAGTGGACAAGGATACTAAACAGGTCATAGCTATAAAATATTGCTTATAGTCACTAAGAATCGTCTAATGGTACCCAAATTACAATGGAAATTACGCTCTGGGTCTCAAGGGGTTAATTGTGTATTCAGTAGATAGTATGGAAGCTAAAGGGATTTTTGAAGTAATATAAATTGATTTTAATGTAAACTGAGTAAATTTTTAATATTTTCATGATTGACTTTTTCTGAACAAAAACTGTAATTATTTGTTTTCTTTCTGAACAAAAACTGTCATATTCTTTTTTTCTTTCTGAACAAAAACTGTCATATTCTTTTTTTCTTTCTGAACAAAAACTGTCATATTCTTTTTTTCTTTCTGAACAAAAACTGTCATATTCTTTTTTTCTTTCTGAACAAAAACTGTCATATTCTTTTTTTCTTTCTGAACAAAAACTGTCATATTCTTTTTTTCTTTCTGAACAAAAACTGTCATATTCTTTTTTTCTTTCTGAACAAAAACTGTAATTAATTGTTTTCTTTCTGAACAAAAAATAATGAATTATTTTCTTTCTGAACAAAAACTAATTATTTGTTTCTTTTTGAAAAAAAACTATAATTAATTGTTTTCTTTCTGAACAAAAACTGTAATTACTTGTTATGTGGAGGAGGAGGAGGAGGAGGAGGAGGAGGAGGAGGAGGAGGAGGAGGAGGAGCTGGTGAGATGCTGGCTAGGTTAAAGGGAGGAGAGAGAGAGAGAGAGAGAGAGGAGAGAGAGAGAGAGAGAGGGGGGGAGAGAGAGAGAGAGAGAGAGAGAGAGAGGAGGATTGAGCCTCCATCCTCGCCTATAAATCTTCTCCCCTAACTATTGTGGACGAAAATCCATTTTCTCTCTCTCTCTTCTCTCTCTCCTCTTCTCTCTCTCCTCTCTCTCTCCTCTCTCTCTCTCTCTCTCTCTCTCTCTCTCTCTCTTTTCTCTCTCTCTCTCTCTCACATACACACACACACACAAACAGTCAGAGAGAGAGATAGACAGACAGAGAGAGAATGAGAGAGAGACAGATGAACTCTCTCTCTCTCTCTCTCTCTCTCTCTCTATCTCTATCTCTCTTCTTTCTGTTGATTTATATTTTCCATTAATCATGAAGTTTTGTTTCATATTTCATACTTTTTTTTTACTATTAATTTATATTATTTAGTTCTTGACTCCATTTGTTTTATAATTTATATATAGGTATATTTATATATTTCTCTTCTATGTTCAATTCTCGGGTTTCAATTCCAGTTTGACACGGAATTCCCTTTGGTGGACGTATTTTATTTTTTCTTGGAAGTTTTGATGTATTTTGAATTAATCTGCTAACCGTTTCTGTCGCAAATCACTTTTTTTATTTTTTTTTATTTTTTATTTTTTATTTTTTTATAAAGTAAAGGTATAGATAGGTATAGGTTAGGTAAAATTTTTTTTTTTTTTTTCTTAAGGTAAAGGTTAGGTATAGGTTAGGTAAAAGTTAGGACAGGTATAGATTCGGTTAGGTTCAATTTGTTTTTCAATAATTTTTGTCGATAATTCACAAGAAAAAAAATTTAAAACACATTAAAACTTACCAGAAAAAATTAATTTTCCCCCCCTACCAAGTGAGGGTTCGGCCGCAAATGGAAAATTTAAGCCAAAATTTTCCCTTTTTTTTCTGTTTTTTTTTATTCATATAATCTTGACCACATTATTATCATTATCTTTCATTATATTTTTACTCCATGGTTATTTCTTATATTCTTATCTTTCTTTCATTATTATCTTATTATGTTATTATTTTTTTTCCTAAAACCCCCCCCCTTTGTTATATCTTCGTTCATATTATCATATCTTTCATTAAAATTTTTTACTCCATGGTATTTCTTTATTCTATCTTCTTTCATATTATTATTAGTTATTATTTTTCTCTTCATTATTATCTTATTATGTTATTATTTTTCTTTCATTATTATCTTATTATGTTATTATTTTTCTTTCCTTATTCTCTTATTATGTTATTATTTTTCTTTCCTTATTCTCTTATTATGTTATTATTTTTCTTTCCTTATTCTCTTATTATGTTATTATCTTCGTTCATTATTATCATTATCTTTCATTATATTTTTTTACCCCATGGTTATTTCTTTCCATCATCTATTTTCTATTATTTTTATTTGTTATTTTTTTATATTGCATTCCTCTAATTTTCTGTATTGTATTTTGCTTTGTTGTTTTATTACCTGTATATTTCCTGTATTGA
>JACEEZ010026186.1:17500-22500 GCA_016584305.1 Chionoecetes opilio | reverse complement strand
GTATTTATATTTCTAGAGCAAGGAAAAAAGGAAAAATCTGAAGCAACATGTAATTATAATATATTGCCTATTGCTACTTCCCCCATATAAAATTCCAGTCAGTCAGTCAGTCAGAGTTCTAAAAAAATTAATTTGTTTCGTATTTATATTTCTATCTTAAATTCTGTATCGTATGCAGAAAAGGACTCGCATGATATTAGTCAGGTTCACCGTGTCATGCCGTGGGAATTGCGTGCCAAAAGTGATTTTATTGTTTAAATGTTATCTATAGGGTGTTAATAAACAGAAAAACTTGGGTGGCAATTTTACTTTTGGGAATTTGGGTTTTTGTGGGGGCCTTAAACGGGGGTACTGTCATTTCGCAGTTTATCGCCCGAAATTAAAGTGCTAATATTGTTATAACTATTTATATCTCTTAAAATATTAATTGGAAAATTATAAAAAAATCAGGTGTCTTCCTCATATCATTTCATTATTCATTTATGTACCAAATATTTAGTTGATATCTGGAATAGTTATTGATGTATTAACAAATATGTTATTTGTACATGCAGAGTCTGTGAACCACGATATCCGCCGTCTCTGAACTAGGTTAAGATTTTGTCCAATTCAGCACCTTTGATTGTCTCCTACTATAAAACAATTCTAACTAAATATATGTATAATAAATTAATGCTAGGCCTAATCGATGATAGTAACGTAGCACTATTCTATGAAGTATGTTCTTCCCAGATAAGTATCCAATGCAGAAATAAGTTATCCGTGACTAGAAGATTTTAACAACCTCAGCACCAGTTAGTAGTGTCAGGAATAGTCTTTCTTTTGCTACATTATTTAGGCATATACTATGATATTTACACGATATGATTGTGTATGTTTATATATATAAGAAAAAAACGACAAATGTATGATTATAATAATGTAATATTCATGGCATGACTTTAAAGCACTGATACAAATAAAGGAAATACAATTTACTTCTCTGTAATCATCACACATTCATACCACCTTTTACCACCAGTAATTACTCCACGCAACATCTAGATGAATACTAACAATAGACTAAATGAATGTAAAATCTTAAATGAATCTTATGGGGTCATTTGCTGATCTTAATACATTGGCTAACTGATTGGCTACATGTCATCTTCGTCACAAATACTGTAGTCTTTCACGTTTCCACAGTCGGTGCATTTGCATAATGCTGTGCATGGCAGGCGATTTTTATGGCATGAACAGTTCACTTACTCTTTGCACGCACCTTTGCATCCACACCTAACTAGTTCAAGTACTGCACGTGGTGCTGGCTTTTCGATAAATTGTACTGGTATAAGGTTTTTGTCGTCATTTAGTTTCCATCCATTGCCCTCTGGGAGCAGGTTCATTGGCCTTGGTTCTTGGTAGGTTTTGTCTCTTTTGGACATCAGGTTGGCACGTTGTATGTGAGGTTTCAGAGTGCTTCGCGTCGGTGGAAGCTTTTCACCCTCCAAGTTCTTGACCTTGAACAGCTCCCATCGAAGATCTGGCAATGTGACGCACAAACTTTTGCTGGAGTATACACTGCAGACGAACGTCTCGACATTGACAACATCAGCTTCAGGAAGACTGTCTGAACATCCTAAGATCTGGAAAGTCTTGATAATCTTGCTGCTCGAAGGTAGTTGCAGGAACTTGATTATCCACGCTTTCTTCGATATACTGAAAAACTTTCCACCCCAATCCGCGCCAGTGAAGTTGTGCAGTTCTATCAAAACCTTTGACTTCTCCGTTCCAATCGCAGTGCACCTCTCTTTGATGTCAATTGTCCGGAAGAACTTCGCTCTGCCAGTTAACATCTTCCATTGTCCTGGGATGGTGTGGTTGGCAACAAGATCTATCAACAACAAGAACACATCTGTTTCAGGGGACCACACATACATGTCTCGCGTTGACGTCCCTTGTCTTGCTGCATCGATGACATGAAGCGGGATCTGTGTGTCAGCTTCCTCGTGATTGTGAGTGAACATATTCTGACTGATGATGTTGTTTGCATTGGTGTATGCTGATGACCCATACACAACAACAAGCCCTTTGTTACTCCCAGAGAAATGCTTCAGCAATCGTTTCCCAAGAAATACTGTGAGCTGGGACTTGGTGTCTACATGAGATAACAGAAGCTTCATAGGAACATTGCGTATGTTCATCGCGTCTTGTATTATGCACTTCACAATTTGTGCTGAGCCTGCTCGCTTGGAACGTGTTTTTTCTTTCATATATCCCGTTATATAGCAGTCGAAGATGATTCGTCCTTCACTGTACCAATTCATCATGTTGTCGATTCTCTTGACAAATGCATCAGCCAGGTCACTAATTGTGTGCATCCCTGGAAGCTTCTTCATACCCTGTACGACCGCATGTCCATCAATGATGATGACCGTTTCTCTGGCGAACCTGGACTCCATCAACCCCAACTCGTCATCGTCAACAGAGTTACTTGTTGGGTGCAGACCGACATAATCCTCGATGTATTCTGGATTTTCTTCGACGCCCTCTGTGGTACCCTCCATTCCCTCATCGTTGGTGAGAGCATCGATTTCAGTTGGTACCTCTTGGATGCGTGGTGTAGTGCTGTCTGATCCAGTTACTGGTGGTGTATATGACTCGATTTCCTTCATGAACGAGCTCTTGTCACTCGGGATCAGCAGTGTCCCATCTGTTGCAAAGAGGGAACGAGGTATGACCGCCATTTCAAAGTTTCCGATTGTGTCTCCCAATTTGTCTACTAGTTCTGGTCGAGACTGTTGAATTACTAGGAAGCGAGCTAGTAACTGGCGATCTTCACGAAGCTTCACAACTTTGTTTCCAACTCCATAGCTTGTCTTCTTCACACAAGTGCTGTGTGTCTTCAGCTTCATCTTCTCAATTCTGTCTTCACAAAATCGTAGCCTAGTTCAGAGACGGCGTATATCTTGGTTCACCGACTCTGCATGTACAAATATCATATTTGTTAATACATCAATAATTATGCCAGATATCAACTAAATATTTTGTACATAAATGAATGATGATATGAGGAATACACCAATTTTTTTTCATACCTTTCCTATTAATGTTTTAAGAGATAAAAATATGTATATCAATATTAGCGCTTTCATGTCGGGCGATAAACTGCGAAATGACGGTACCCTCCTTTAAGCCCCCACAAAAACCCTAATTCCCAAAAGTAAAATTGCCACCCAAGTTTTTCTGTCTACTAAGACCCTATAGATGCCATTTAAACAAAAAAATCGCTTCTGGCACGCAATTCCCACGGGATCACATTTCAGGTACACGGCGAACCTGTCTATATTCTATTCACTTTACCGTTTTTTCAGATCTTAAGAGTAGGACGTATATTTCCTTAGTTTGTGTTTATTTTATAGTTGCAGCAAATGTATGAGTGTGCTATAAGGTTGTCCTGCGAGAGGTTGTTACTTGGGTGTTACGGTTGTCGAGAGGTTGTTACGTGGTTGTTACGGGTTTCAAGAGGTTGTTAAGTGAGTGTTATGGGTTTCAAGAGGGTGTTACGTGGGTGTTACGGGTTTCAAGAGGTTGTTACGTGTGTGTTACGTGTTTTAAGAGGTTGTTACGTGGGTGTTACGGGTGTCGAGGTTGTTAACGAGACGATAATTTATTCTTTGTTTAATTATCCTGCGTGAATAATATTGAATTGATCCCGAGTCGTGGAGGTTTAGAATCTATCGTTTTAGTTTTTTCGTGTTTATTGTTAAAAATGTTTGAAATGTGCGAATAGGTCGAGAAAAAATAGATGAACTAATAGACATTTTTCTCGTTCAATTAATTTAGATTATAAATAATATATCCTCCTTGCCTCTGTTTAATGACACCTAATATGCAATAAAGAGCAGGGAAGCTGTTCGCATTAAAAACTAATTTCCCTGAAAACTTTATACATCCATGAATATTTTAATGTTCATTGTGTCATGGCCTAAACTTATATTAGAACAAAAGTTAATTTATGCACAAACGTAACGTTCAATGTATATTTGTAATTCCTGTATGCCGCTATCGCACTGTAATGGCCGACAAAAGCATATCGCTTAATTAGGGTACTCACTTACCAAACCTTTATCAGATTTAAAATATAAACACGCTCTAAGTATTAACAAAAATTAGGTTAAAGCAACAAGCACATACTAAGCCATGATTACAAAAACAAGTAAAAACATTCTCAAATAAAATTAATGTTTCCTTCAGCGCCTAATATTAACGAGGGAATGAAAATTGATAAAAAATGTTAATACTCTACGATCTAAATCATTGAAGAAAAAAACATAAATCAAAACAGCTTTACTTGTGCCCCAAAATTGCAACGACATATTTGCTTTCTTATCTTTTTTATTATATAAATGTGCTTCCTAAATTTTTAACTCCTCAAATATTACATTATCATCAGTGAAATGCAAATAGAGGCAGCTAGAAATAATAGCAAGGAGTAAAAATTGAATTAGACAGCGGTACATTAACACAAGTAACAACAAAAATTTAATGAACTAAGAAAGTGAGTGTGAAGTGAAGATGAAAGGTAGCAAAGTGAAAACAAAGATTGGGATTATAAGTTACGATGAAGGGAATATGAAAGGAACTAAGGAGATAAAAAGGACTGAGGATTGAAAGTGATTGTGAAGGGAAGATGAAAGGTAATATCTGCCTTATGATATCTAGAAAGCGAGGGAAGGAGGAAAGGCCACACCAACACAATACTTCTCTTCCCCATCCATGAATTTATCTAGAATCCTTTTAAAGATACCTTTTGACTCCGCATTGACCACCTGACAACTGAGTCCACTCCAATCATTCACCACCTTATTTGTGAACCAGTTTCTCCCTATTTCCTTTTTAAATCTACGCTTTTCCAGCTTGAATTCGTTATTTCTTAAAGTAACAACAAATGAACTAATATCTGCCTTATGACATCTAGAAAGCGAGGGAGGAAAGAAAGGCCAAACCAACATACTACC
>JACEEZ010026186.1:0-12500 GCA_016584305.1 Chionoecetes opilio | reverse complement strand
TATTTTTTTTCAGTGTAAGTACTGTTCTGTGTGTATGGTGTATTTTAAGGCACAGTGTGAATGTTTACTCGGCCGATTGTTTGGAAATTTTTGTTCATTTATAGCCATAATATGACACAGATGAAGACACACAATAACACAGACTCTCCGATAGCCCCTGTTAGCTTTCCTGAAATCATGAATGTAGAAATGTAAGTATGAACGCCATCGGGAAACGTCCCCTTTAAATCGAAAAGAAACATTGCCATGGTGACTTTAGTGTTTTGAGTGGCCAAGAAAATGAACATCTTTCAGCTAGCTAACCAGGTGATTTTGTTTTGTTTTGATGTATTGTTTAGGGATGGTGCTGCGGGTGTTATGAAGTGTTTTAAGTATTTAGGTTTATTTAGTATTTAGGTATATTAGATATTTCTCATTGCCTTTCCATTCTCTCCTACATTTTTCCCACAATATCCTCCCCGCAATTTTTTTTTCAATAGCCTCACATTTTTTCTACAGACTTTTTCGTTCCTCTGTTTTTTCCCCCATTCATTCGATGTTTGTGAATGCCCCGTCCTTATCAGGTTGTGTGTGTGTGTGTGTGTGGGGTGTGGTGTGTGTTGTGTGTGTTGGTGTGTGTGTGTGTGTGTGTGTGTGTGTGTGTGTGTGTGTGTGTGTGTGTGTGTGTGTGTGTGTGTGGGGTGGGGTGTGTGTGTTGGGGTGTGTGTGTGTGTGTGTGTGTGTGTGTGTGGGTGTGTGTGTGTGGGGTGTGTTTGTGTGTGTGTGTGGAGTTAGAATTATGACCTACCTCCACCGTTTTCATATCAGGTGAATGCAAATGTTACCCACCCATCCATAAACACAACACACACACACCCCACACAACACACCACATACCACACACACACAACAACACACACACACACACCACACACAACACACACTACACCACCACACACACACACCACACCAACACACACCACCTCACAACCCATTTATCTTGGTGGTTCTATGCATATTCATTACTATCATATTATGGTTATTATCATCATTATCATTGTAATTGTAATCATACTATATTACCATTATTTTATTATTGCTTATTTATTATTATAATTGCCCCATCACCTTTGCCTCAAGCCTGAACGACCGGGCTTCTTTAAACTGAAACAAGCTAGACACTATTAACTAGAATGAGAAGGGCAAAACCACAACATTTTTTGCACCACAATGATTTAGAACTTGCTAAGTTGATTACTTTTCATGGTTCCGCGCACCTGTTTTGACCTAATCAGCTAATTCATTCAAGTTTATTCTATTTTTTATTCTATTCTATTTTCATTTCTCTATTTTCATCTTTTATTTTTATTGTTCTATATTATGTTTTTTAATCAGGTATGAATAATGAATAAGTCAGAAAGAACAGTTATGGAGAATGTTTTGCAGCAGGTTTTCCTATACTCATACCTTTCATTTTCACTACACATTTTGATGTGTCCAAGTTTCTGTCTCTTCTCTCCCTCTTTTATATTCTATTCTCTATATTGTTCCAGATTAATTTTATAAGTGTTTTTTTCCAGTGCCTGATGCTTCCCTCACTTCATTTTATAGTGATACTAACAACCCTTGGTCTTTTTATGTCTGATTCTTAAGTTTTAATATCAGACTCAAACATTTTTCTTTAACAATTCTCTAGTCCCGTGCCCGTGTTAATATGCCCGTGTTTGCATTTTACGGGGGGGGACGCTCCTGCAGTTTTATCAGTTGCTGCACTCACTTTTTCCCTCCTCATTTACCCTATTTTGTGCCTCGGTTCACAATCATCAGGGGCGGCTTTGAAACGCTCGTAACTTTCCCGTGCAACCTACCACTCTGTTCACTCAGTATCCCTTACAGTTTTTCCCCTAAACTTTTACTGGTTGGCAATCCTCCTTTCCTCTTGTTAAGCGCAACTCTGGGAGACACTACTTTGTGATTTCACGTTATTTTTGTTCACTTAAAGAGGTTTTTTGGGTTTAGTAAAGCCTTTCATTGTACTTTTGTTTGTTTATAATTTCTTCTTTTTCTGATTTCTTTTCTTATTAATTCTTATATTTATTTTTTCATATTTCTTATTTTCATTCCTTTTATTTGTCTCTTTCGTGTATTCTGCTGTGTCAGTCTGTTCACATCACGTCCTTGTTTTTTAATACTACACTATACCTGGTTTGTACATTCACGTCTTGTATCATAGAGGCTTTTGATATTTTGAAAGATTGTGCGATATAGCGAGCTTAGTTTTCTTTTCCGTCGCATATCATTACTACATATACTGACCTAAGAAGGAAGATGATATCCTACTAGGCGCTATATTATTCAAACGTAACAATTCTTTTTTTTATATATTCTACCTTATCGTTTAAATACAAAAATCATTACAACATCAACATAGATACACATTAAAACCAAAAGTAAATTAACTATCAGCTATTGTCCTCGTAGCAGCGCCGTAGAGTGACACCAATTATATAATAATTAATAATAATAGTAACAATAAATAATATAACATAATAATAATAATAATTTCCAATGAAGGCATGCAGAAAAAAAAGACAACTACAGCATAATATACAAACAGGAGTAAATGAACGTAGATAGAACTAGTAAATCATATAAGCCAAATCTAGTAGTATAATCAGCACCTCGTTGCCTCTATTGTGTTGAGCGGGAAAAACTCTGCGGTAATTGCCACTTGTGTTTCATTATTCCCACAGACACACACTGCGTTTTTTTTTTTTTCGTTTTTTTTTCTTTTTAAACAGCATCACAATATATAAGTAGACCAAAGCCGTTTACAGTAAGGCAGTAGAGTGTAAAATCTTCCTCGGCCTTCCTACCACCCACCACATCTTTTATCTTCTTACTTTCTTTCTCATAATGATCCCCGTATATATATTTTATCTTCCTGTATTTAAACATCAATGGAAAAACATCCGTCTATTTTTCATCTACTTTTCTCGTGAATAAAACAAATTAACATCAGCATTAACAATAGGGCTACACATATTTACAGCAACAGTATAGGTACATGTTAACAGTAAAGTATATATTAACAGCAACAGTTATGATTAATAAGTGATATTCCTCGTTTTAGCACCAAATTAACGACAAAATCATAAAATTTAAATCTCTTAGCACCGCCACACCACTAGAACGCTGACTGCCTAAAACTCTACAGATATTTTACGTACTTTCCACTATTTCTACACACACAACACTGCGTTTAAACCTCGGCTAAAAAACTGTGGACAAACTTCGGTACCTTTTCCTCTTTTTTCTACTTTTTTTTTGTTTTTTTGTTTGCCCTCGCCTCCTCTGCCAGTCTTACCTTCCTGTATGTAGGTAGATGTGTAGGTACGACATTAAACTCTACAGATATTTTCCCTACTTTCCCTACTCCTATTCCTACACACAAAGACTCCGCGTTTAAACCTCGGCTTAAAAGCTGTGGACAAACTTTGGTTCTTTTTCTCTTCTTTTTTCTTGTTTTTTTACCCTCCTCGCCAGTCCTGTATGTACATAGGTGTGTAGTTACGTCATAAAACTCTACATATATTTTATCTACTTTTCACTATTCCTACACACACAGCACCTTGTTTAAGCCTCAGCTTAAAGACTGTGGACAAACTTCGGTATCTTTTCTCCTCTTTTTTCAACTTTTTTACTTCTCCGCGCCACTCCAGCTTCCTGCATGTCGGTGTGTAGTTACGTCAGCTTTAAGGCGGGAAGGAAAGTGGGTCCTGCATGGTTTATGTGCCGTATTATGCTTTCTAAAGGTTGTTAAAAAAATTCAATACCCGGAGAATTACACGGACGAGCGCCTCTGCGAAGCCATCTTTTATGCTGATGAAGGAGGAGGAGGTGGAAGATGATGACGATGATGAAGATGAGGAAGATGATATATTACTACTATTACTACTACTACTACTACAACTACTACTACTACTACTACTACTACTACTACTACTACTACTACTACTATAATAATAATAATAATAATAATAATAATAATAATCATAATAATAATAATTCTACTACTAATACCAATACCACTCATAGTAATATTTTTATGATAAATAGTTAAAATATATAGAAACATATGGCAAATAACAATAAAGTTTCAAGTAAAGGAATTGTATTGAGAAAAAAAATGAAATTAAAGGAAACTTCAATATACAATGCATTTTACACCCGAAGAGTTTTCTCTCTCTCTCTCTCTCTCTCTCTCTCTCTCTCTCTCTCTCTCCTCTCTCTCTCTCTCTCTCTCTCTCTTCTCTCTCTCTCTCTTTTTTTTTTTCTTTTTTTTTTAATTTCTTTTTTTTATTTATTCTATTATTTATTTATTTATTTTTTTTTTTTTTTTTTTTTTTTTTTTTTTTTTTTTTTTTTTTTTTTAACAGCCAAAAGTTCCCGGTGAGGTGCCGATAACCATCTTTAGTCTGCACATTTACTAGTTGTCTACAAGTTTACTAATTATGTCTAGATGGCATCAGCCAGGCATTCACTGCACACTTGAAGATGTGGAGTGTGGCGGCCCTGGTGCATGTCAGTTTGTCGCACTACACGGTTCCACAGCCTGCTGTATCGCGACAGGAAGGAGCGGAAGAAGGTCTCTGTTCTGGCGAAGGAGCACTGAGTTGTTGGTCCCTTTTGTGGGCGTCCCTGGTGGAGAAATGGGTGAGGTGTCCCCCACGGCTGCCGGAGTATAGCGAGGTGCGGGGCGCCCTGTTTGAGGATTTTGTACGGGGACGCACAGGCCGGCCACGTCTCGCCTGTGCTGCAGGGGCTGTAGGGGGCGAGCTGCATGTTAGGGGCTGCCTTCAGGGGAGATGAGCCGCTGGGACGGTTTTTGTACCTTGTCTAGGAGACCAAGGTACGAGGGGGCCAGGATGACCAAGTCAGGGGGGCGTACTCCATGAGGAGCGGACTTGGGCCGCATAAAGGGTTGTGACACCCCGAGCGCCCAAGGAGGTGGGAGACGCGCCTGACGCAGTTCAAACCTGCCTGCGGCCTTGGAGGCTTCTTCCTGACGTGGCTCGTGAAGGAGAGGGTTTCTGTTCACCTTCAAACGCGAGAATGTTGACCGTCGGTCTCTCTCTCCTCTTCTCTCTCTCCTCTCTCTCTCTCCTCTTCCTCTCTCTCTCCTCTCTCTTCTCTCCTCCTCTCTCTCTCTCTCTCTCTTCTCTCTTCCCCTCTCTCCCCTCTCTCTCTCTCTCTCTCTCTCTCTCAACTTTTAAATTGAATATACACACACTAAATTATCAAAACATGCACGAAAAAACGACTCAATTTTTCTTTTTATTTTTTGCCAATTGCGTAAAAACAAAAACAAAACATTGCACACACAGTAGCAAGACCATGTAAAGAAAGGACAAAATATAAATGACCCAATAAACAAGAAGGCAACACGAAACAACAGTGTATTTACATGGCATGAGAATCGAGAGTCAGCCACTTACACGTCTAAGGTCCGTATACCAGCCAGCCAGCCAGGCAGCCAGTCAGTTATGCAGTAGCAGCGGGAGGGGATGTACGTACATCTCTCTCGGCTCCTCCCAATCGGTGTTAGTTTAGGGGAGAGAGAGAGAGAGAGAGTTTGTATTACTATACTTTCTTCATATTATGTGTATAAATATTGATCAACGGACACTTTAACATATTAATTCCTCTTCTGTTACCAATGTATTAAGTTAAAATAAGAGAGAGAGAGAAAAAATAATAATTTCTTATGTATTGTTTTTGTTTTTGTCTCACTTTCTCACTCTCTCTCTATCTTTCTTTCTTTCTCTCTTTCTCTAGTTTATGTCTCTCCTCAATCTCCTTGGTGTCTTTGCCTGTCTCCTTATACTACTCCTCCTCGACCTTCCTTCCCTCCCTCCCACCACATATTCTCTCTTTCCTTCGTATTTTCTGTCTCATTTCTTTTCTCTTTTCTCTTCTCTCCTTACTTTCTGTCTCTTGGTAATTCTCGTATGTTCCTTTTATCTTCCTAGTTTTACTTTGTCTCATTTCTGTCTTCAAAAAGAACTAGATAATTGTGAACAGGTGTGTAGAGAAAGTTATAGAGAGAAAACGTCGAGTAGGGAGGAGGAGGAGGAGGAGGAGGAGGAGGATTACATAGGATTACATAGGAATAACAGACACCAGGAGACCTATTGGTCCATAGCGAGGGTATCTGCTGAACTACATACTACTAACTATCAACTACTTGTAAGAAAACAGTTGGAAAATTATACCATGTCCCTAAAGAGGATAGGAAAAATGGAAGTTTTATAGTGCGAATGATAGGATATGAAAAATACTAACTACAACTACCACTACCACTACAAAATAATCGTAAAGGGGGACTAGATACGAATTCGCACTATTCAATACCCATTTACTTTACAGTGGCGCGTCAAGTCTTTTTGAATGTAGTTATTGTGCTGGCTCCGACAACATTTGCTGGTAACTTGTTCCATCGTCAACGACTCTAACATTGAAATAATTTTTACGGAGATCGGTGATGCAACGTTGACCGTTTAGTTTTAAACCATATTTCTTGTTGTCACTTGAGTTGAAAGCTCGAATAGGTTCTCTTGATTAATGACATAAAAACCTTTTAGGATCTTAAAGGTTTCTTAAAGCCCCCACGGATTTACGACCCTTTAAGGAAAACATATTAATTTTCCGCATCTCTTTTCATAAGACGAATTTCGCAGAGATGGAATTTTTTTGGTTGTCTTCTTTTTTTTTGATTCCTTTGGCTTGATCTTTACGAAACAGGGCGACCAGAATTGAACGGCATATTCCAAGTGCGGCCAACCCAAAAGGGGACGTGTAAAATTTGTGTCATTATTTTCGGAGTTTTATTTTTCAAATTTACTTTTTAAAAAGCCAACATCATTTTTTCCTTTTTTTACTAGCAGCTAGGCAATGGGGACGGGTTTTTTCAGATCATTACTGATGATGACCCCTATCCTTTTCCCTCTGTATTCAGTTAACGATTTTTTTGCATTTGAAGTTATATTTGGGGTTTATCGTTGTCATATGCTTCTTTACTTTTTATCGGAATTGAATTTTAATGCCATGTATCACTCCAATCTGTATTTTGTCAAGATCACTTTGTATGAGTTGGCATTTTCTAGTAATGCTTTACCCCTAATTTGGTGTCATCTGCAAATTTCATTTTTGAGATACAAGCCCGAGCCCAGATCTTTGATATATATCAGAAAAAGGGAACCCAAGGCCCGGCCCGGGGCCCCCATATAGTCTATTCACTGAAGCGGTTTCTTGGGGGAGCTGCTCGTGCCTAACGGTTTTGTAAGGACGTCGTGATTGGTGATAGACTCGGGCTGGGTGGCTTTGGGTGGTGGTACTTGCCCGCCCCCCAAAACCCCCAAAACCCCTTGCCTTGCCTTAAAAAAAATATTAAATTTTTCTTGGCTTTACTCATTCTTACAAAGATAGGCCTATTTTTTTGCTCAGGGAATCAGGCAGTGATTGTTCAACAAACACGCCTTTTCTAACTCAATAGGGTAAAAAAAAGTCATACTGACTATCAAAAGAGTATGTGGACTTTGGGGGTTATCAGGGCTTTGAAAATTTTGTACTCCTCCCGATTTTACCTAATACCAGATATATTTAGAAAGCTGAGCCTATCATCGTGTTAAAATCATTGCTGCATATCAAGAGCAAAAAAAAAATTACCTAAGACTTCACTAATATTAAGAAATGAAGGAAAGTAAAAGAGTGTATAAACATTTTTTTTTCTTAGTTTGCTTCAACTCGCGTAACTCCAAAAATTTTGGTCGCATTAATTTTCAAGAATGTTTAAAACCCCTTATACTTTTCCGCTTCCTGTGGTATTAGCACTACCAAAAAGGGAAAAAAGAGTGGTGGTCAAAATGGTAAGAATTTAAATACTACTGAAAAAACTGGCACAGTGAGGGGGGAAGCTTTGCCCCTAACAGGAGAGATTTTTTCTCAGGAGAGCTATCAGGGGCTCCCCCCGTCACGGCACAATTTAAAAACAGTTAACTTTTTTAGCCATTTTACCACCTACTTTTTTCCTTTTGGTACGTGCTCATACCACAGGTAGCGGAAAAGTATAAGGATTTTAAAACGTCTTAAAAAAAAAAAAAAATTAAATGCGCCCAAAAAAGTATGGAGTTCGCGAGTTGAAGCAAAAAAAAAGGGAAGAAAAATGTTTTACACCTTTTACTTCCTTAAATTTATCTTATATTAGTGTAGTCTTAGTGTAATTTTTTTTGTCAATTGCAGCAATGTTTATGAACCCGAGGTAACCAGTTTTAAAAATCATCTGGTAGCTTGGAATATCGGGTAGGAGTAAACCCATTTCAAGCACTGAAAACCTAAAAAGTCCGCCTACTCTTGTGATAGTCAGTCAACTTTATTTTTTCCCTATTGAGTTAAAATGGCGGGTTGTTGTTGAACAATCACTGCCTGATTAAATGATGCAAAAAAAATGGGCCTATCTTGTGAAAGGGGTGTTTTTAAACCAAAAAATATGATATTTTTCTGGGGCAACGCGGGGTTTTTGGGGTTAGGCTAGGAAAGTACCACCACCATCCCCACCCCCCCAGTTATCGCCAATCAGCGACGTCTTACAAATCGGCTAGGCATCGAGCAGCCCCCAGCCCAGGAATCCAGGCTTAATGAATAGACGATAGTGGACATCTAACCAATCAATGCCTCGCCATTTTTACCCCCGTTTTTAAAATTTAAAAAGCCAATCCCCAATCCATGAACAAAATTTGCCCCTTTAAACCCAGTGCCCTTAGTTTTGGTCAAAGTCGCTTATGTGGAACTGTATCAAAGGTTTTCGAAAATCAAGGAATTCATCCGGGGGAAAATTTTTAGCGTCCCAGTTTGAATAAAGACATTAAAAAAAATCCAGTAGGTTTGTTAAGCAGGTCTCTTTTTTTGAAATCCATGGGGGAGTTTAGTATTGAGTTTTTTCATCGAGAAAAGACACTATTTTATCCCGCAATTTTCTCAAATATTTTTAACAACACGGACGTTAGACAATTGGGCGATAATTATTGCGGGGGCTTTTACTCCCTTTTCTTGAATTATCGGTGTAACATAGCAAATTTTCCCCACTACCAGGAACATTTTTGTCATTAGCATTTTTTGAAAAAAATCTTTAAGGGAGCAAAATTTTGACTGTGACATTTTGCAAGTAGTCGCGGCGAGGGAAATTTCGTCCACCCCCCCCCGAATTTTGCTGGGTCAAGTTTCAGCAAAACTTTGAATTTCTTATTTTACTCTCCTATTACCAGTCTTTCCCTTTCGATCCCCCCATACATGTTTACGGTTTTTGGAATGGATTTGCTTTTTAATAAAAACCCCCATTTAAAATATTCATTTAGTACGAACGCCTACTCTTTATCATTTTCCAAAAATTTTTTATTTTCCCTTTTGTGGCCCAATACTTTTTTTTGACGTTTTTTTACTTCGAACGTATTTAAAAAACCTTTTTTGGGGTTTTATTTTGGGTTTCCTTTTCAATTTTTCTTTTTTACTCGCGTTTTTTTTGACTTAATTTGTCCTTTGCAGCACGTTTTACGTATTGTATTCTCTAGAAACCAGTCTGCATTTGATCGTTTTTAAACTTTATACGCCGGCCCCCTTTCTGCCAAGATTTGTTGGATCTCATCATTCATCCCCAAATGGGTCTGTATAAGTTTTTTTTAACGTTTTCTTTCATGGGAAATGTTTTTCCACCACCGATTGGGTTTATTTGGAAAACATTACACAAGTTTTCGGGGTTATTACCATTTTTAGGTCAATCCATTAACTTCGTTAGTACCCTGCTGATCTTCGTGAAATCTGTTTTTTATAATTTGGGTAATAAAACCCATTTTTCTGGATGTCTACATGCAATTTTTGCCGCACTGATTCCGTGATCATGTTTGCCCAAATTTTCACCTATATCGCAGTAAAACAATCAGTTCAAGTCGGTAGTGAAAACTAAATCTGGGATAATTATTACCCCTTTTAGGCTACGGACCACCCGATTTAAATAACTTCGTTTACCATATCAAGCAAAACGCATACCTTCATATCAGCGAATTTTTATTCCAGTTTATATGAGGTAGGGTTTAAAAAATCCACAAATAATTGTACGTTTTTATTTTTTGACAACTGACTTTATCTCCATACAGGAGGCAATCTACTTTCCCCATTTGATTTGGGAGGACGATAAAAATTGTCCCAATATTACTTTTCCGTTTAGCTTAATCTTTTTGGTAGACGAGTCATAAGATCTTTATTTTCTTCATCGATTTTTGATTTCTTGCAAATTTTTTTTAATGTAAAGAATGACACCTCCACCCGCTTTATGGGTGCGACAATTTAGGAAAGGGCTTTTGCCTGGAATGGCTATTTTCAGCTAATAAAATGTTTTCTTTTTGGTGACTCAGTCTCAGTGATACTGACTATCTGGCGTTTCGGCAACAAAGTATGTAATAATTCGTTACGCTTTAAAAAGCTTCTGGATTGGGGTAGAGTAATATAAGTTCCTTTATAGTTTTTTTGGTTTAAACCCTTTCGTGAGGGTTTACCGGGAGGAGGGGGATTACATAGATTTTCATAGGAATAAAAAGACACCCGGGGACTATTGGTCCAGACGAGGGTATCGCGAACTACAACTATAACCAACCACTTTTTAAAAAAACAGTTGGAAAAAAGGATACCAGTCCTTAAAAGAAGATAGGAACACGGAAGTTTATAGTGCAGAAAAATAGGGTATGAAATACTAACTAAACTACCCCCACCCCACAACTAATCGATCCGGGGGTAAATATGAATTTTGAGGGCCTATCAAACCCATTTTTCTTTACAGTGCGCGTCAAATCTTTTTTTAAAGTATTTATGTGCTTTGGGTTTGACAACATTTGCTGGTAACTTGTTCCATCGATCAACGACTCTCAATTTTAAATAATTTTTTGGAGATCGTGATGAAAAGTTAAAACCCTTTAGTTTTTTAAAACCCTTTTTTTCTTTTTGTACTTTAGTTGAAAAACCGAATAGGTTCTCTTGATTAAGACACAAATCCTTTTGGATCTTAAAGGTTCTATAAGTCCCCACGGATTCACGATCCTTTAAGGAAAAATTTAAGTTTCCCCAGTCTTCTCATAAGATGAATTCCGAGGAGGAGGAGGAGGAGGAGGAGGGGAAGGGGGGAGGAGGGGAGGAGGAGGAGGAGGGGAGAAGGAGGAGGAGAAAGCATTTGGAAAAAAGGAATGGGAGGAAGGGAGTCGAAGTAGGACGTGGACGAAAACAGGAATGGGGCAAGACAGGGCGAAGAGGGGATGAGGAAGAAAAAAGAAGAGGGGAGTTAGAGGGGAGGGGGAGGAAAATTTTTTACAAAGGATTACAAGGAAAAACAAAACAGCAACAGACCAATAGGTCCATACAAGGCTGTTTGCCTTAAACACTACAAACTAGATAATAAGAGAGAAAGGATAGGTAAGTAAAGGGTGCTCCCCACCCCCCCATCCCCCCAGCCGAAAACTGGAGGAAAGAGTGATTTCCAAGCAATATAAAAAAACTGCATGGAATTTTTGGGAAAATTTGAAAGCTGTAAAACTATAGAAACTACTACAGTTTGTGGGGGTTTTTTTAGTGCTTGGGAGATAGGTCATGTTTTTGTGTTTTTTTTAAGGTAGGAACACAGTGTGGGGTTCAAGGGTGGGCGGCAGCCTTTCCTGGCGCTTTTTTGGAGGAGCAGTCAATCAGGACCCCAGCTCCGTTTAATCCACTGGGATTTTGTACTTTCCATGAGGACGGCCGTACCTTCAAAGCCCCCTCAGCAGTGACCCCTGGTACCTTAAAAAAAAAACCCGATGGTGGTCACTAATTTTCAGGACCCTTTCTGATCCACACCCGTACAGGGCGAGAGTAGTAGTGGTAACCCCTTAACCCGGGGTTTTCTGTGTGTGATGAGGTCTAATGTATGTTGGTGGGAGGCTCGTGTGGAATTCAAGGGTGGTGCGGCAGCCTTGCCCGGCGCTTTCTTGGGGCCGGGGGGGGAGCAGTAATCGGCCCCAGCACCGTTCAAAAACCCCCCTGCGGGTAGTGCACTTTCCAAGTAGGACGCCCTGCACTTCAATGCCCTGCAGCAGGACCCTTTATAAAATCCCGTGGGGTCACAAAATACAGGGGCCCCTTACTGAACCACAACCCTTCACAGTCAAAAGTTTTTAGTAGTGACCGTTTTTATCTGGGCGTCGAGACGTGTGGGAGGGGGGTTTGTAGACGCGACCGCAACATTTTTACCAAGAGAGTAGGGTGGGTGGGGTCACACCCAACAACGGTCACCGTACAAGGGTACAAACGCGAAAATTAATTCAAAAAATTTCGCGCCACCCTGCCACCACGGATGCAGGCCACCCTCAGTGGGAATACATGCGAGCAACAGGGTACGGGCAGCGTCACCCCCGTGTTTACCAGGTAAGAAAATTTTTTATTTTTTT
>JACEEZ010026185.1:0-13093 GCA_016584305.1 Chionoecetes opilio | reverse complement strand
AAAAAGGGAAATTAAAAAAGTAAAGAGGAAACAGTTGGAAGTGGGATAGACTACGTATACATTATATTAGGATAACGACTTGAGCATTACATGTGCGTATCGTTAAGGGGTAACAGTGAGACTGAAGTTACCAAAGATAGTAAATTATATTAGGATAACGACTTGAGCATTTCGCGTGCGTATCGCTAGGAGGGAAGGAAGACTTAATATTAAGATAACTTATGAATGTACACCAGTTGGGAAGTGAGACAGTAAAGAATTGAATATATTATAATTAGAAATATATTAACGAGTTATCATTCAGTTTCCAACATACATTTTTCTTAAATCTTTTATTTTTTGTTAAATCATATATTTTTTTCCCACTTAATGTGGGTGGTGGCAGCGGAGTAACCAGGACTGTAGAGTACACTCCCAAGGTGGGCACTACATAATGGTAACTAAGGTGTAGATGGTCAAAAAGACCACTACATGTGCATGGAGTCATATCTCATGTACCAGTTCGCCGCGCACCACGGTGGTGAACGGACCTCCTCCCCGTTCTCTCCTCTCCGCTGTTAGTCGTGGTGGTTGAGTTTCCTCCCACCATGACGTCTACGCGGAGGCGCCCCGAGGAACCAGCCGACGACGGCTTCACCCTCCAGAGGAAGCACTTCAGGGGGACGAAGCCTTCTTCTCCACAGCAGAGTGGTGCCACGGCTGCGGAGCGACCAATCCCGGTGTGGAGGGTCGTCAGGCATGACGAATTTCCCAGCCCCTATCAGCTTGTTCGGTGGTTAGAGTGCGAGCTCCGGCTCGCCCTCAATGTGGATGCCTCCGCCTCCGGGGGGCGACTGAGGACGCCGCCGCCACCCTCCAGAAAGTAGCTGATGGCCAACCACGGGGCATCGTGTTGGCACGGAGGGAACCCAGCAGGAGAGGTGTCCTCATTGGATACCCCACTGGCCTCCCCCTGGACCCTGTATTGGAGCACCCGCTCGTCGTGACGGCGGTGCGGTGCTCATACAACGCGGGCCTTAAACGGCACCTCCCGACCCGGCAGGTTCAGCTGACGCTGCGGAGGCACGTCCCCGCCGCCCTGGACCTTGGCTGCTTCGGGACTTTCGCGGTGCGCAGGTTCATCCAGGAACCCGTTCGTTGCTACCGCTGCCAGGCGTTTGGGCACTACCAGCGCCAGTGTCAGCGGCGGCAGGAGCTGTGTGGTGTGTCCAGTGGGGAGCACGCTTCACGGGACTGCGTCCGCCGCCTACGGGATGGTGGAGAGCGGCCCGTGGCTCGGTGCCCCAACTGCGGTGCCAGGCATCACGCTTGGAACCATCGCTACCCTGCCCGGCTCCGGCAGATTCCTGGGTCCACGGTACCTCGCCAGCTGCAGTGGAAGGAGGCTCCCTTGCTTCCACCTCGGTCTGCACCCCAGCCCCCCGTTCCACGGAATGAAGACGCCGCCGAGACCCGACGGCCCCGTCGCAGGAGGAGGAAGAAGAGGCCCCAGCGTAACCGTCTGTTGTCCCCTGTGGGGGATATGGACGTGGACTGCCAGGCCCCCGTGATGACGCAGGTCCCAGCCCCCTTGGAAATGGCGGCCATTGGAGGGGAGTTGCAGCCTGCTGTGGCCCCCCGCCATGACGCCGCGACCCAGTGCAGGCCGCTTACCTCTTTGGTCGAGAGCAGGACGCAGATGGAAGGCCGGCTCTATACCTTCGAGAAGAGAGACCTATTCATGCTACTTAGGACATATGAGTTCCTGGTCAGTCAGGAATCTGTGGCTATTCAGTCCCGTATCTCGCACCAGCCAGCCTTCTCTTACGTGATGCAGGCGCTGCGTGAGGGCCGCCGGCCAGGCATGCAGCTGCCCACGGAGAGACCGATTAACGTGCCGGCCTAACATCGCCGCCATGATGAAAGTGACTGGGTGAACTACGAACCCGCCGCCGGAAGTCATTAGAGACACATGTTTGTGTCTGTTCTTTGGTATTATTTTGTTTTTTGCATGTTCTTCCTTCTATTTATTGTTTTTTTGTATATGTCAGCTTGACGCCTGTGGGCGTAATAAATTAATTAAAACAAAAATCTCATGTACAACGCAAGTGGCCGAGAGAGAGAGAGAGAGAGAAAAGAGAGAGAGAGAGAGAGAGAGAGGGGATAGGTAAATGGGAGAGTGAGGAGGAAGGTGGGAGTACGGGGGGGGGGGAGGAAGGGAAAGCCGGGAGAGGAGGATGAGGGCGTGGCTTGGTACACGTCACAAGTACGTCACCTCAAACCTTCCCTGTCCGAATGTATACCCGGCTCTTGCCAGCTTCGCCGTAAAAGCCATGAGTAAACTCCTTCATTAAACACACTTGACAATGCACTCTACTGCCATAAATTAGGGGACGGTCTCAGACAAGCTGTGCCAAACTGTAATTTTGATCCGACTGTTTGTTGAGAAGATATTTACGAAAAACGATGCCTCGTGGGGTCTGAAATGGATAGTAAATTATAGTGACAGACGTAGGATGCTATGGAGAACATTACAATAAAGCATTAAGCTTTTTACAGTTGCATAATACATGAATACTATGAATAAATAAATGTAACGGTGAGAGTGGACTAGACGGACGCTGGCCGGCCCCGGTCCACGGTGGATATTACGGACGAGAGATGGACAATGCGGACGTAATAGTAACGGTGACTGGACCAGACGGACGCTGGACGGCCCCGGTCCACGGTGGATATTACGGACGAAAGATGGACAATGCGGACGTAATAGTAACGGTGAGTGGACTAGGCGTCCACTAGACGTTGTGTAATGTTTACTCGGCTCCTACCAGACTTAATGTTCTCGCTCTTCCTCTTCCTACAGCTTGTGGTATGGTGCTCATCGGGGACTTTAACGCACGCCATCCAGAGTTAGGTGACCTTTCAGGTTATTCCAACAGAAACGGGCTCAGGCTGCTTCAGTTCGTCCTGCGTCACCACCTCACGCGTTGGGACTGCGGAGGTGCCACTCACTCTCGCGGAGGAACCCTGGACCATATACTCACATTTCATCTAGTGGCGGCCAATGTCAAGTGTTCCTCAGTCCCTGCCCTATTTTCTGATCATGTTGCCCTCAACCTACACTATATAGTAACACCAGGACATAACCCCCTACACACTCGTGGTCGTTTCGTCATTCCTCCAAAGTACTGTCCGAATTACGTTGCGTATATGTCTACCCTTCTTCCTACATTTGATACGGGGTCCCCAGAGGCTATGTATTCTAGACTTGTACAAGCTACTCATGACTTTTACGACCGCTATGTCTCTAGGCCAGGCCTCAGGCGATGCCCCGGGGCCCATTCTTGGACGCTTGATGCGCGTATCCTTGAGGCGGTAAGGGTGGCCTAGGCTGACGGTCTACCCTTCCAATAGAACCCGACTCCTCACAACCTCCAAAGATATCAAGAATCCAGAGACAACCTGGTGGCGCTTCAACGCTGTGTCAGGACAGAGTCGTGGCGGAACTTCACGGGGGGCATAAATCACCAGACGAGCGTTCAGTTCATGTGGCGCGTCATCAACAATATGATTAGGAAGAAGCCCGCCATTGCCCTCCCCCACAGTCCGGGTGAGCTTGCCCAACAACTCATTGAATCCTGGTCTACTCAGTCGCGAACAAACAACCTTCCTAACCATGTTCAACAGGCCCTTTCTTCCCGAGCAGATCCCCGTGCGCTTCGCTTGATGGGAGCACTGCTGATTACGAACGACGAGGACAGCATTGCGTTTACCAGGGATGAACTAACCCGTGCCCTAACACAGGGAAAGGCCACAGCGCCCGGGGACGATGGCGTTACTTACTCTGTCCTCTGTCTCCTTCATAAAGTTCCCGGTGACTCTCTGCTACCTCTGTATAATCTTTGTTAGTCAGGGATGTGTGCCTACAGCCTGGACTTGCAGTACTATTGTGCCTGTTCCGAAGATTCGTTCTGATAAATTCAGACCTCTATCACTGACATCATGTTTCAGTAAGGTTTTGTTTTGATTAATTTATTACGCCCGAAGGCGAAAAACCTAGTAACAAGCATGGCCATGGGATGAATTGAGACAGAGCACTCGTGCCACGCAGGGCACGCCAAACAAACACACACACACACACACACACACACACAGGGACAAAAAAGACGTAGACAGGAAAGGGAGTCTGCTACGATCGGGCCGCACAAAGAAAGCACCACCTGGTCACCGAACTCTGCCCCGAAGAGTACGACGACCAGGCGATGAGGCGGCGGCGGCGCGGGCAGGGGGTGAGGCGCGGGCAAAGGGTGTGGCGCGGGCACCACACGAGGAAGGCGCCCTGGGGGCAACGGTAGCAGGCAGGGTCTCGAAACGAGCGGCAAAGAGATCCATCTTCTCCGCGAAGGTGGCGACGGAAGCAATAATGACCCTCTGAGACTCAGCCACGGTCTGCAGGGAAGTATCCAAAGTGGCGCGCTGTTCAGCCAAACGATCCAGGCGAGCCTCGACTCCATCAATAGCCGCTTCAAGCGAAGCAATCCGGGACTGGAGAGCGGCAACAGTATTGCTGAGTGCAGTCACCTGCGGAGAGACCGAAGCGGTAGGTAAGGCAGGGTGAGGGGTACTGCGGGGAGGTGGTAGTGGAGGTGTGAGTTGAGGAATTGTCTGGCGTCTTACACAGCCGTGCCAGACGTTAACCCCGGCTTGGTGACAACGGGGACACTCCCAGAGAGAGGTGTCCGGTGGGGAGACCTGAGGAGGCGTCGAGGCTGAATCAGAAGCAGGGGCAGCTGGTGGAGGGGCGCGGTGAGGCACGAGCGGGGTCGTGGGGGCCTGAGCACCAAGCACACCGCTCCGCCGCGAAACAATACCGAGAGATGTGACCAAAGCCCCAGCATCGAAAGCACCACGGCTGTTCATCCCTCATCCTGCGAAACTCACAGGATGGCAGGCTGGGAAGGAAGCTAAAGGCGACACTCGGGGGAGGTGGCTGAGGAAGGCTCCAAGTAACGACCAAACGGTTAATAGCCGAGCCCTTCTGGTAGAAGCGGCGAGCCGAGTAGACGCCCGGCAGCTCCTTGGCCAGGGCTGGATCACTGCAGACAGGGTAACGGGTAAGGAGGTATGTAGGGAACTTACGGGGCTTGTCCGGCGAGTCTTGGATCTCGAGAGGAAGGGATAAGAACTCTCCATTTGTTACGCTGGTGACAATGTCCGGGCGGTGGCGGGAGATGTAGACGAAACGAGATGTAATGGCAGCCATCTTGACCTCAGCCTGGTCACGGTCGAGATGAAGGGCCCCGTTGACCTCAGACAACCACCGAAGCTTGATGGCCACAGATGGGTTGTCCCGAAACAGAAGCTTAATGTAGGCATCCCTGGGTGCGAACGCTGGGGGCGGAGGGGCGCGCAGCAACGGGGCCGCACGGGATGAAGGGGCCTGTTAGCCGTGGTGAAGCGTAGCGAGGGGCGGCACGGGGGAAGGCGGGGCTGCTTCGGCACCCGGGACCAGCGCAGAATGGCGGCCATGGTGAGGTGACGACGGCCAGTCCTCCAGAGACATAACGCCATCATCGTCGTTCAGCGCCAGGTCAGCATCAAGAAGGTCCACAAGAGAGACAGGGCCCGAGGGCTCCATGGTGCGCACTCACAAGAAACAGGAGTCGAGCCAGCGTGTCAGGAACCAAGCTGAGAGAACCAGGAGCAGGCCGAAGCACGTCTGCACCCAGCGGAAGCCGGTAGCAGAGTGTTTAAGTAAGGTGATGGAACGCATCTTACTCAATCGGCTCATGTTCCGGTTGGAAGAGAAGCTTTCACCCCGACTGTTCGGTTTCCTGCCAAGACGAAGCACTCACCATTGTCTCGTCGACCTCTACTCTCGCCTCTCATCTAACAGTGTGGTTGCATTTATTGACCTGAAGAATGCGTTTGATGTTGCGAACGAAGACATCATTCTGGACCAACTAGTTGACTTTGGTATAAAGGGGCGTCTCTTAAAATGGATACGGGTCTACCTCGGCTCCATAATCTCTAAAGTATTCTTTAAGGGTGCTTATAGTACCTGCTTATAGTTGTTCACGGTGGACCCTCCAACTGAGCAGCTTCACACCACTGGGTTACAGGCAGTGGATGCCGATCCTCCCATTGACGAAACCGCACCCTCTCTTGACGAAGTCAGAGAGGCTGTAGCAAAGTTGAAGGGTGGAAAGGCAGCTGGTGTTTGTAATATCAGTGCGGAGCTCCTCAAAGCTGGGGGTGAGGCCATGATCCGCGGGTTGCATGCTGTCCTGACTGCCGTGTGGCAATCAGGTACCATTCCTCCTGACTGGAAAAGGGGGCTGTTCGTCCCTATCTGGAAAGGGAAAGGGGACCGTCAGGACTGCAACAATTACCGCGGTATTACACTGCTCAGCGTACCAGGCAAGGTGCTTGCCCATCTATTGTTGACACGAATTCGCAGTCATCTGGTGAAGCATCAGAGACCTCAGCAGTCTGGGTTCACGCCTGGTAAGTCAACAACGGACCGTATCCCAGCGCTTCGTGTCCTGGTGGAACGCCGACGTGAGTTTCGACAGGGGATGCTTGCAGCCTATGTTGATCTCAAGAAGGCGTTTGACTCAGTGCATCGTGAGTCACTCTGGGATCTTCTGCGACTTCGAGGGATTCCTGCAAGGACTATTGGTTTGATAACTGGTCTGTATTCTGGGACTGAGAGTGCTGTGAAGTGTGGGGCAGGTGTATCCAGCTTCTTTCCTGTGAATACAGGAGTGAGGCAAGGGTGCGTCCTTGCCCCATCACTTTTCAACGCTTGTATGGACTGGGTATTGGACAAGGTTGTAGATCGAAGTGATTGTGGAGCATCCGTCGGCAACACCAAGATCACTGATCTTGTTTTTGCCGATGATGCAGTAATCTTTGCTGAGTCGCTGGAGGTCCTGGTAATGGCTCTCGAGGCGCTGCACGAGGAGGCAAAGCCTTTGGGACTTGAGGTCTCCTGGCTCAAGACCAAGGTCCAGGTGTTTGGAGACTTACTAGATGAAGCAGTACAGTCTGTTCATGCGTGTGGCGAGGACATTGAGATCTTGGAAAGTTTTACATACCTTGGTTGCGCAGTCCATAATGACGGCGGGTCACGTCAAGAAGCCTTACGGCGGATTGGCATAGCCCACGGTGTTATGGACTCGCTCAGCGGGAGTATTTGGCGTTGTCGGTACCTGTGCAGAAGGACAAAGATCCGGATCTTCAAGTCGCTTGTGATCCTTGTCTTACTCTATGGTTGTGAGACATGGACACTAAATAGTGACTTGAAGAGACGGATCAATGCCTTTGGTAATAAGTGTCTTCGCAGAACCATGGGGTATCGCTGGGATGATTACGTGTCAAATCAGCGATTGCACCGTGAGACTGAATCGAGGCCTATTACCTGCATAGTTTGTCAGCGCCAACTTCGGCTATATGGGCATGTGGCACGCTACCCTGAAACCGATCCTTCCCATCGGGTTGTATCTGTAAGAGACAATCCGGCGTGGAGGAGGCCAAGGGGGCGCCCACAAGGCTCGTGGCTGGGGCAAGTTGATGTTTCTTGTCGAGAGTTGCTTGGTATGGGAAAGGAGTCTGCATGGGAACTCGCGCGTGGTGACCCCCGGGAGTGGCGTCGTAGGGTGGGCGAGGCGACGCGCCCCCCGGCGTATGCCCCCAATGATTGATTGATTGATAGTACCGCTCATAGCTTCGAATTAGGAACTCCACAGGGAGGTGTTCTCAGACCGTTCCTTTTTAATATCCTCATGCATCAGTTACTCTCTCTTTTACCTACCACCCCGGGAACCTCGGTTACCTGTTGTGCTGATGACATTTGTATTCATTCTACCTCCCCAGGCAATCTACAGCGTCATCTTGACTCTTTCTTCATGGCAGCTTCCGCTTGTGGTCTGATGATTTCTCCCGAGAAGAGTCGAGTGTTCTCTCTCCGCCGCCAAAGGTTGCTTCCAGTGTTCTCGATCGGTGCCAGTATCATCCCGCTCTGCACGCAGTATGTCTACCTTGGAGCTCTAGTCCGGATCCCTCGAGCCACCCAAGCACAACGTGTTCATCCCGTCATCCGAGGCCTCCTGGATCGGCTTCAGAAGCGCTTTGCTCCTCTCAAGTCACTCGCCACCAAAGCGGACGGTATTTCTATACCCTTAGCTAGAACTGTTTACGTGTCGTTCATACGCTCGGTAGTTGACTACCTCTCTCCTGCCTTAATTCAGCTCCCCAGGACTTCCTTGGTGCCCCTAGAGAGGTTTCAAAACTATGTGATGAAATTTATTTTACGTTGTTCCCTGTCAACTAGGATAGTTAATGCAGTCAGAACTTAAACTTCCCCCCATCATTGAGAGGATCCACTCAAACGTCTAATATCTCACTGTCAAATGTCTCCGTTCTCCCCGTCTCGCCCCTCATTATTCTCATGTTATTAGGACTACCCTGGAACCTCCCTCACCCATACTCCGAATCCAGCCTGGTGGTCGCAATCTTATCAAAACTGTGTGTTCTCTCCTCCTTAGACTTAATGTTAACGTTCCTGAGGAGGTTCTTGTTCCTGGTCCTCCACCCTGGCTGGCTCCCGTCCCAGCGGTTCGCTACACTCCAACTTCGAAGACGGCACTCCCCGTCTTGCAGAAGCAGCTTGCTCTGGAGGCGATAGAAGCGGCGTCCTCCTCTGTCCCGATGTCACACCGCGTCAACACCGAGGGTTCCTTACAGTCAGATGGTCGGGCGGGGAGCGCGGTTTTCTCCCCTGACATGGAACCGCCGGGGGGAGGATGGGTTGGCCAATGACTACTCCAGTGACTCTGACTGCTCCAGCTCTACATTCTGCGAGCTGCAGGGTGTCCTTGATGCTGTAACACTCCTTTGTCAGAGAGGACTCAATGGGGTGATGATATGTGATTCGCAGTCAGCCCTTCAGTCTCTTACGGCTCCGAAACCTTGTTCACAAATTGTATTACAAGTCTTGACTTTGTTAACGGTAGTGTTTGAACATTCATTGGATATCATTTTTTTGTGGACACCTTCACATGTGGGCCTCTCCCACAGCGACACAGTGGGCGGTTTGGCGAAGGCAGCCTGTGGTCTGCCGCCCAGCGGTAACGGGCCGTCACCCTTGCTGCTCTGTTATCGGGCAAGGCTCCGCTCGGACGCTCTGCTCTCCACAGCCCGTTCTAGGGACAGTTAAAGGGACACCCAGAGAGCCAATAGTGTATCAATCCAACACTATGACGTTATCCGTGCACACAGTTACAAGTATCGTCGTCGGGGCCTCATGGTTCGCAGGCACAATGTGGTCTCGGCTCACCCGTCAGGGTGGCTCGATTGGTAGAGCTGTTGTCTTGCGTGTGCAGCATCCCTGCGCATTCGGTCAGCGGTTCGAGTCCACCAAGTTCGTCCTGGCGTGGTGGCGTTTTGTATAGTCAATAACCTTGTAGTTGGTACTTGCAAAGTGTCTAGATAGGATCAAAGTATCTTGGTCTCGGCTCGGCTGCGGCTTGGTTACCGGCCCGTGTGGCAATTTTTCTGTATGGCCGGGACCCTCACTTTACTTCCTGCCAGCTCTGTGATGCACCCTTTTCCCAAACACTTTGGCAACTATTGCCTCCACTGTCGCGTGGTAAGTGACAGCTGCCGGGGGGCAGCGCTCCGGAAATATCCCGCTACCTGCTCCTGTACGACACTTCGACCCATCCTTGTTCGCCACCACGATTCGGTGGCTCTGATTAGTGCCCTGCGGTCATATTTTTATTTTTTGTTGTGTGTATTGTTTTTTTTTTTGTTGTTTTTTGTGTGTATATCAATGTGTTTTGCCCTTCATGTTTCATGATTATAATAATAAAAAATGAAGCTCAATACCTTGATATACCAAAAAAAAAAAAAAAAAAAAAAAAAAAAAAAAACCTTATTCAGTATCATTTACTTTTGTTCACTTGTGATCTGAAACCTGCCACCTTGGCGAAAAAAATTAAATCAAAAAAAAACCCTCCCCCCCAATGCGCCCTTATAAGAGTCTTTTTTTCGTGACCACCAAACACTTCATTCGACTGTTTTTTTCATCCCCCCTTCCGCCACCTTTGCACCCCGTCGCGTAAATTTCGGGGCTTCTCGAAGAAAAACAGTGCCCGTTTTTCCCATTCTGCTCTGAGCTTCAACGCGCTCTGCATCTGTTCTTTCCTCCCGGGCAAGAATTTTCGCGATTCCCCCACGGGTTTTTCGTCCCTTTTCATCTCGACTGCCCCTCGAGTTCCTGGTTTTATTTCGTGTTGCTCATAGTGTGAGTCAGTGGATAATTTACGGGGCGGTTTGGGGGCCCGGGGACATATTCCCCAACCCCTTGAAAGTTTTGGGGTTTCCGGTAAAAGACGCTTGGTTGTAGCCCCAAAACTACCCTGGGATTTCTCAAAAATACCCTCATTGTGATGCTCACTAAAAAGTTACCGACTACTGTCTAGGAAATCTAGCCTACCCTAACCGAAACCTAACTTAACCAAACCCTGACTTTTTCAAGAGTAAATGCGACATACTTTTCCGAAAACCGGAGTTACGTCGGGATTTTTTGTGTACAATTTCTGTTTGGTGATTTTTGTCTTAAAGTAAAAGATTTAAAAATTTATTTCACATTTTTTTGTATTTAAGCATCCCTTATTTCGGCTCGCGCATATCTTGTTTAAAGATTTTTCCTAAAATTCGGAGGACGGGGCATATAGCCACATTGCTTCATCTCGTTCACTGGTTTAAAAAAATTAATTACTTTGCCAAAGAAGTTTAAAGGCCCAAAATTATGAAAAGTAACATACCAAAAAAAAATACAAATTGATCCCCCATTCCTGCCGTGAAATAAGCATAAATTAAGCAACATATTGTACGTGGAAAAGTTTAAATAACCTTTCAATTTTTTTTTCCCCCAGTCAATTTAGCCATCATTGTGTTGCTATGAAATTAGTCTTCGTTCTTTATTTGATATTAAACCACACATTTGTATTGTATAGTCTCCCTTTAGTCCTCCCCCCCCTCGTGTGTTTACACACACGAAAATTTTAAAATTTGTTCAGGCTTAAACTACTCATGCACATTAGACTAGAAATTAAAAAAAATTTGTCAAAGGGTATAAAAATTAATCTGCTAACCAGCTACACTGTAGTGGCGTCATATTTCTTCTTTCAGTTTTTTTGATCAAGAACTCTGATTCTGACATTTCCCCCCTTTTTTTGGGATTTAAATCACTAAACATGTTCTTGAAAAGGAATGGAAGGTCTGCGTGAAAAACTTGCGATTGCAATGTATTTCCATCTTTGCTGTCTATTTGAGGTGAAACTGAAGCGCTCGTCTTTTTTTTTTTTCCCTTTTCTGGAGGAAAGCAAGGCGGGGTAATGCCTTGCTGGGACTACCAAAGGGGATGAAAAGGAGGTGGGGGATGCCGGAAAGGGTGATAAATTGACCTTCTTGGGGCCGGCTGGCATCGTCAGCGGACTGGACTGCCAACAAAAAGTTTCTACCCTTTCCAATTGAAAAACAAACTTATTTACATTTTCTCTTCCCAACCAAAAACTTCTGGGTTGATTGACCGACACTGAAACATATGAAACCCCTGCAGCACTACATCATCTTTCCCGCTGAAAATTTTAAAGTTTGGTAAAAAAAAGACATCCAGGACATAATGGCACGACTGGCCGCATTCACAGCTTCAGATATATAATCGATTAAGCTACTGATTTCTTCTATAGTGTTCTTGGTCAAAACTTTTAAAATTCTTATGCTTTTCCTTTTGATCTACCTGTAGCATCTTCGGGGTGAACTCACGCCTTTTCTGCCCGTCTCTTTCTTATTTGCTTATATGTTCCGTTTACTTATGTCTGTTTTTTTTTTCTTGTCTGTCTGTCTCTTTCTGTTGCTTTTTGTGTCTTTTATGTTTTTTCAGTGTTTTCTGTTTGTTCGTGTGTTGATTTATCTGATAGCTTGTGTATTTTTTCCCCTATTTCCCCTCCTCTCTCTTCTCTCTCTTCCTCTCCCTTTCCCCTCTCTCTTCTCTTCCTTCCTTCTCTCCTCTTCTCTCTTCTCCTCTCTCTCTCATGTGGGGTGAGTTCGACGCCGCAGTTTCACTCAGTTTCATCTTTTCGCGGTCTTCGCCCCACAAATCTCACCCTCACAGGTCGATCAAAATTTACTCTACCGCACCAAACCCATCTGAAAAGGGCACTTTATTTTTTCGCGTAAATTGCGCACTAAACGCCCCTCGCTGGTTAAAGGGCATTTTAAGCTTATAAACGAAGGGTACTTTTTTTCCCTTTGGTGGGTCGTGTGCGAGGGGCCCCACGCGCAAAAAAGATCAAGTCTGAATGACCCAACTATTTTTCGTTACCCTCCTTTTCAGAATGGAATGGAACCTGGGGAGCGAGTAAAACAACCCCGCGTAGGAGGAGGAGGTCGGGGTCAGGGTTGGAAAAATTTATTATTTTCCCTGATGATGTGTCTTTTATGAATTATTAGATGGGGAAATTTTCGCGGGGGCCCTAACTTGCCATTATGGGGGAGGTCGTAAATCGGCTGCATCCCCTCCCTCAAAGGGCCCGGCCCTGTGCTTTCGCTGGGGGCAGACGTGCTTCGGCCTGCTCTTTTTCTCTCAGCTTGGTTCCTGCCACGCTGGTCGACCCTTATCCTGGGGTGCGCCCATGGAGCCCCCGGGCCCTATCTCTCTTGTGACCTTCTTGATGCTGACCTGGGGCTGAACGACGATGATGGTGTTAAGTCTCTGGGGACGGGCCCTCGTCACCTCCCATGGCACCATTCTGTGCTGGTCCCAGGGGCCGGGCGGCCCCGCCTTTCCCCCGTCCGCCCCTCGCTACGCTTCACCACGCCCCTCAGGCCCTTCCTCCCGTGCGGCCCCGTTGCTCGCGCCCCTCCGCCCCCGTTCGCGCCCAGGGTTGCCTACATTAACTTTTTGTTTCGGGACAACCCCTCTGTGGCCCTCAAACTTCGGGGGTTGTCTGAGGGCAACGGGGGCTTTCATCTCGACCGGACCAGCTGAGGTCAAAATGGGTGCCATTACCTCCGTTTCGTCACTCTCCCGCCACCCGGGCCC
>JACEEZ010026184.1:130000-144797 GCA_016584305.1 Chionoecetes opilio | reverse complement strand
TATTATATATATATATAATATATATATTATATAATTTTAATTTTTTTAAAATTTTTTTTTTTTTAAAATATATATATTATAAATATATATATTATATATATATATAATATATATATAAATATATATAATATATGCAGGGCTTGTTCCTCCTTCTCCACCATCTGACTATTTTATGCCTGATTTTAAGATCCTTCGTAATGATGTTTTCATTACCCTTTTTGGCCTAGATCCTAAATGAAGGCTTACGGCCCTGACGGAGTCCATCCTATGGTTCTCAAAAACTGCGCTTCTATGCTTGCACCCTGCCTGGTCAAACTTTTCCGTTTTCGTCTATCTACTTCCACTTTTCCTTCTTGCTGGTAGTTTGCTCTCATCCATCCTGTTCCTCAGAAAGGTGACCGTTCTAATCCTTCAAACTACAGTCCTATTGTTTTGATTTCCTGCCTTTCTAAAGCTTTTACATTTATACTTAATAAGTATTTTAAGTAAGTAACTTTAGAATCTATCTACTCACAATCTTCTATCTGGTCGCTAATACGGTTTCCGTAAAGTGCGTTCTACTGGCGATCTTTTAGCAATCCTAATTGAATCTTGGTCATCCTTCTTTAGGGGATTCGGGGAAACTTTTGGTGTTGCCCTTGACATACCAAAATCTTTTGATATAGAGTCTGGCACAAATCTTTAATTTCTGAATTACCATAATTTGGTTTTCATCCTTCTCTCTGTACCTTCATCTTAAGTTTCCTTTCAAACCGTTCTGTTGCAGCTACTGCAGACGGACATTGTTCTTCTCCTAGGTCTATCAATAGTGATGTTCCTTACAGTTATGTCCTATCACCCACTCTCTTTTTATTTTTCATTAATTATCTTCTAAGTCTAACTCAAAGCCCTATCCACTCACTCCTCCGCTGAGGATCCTACCTGCATTTTTCAACGTCGTTTATTCTAATAAACGACTTTGAAAAATGCAGGGTAGAATCATCAGTCCAACACAACAGGAATTAAGTGATTCACGGAGAGATGCCACCGAACGCCTAACTTCCGATCTTTCTAGAATTTCTGATTGGGACAAAACAAACTTTGTTTTGTTCAATCCCTTAAAAACCCTACCTATTCACCTATCTATTCGACAAAACCTAATAGATAACTATCCCCTCTTCTTCAATGACACTCAACTATCTCCTACTTTAATGAACATTCTTGGAATGTTATTTATTAAAAATCTGAGCTGGAAATCTCACATCTCATCTCTTGCTAAAACAGCTTCTAAGAAGTTAGGTGTCCTGTGGTGTCTGCGTTCATTTTTTTCTCCTTCCCAGTTAATTGCTCTGTACAGGGGCCTTAACCGCCCATGTATGGAGTATGTCTCACATATTTTTTATTTTTTTTGGGGGGGATCCATTCATACAGCTGTCTTGATCAGGGTTGAGTCAAAAGCTTTTCGTCTCAACTCCTCTCATCTGACTGACTGTCTTCAGTCTGTATATCACCGCCGCAATGTTGATTCTCTTGCTATCTTCTACCGTTATATTCATGGTCACTATTCTTCTGAACTTGCTAACTGCATGCTTCCCCCCCTCCCGCGGCCTCGCTGCACAAGACTTTCTACTCATTCTCATCCCTATAATGTCCATCTTCCTAATGCAAGAGTTAATCAGTATATTTTCTCTTTCATCCCTTTCACTGGTAAACTCTGGAACTCTCTTCCTGTTTCGATTTTTCCACCTTCCTACGATTTAAGTTATTTCAAGAGAAGAGTAACAAGGCACCTCCAGAACTAAATTGGCCCATCCCCCTTTCTTTAATCTCTTAATGTCTTCCTTATAGGGACTGGCAACGAAGCGGGGTTTGTGTTACCACTTTTTGGTGTGGCCTTGGCCAGTCCTTTGTGATGTAATAAAAAAATATAAAAACAAAATATATATATATAAATATATATATATATATTATATTATATATATATTGTTATATATATATATATATATAATATATATAATATTTTATATATATATATATATTTATATATATATATATATATAATATATATATATATATATATAATATATATATAATATATACTAGAATACTGGTGTCCTCCGATTATACAGAAAGTAGCTAATATGTAGCATTAGGACTTGACAAACTGCGGGTTGGAGTTCCGGTGGAAATAAGTCTATGGAAATGAACTCCAGCGAGATGCAGTTCAGATTATATACGATTTTTGATAAGCAGAACTTCTGCAACATGATAGTGTGACATTCCTGTCATGCGCGTTACCAGATACCTGTGTAACATGAGCAAAGGCATAGAAAGGTGGCACAATGGACGCAACTTCGTCAGAGAATTCGCAATAAAAGTACGAGTTATTTTCTAAAAAAATAAGCATGTATTGATATATTAAATGCAACTATAAAAAAAAGTACAGCGAGTAATAGATGAAACAAATAAACACTGTAAACACTTATTTGCCAAACTTTTCTACAAAGTCTAGGTTGGTAGCTGAAGTTGGACATTCCAGTAAAACACGCCTCCTGTCTGGGTCCCTCTGAACTTGACGTCAGCGTGTTTGGTCTACACGTGAGGATTGTGAACCACCTGCACAGTTTTGTTATTACATTTTTTATTTTCGTCTTACAGTGTATGTTGTTTAGAGCATTTTAATCAAGAAATGCGTATGTACACTTTCTTCACCTGCTTCTCAGAACATAATTATTATAATTTCTTTTAAATTACTGATACGGTATAAAAGTGTTAAATGACACCCTTCATGATTCTTTTTTCAACCATAAATATTACTCGCAAAATTATAAAGAAGAAAAGTAAGCATATTGCAGTACCTGCGGACAGCGTCCAAGAAGTCTGCTGTGTCGTCATATTCAGGGCCTCTTTTCTCTGCAGCTACAAAGTGAAGGGCCGCAGTTATGGTGGCGTCAGTGGCTGCAGCAGCTAGGCTAACTGACTGACTGCCTCTCAATAATGATAATAATAATAATAATAATAATTTTATTCTCGCCCGGAGGGATACAGACAAAAACAAAGCAACAAGAACAAGCAAAGGAGTTAACTTAAGTACTAGAACAAAAACAAAAACAAGAACATAGTATAGGCACATTACGGGACATAGTACCAAAGTGGATAGGGTAAACATATATGGACACCTGTGCTACCCCACATTCTGCACAAACAGCAGACCCAGCCACCGCTGTTGTATAGGTCCACATTCATAGTACGCCCGTAATTCTAACACACACACACACACACACACACACACACACACACACACACACACACACACACACACACCATCACCTCAATTAACCGTTAGGCCGCTGGCACACAACGATTTTGTGGTCGCCACGCCGTGACGACACGAGACGCTGTTACACGCGTTTTGTATCTCGACTGAGGGACGCCACAGAGTGGCCCGTGTGTAAGGTTAGCCGCGGCAGAGAGACATCACTACACGCTTCCTCAGTTTTAGCATGTAGTAGGGTCACTTAGGGCGATTCGCTTCACATTAGGTGAAGGAAGTATTTTGAGGGTCTTATCCTAAGCATTTTGTGCCGCTGAATCCGAAAAATCGTAGTTGGCGTCACTCGTTAGCGGTAAGTTTTCGCGCCAATTTGCAATTTGGCAATTTGGCAATAAAATTGGCAATTACAAATTGCAGAATGAGAACCAGACGTCGTAGAGCCCTCGTTTGGCCCAAAAATTGAAGCTTTTTAAGAGTGCAAAAAAGTTATTAGTACTCCGGGGTTTGTATCTTTCGCATTATGAACTATAATGGAAATTAGAGTAAGTGGAAAAAAATGGAAAAAAAAAAAAAAGGAAAATAATTTTGGCCTTAATTCACATCAAAAGCAGAAATTTTTCTGGCTGTATTGTTTCAAAAGGCATACCGTCTGAAAATAAAAAAATGGAATTTTTTTTGACGTCCCTCATGGTCGTATTTTGGACATACGGTAATGAAATTTTTCGCAAATAAAATGTAAAATTTTTAATTGGTTAAAATTTTGAAATTAGCTATAAACCCGTAAATAAAATAAATTTATTTTTTATATCGACATTTTCCTCCCAGGTCTGCAAGAAATCTTTTTGTGTCATTTGCGGTGAAACAAACGGAGTGTGGTCCTTCAAACTCGGAGCCCAAGGAGGTTTTGGGAGTATGGGGCCAAGGGGGCTTCGAAAGGCGAATTCGTAGAGGCCCACGGAGGTCCTCTAAAAGGGACGTTTGGTCGTGGCCCCGACAGTCATTGCAAAAACCCAGCCCCACAAATTGCGAGGCGTCGGAGAGAGCAGCGGGGCCCTTGCGGGGGGAGGCCGCCCACCCCGGACCTAAAGGGGAAAAGAAGAATTTTTTTTTTTAAATTTTTTTCAAAAAAAAATCTTTCGACATAAAAAATTTTGCTTGTTTTATGGTCAGTGATTCAAGGATGGGGAGGCTAAGTGGGGGCACTGTTTTCCGGATAAAAACGTCGCAGATGATGAAAAAAATCAACTCCCCCCAGTGCGAGGAGGGAAACCCGTGGGCCGTGGCCGCGGGGGTTTTTTAAGTAATAAACATTTTTGAATACTTTTAAATTATGTTTCGAAAAATATCTTTTTGCTAAATTTTTCTGCATGGGTTTCCTGAAAGAAAATTTCCCCTTTGGTTTTTTCCATTACATTCCCGCCCTAAAAAATAAAAGTTTTACCTCTTATTTCTAGACTGCCACCCGCCGCCTGAGTCCCCCCCCGCGCCAGCGCTTATTCCCGGAAGGAATGTTCTTCTGCGGTGATGGAGACAAGCCAAATGAAGCCTGACCGGGTGAGCACGACCTGGAGTGCCAATCGAATCATTGAGGCGGTCCCAATGGAAACAAATTTCTGAGTGGAAAATCCAGTTTCCCCCCGACCTCACGCCCCGGCTGCCGACGTGATGTACCAAAAGGGCCCCGCTGGAGCATTCATGTCGTCAACAAGTGCGGACAGGGGCCTCCACTCAACAAGACCCAAAAGATCGCTCCGTGATCGAGTTCGTGGAAGAGGGTTAGCGAGAAGTGGGAGTGGGGGGTGGCCTCGATGGGAGAAATTGACAGCATAAGGACCCAGCTGGGTTGGCCGCTCACGCTGGGGGAAAAAAAGGGAACTCCTCTCCCCTGGTCCTTTCGGGAGTTCACCAAGCCCAAGAACCCCCGCGAACCCGAACTGGTTCATCGGGGAGCAAGGAAAGGGGCCCCTGACAAACCTGGACAATCGAGGACTTCAAGCTTGCAACCCCTGAAAGCTCCCCAAAATCCTGCGGAAAAAACCCTCAAAGAACCGAACTGGAAATTCGAAGGAGACATGGAAACTTTTAACCTTCCTCCCCTCGTCAAGATTTTCGCGCCCTGGGTCGTCGGGGGAGCGGAAAAAAACAATGCGAACGGGAAGGGAGCCTCGATCGTGGAAAGCCCTTCATGACAAACATCTTGAGTGCAAAGCAAGCTGCGAGGGAGCACCCAAGCTTCCCAACCCGAGAGCCCCCTCCCAGGTGGCGACGGCGCGGGCCCCCATTCATAGGAGACGCGGAGCAAAGAAATGATTAAGATTTTTCCAGGGGCCCGGGGCTGGCTATCTCATATTTCCCCCCTTCCCCGCCCGAGGCATCGTTGCCCAAAACGGTGCTCGCGCTGGACGGGAGATGGATTTTCATCCCCCCCGCCTCGAAAAGGGGCCCTTCTTTTATTTTGCCATCGACAACATCGATGTGGGGGGTGTGAAGAAGGGTTTGGGGACCTCGACCCGACCCAATACGGTACGGGCCCAAACCGGCGCCTATCCCTTTCCCTCCTGCCCCCCGCCCCCCAAAGTATCATGGATGGGGTGCAGTGCGGATGCAAGGGCGAAAATGCTCGACCAATCGCTGCCGCTGTCAACGCCTGCAGATCCTTGTTCGGAGCTTTGCGATTTCCCCCGAGATGGCATAACGACGAGAAGATGGGGAGAGGGGTCGATGGCGTAGACGACTAGATATTTGATTTTTTTCAACTTGTGAAAAGTGCTATCGCAAGTAAGGATTTTTTTGTTTTTCTAATTGTTATTTTCCAAAAATACGCGGAGGAGCTCGGGGTTTTGTTGTTTGAAATTTTTTGGGTTTTGGTTAATATGGGTCACTTCGGGCGGAAAAAAAAAAAAAAAAAGGGTTTCGCCACCTTAGGTGAAGGGAAATATTTTTAGGGTCTTACCTAGCATTTTTTAGTGAAATACCTGTTTACGCAATAATTTACCACCCTTGCACCCAAAATTTGTTAATTAAATGTGTCCCAAAAAACAATTGTTTTTTATTTTTCTTTTTTTATAATTAAAAAATTTGTTTTTTAAATTTTTAAGAACTCAGGCTTAAGGCCAAAAATTTTTTTTATATTTTCCCAATTTTTTTTTCCACTATCTCAATTTCCCTTATAGATCAGTAATCCGAAAGAACAACCACCCCAAATACTAATAACATTTTATGCACTTTAAAAGCTTTAATTTGGTCCCCAAAACGAGGCTCTACGGGGTCGGTCTATTCTGCAATTTGAATTGCCAATTTTATTGCCAAATTGCCAAAAATTTCAAATTGCGCGAAAATTACCCCTAACGAGGGACCCAACTACCCATTTTTTGGATTAGGGCCCCAAAATGCTTAGGAAAGACCCTCAAAATACTTCCTTTTATTAAGGGGGAAGCGAAAAAAACCTTTTTTTTTCCCCCCTAAGTGACCCCCCCCTAAAGGACCCGGGGGAGGAAATATTACTTTTTGCTTTTGCGACGTTCGTTTGTCATCGTCAAAGACAAAGATCCATGTGGATGCACCCCTAACATCTGGGAGGTTGATTTTTAGGGCAATTTCCCTACCATAATGAAGGTTTTAAAGAGAGACAAGCCAAAATTTTTGAATTAGTAAAGCTAAACTTTAATTTCAAAATTAATTACTAAAAAAAAGAAAAAAAAGAATCACACACCAGCGTTTGGTGAATGACTGACGGGGGTAGCTTTGCCCGCCCAAAAGGGGCGACCCCAAAAAGTGGCCCCGGTGAAGGGTCCCAAAACCCCCAAAAACTACGCACGCATGGCGGGGATCCCCGGGTTTTCCCCGCCCCCGGTCGCGCACCACACCCCTCGTGGAAAGGGTTTCGTCAAAAAAAATGGAAAAACCCCCTTTGGTTTTCATTTAAAACAAAATGGAAAAAAAAATGGAAACTGGGGGAAAACCAAATCCCCGCGACTGGGGCCCACACAAATCAAACCCAGAGTTGCTCGTTGTCCGGGTTAGGCGGGCGATACCGATGGCATTTCACACATAAATGGCATGATATAGAGGTCTCTACCTTATTTTAATTTTAAAAAAATCAGGGATGGTATACATGAGATGCTGTATAAGACAAGTGTACACCAAACAATCCCCGCATCTTTTTTTTGGAAGCAATGTGAAATCCGCACTGCCAGACGTACAATTTTTTCACCGACAGCTGCCCCAGTTTCCCCGGAGCAAATGTTGGAGTGTAAGTGCCTGTTTAGGCCCGATGTCACCGCTTTTGGAAGCCTGCTCGCCTTTCTCCCTGCCCAGGGGAACCCCCCGCCGTAAAACCCAAAACTTGCAGCCTACCCCTCCCTCCCTCGGATGGGGCGGGCCTGGCTCCCCCCCCCCCGCCCATGAGCTGATTACCCAGCTGCTCCCTCCTTTGGGCCCTTCCCCCCCCCACCCTAGCCCCCCCGCAGTTGCCCAAGCCAGTCACCCAAACACCCCCTTCCTCCCCCCCCCGCGGGGGGGGCGTCCCCCTCTCCCCCACAGGTCGCTGAAGGCGGTGTTCCCCTTAGCGATTTGAGGCATTTTGGGCTTTTATGAACGAGATGAAGTGCACAGGAGGCGCAGGTCCATTACCCCCGGGGAGGGTGCGATTGCGTGCCAAATAGTTCCCCAAGAATTGAAGGGGGAAAAGGTGGAGCCTTGAAAGGGGGTGATGGAGACCGTCGAAGGACATGGTGAGCGGACAGGAGAGATATTGAGCCTAAAGGAAATGCTGACAGAGATGACCGAACGATACAAGAAACTTTGGTTTTAAGGGGACGGAGAGTAGCCCTGACGACGCCCTGCGACTATGGATAAACACCCCGGACCCTTGCACCCCCCCCCCTCCCCCCCATGGCGCCCCAAAAAATCCCCTGGGAAAGGGAGGCACGGACGATGATGGGGGAAAGTAAAAGACTCCCGCCCGCCCCCAAACGCCCGGCTGGGGTTGGCCCCCCCGCCCCCCCTGGAAAATCCCGCCCGCCATCCAACCCCCCTTCCCATTCTGTGCCTAAGTGCGCCATAACTCATCCTCCCCCACCCTCCCTGACTGTGCGATCTGAATCTCTGCCCGTGAAAACCGGGGTAGGGTAAAAAAGAAGTCAAATATTTCCCTTTTGGCCCATATTTTGTGTTTAGATTATTATAACTCAACGACTCTGCCCCTCCTATCGATGTCCTTCTTTTTTTTTTCTTTCTTTTTTTTTACCCTTTACCAGCTCATCATATGTATACTGAGATAAGGCTGTTCTTATGAAAGTCTTTTTCACAACTGTACTTCATTTGTGAATAAAAGTATTGAATCTAAAGATTCTGTTTTTCTCTTTTCTCTCTCTCTCTCTCTCTCTCTTCTCTCTCTCTCTCTCGTCTCTCTCTCTCTCTCTCTCTCTCTCTCTCTCTCTCTCTCTCCTCCTCCTCTCCCTCTCTCTCTCTCTCTCTCTCTCTCTCTCTGTCTCTCTCTCTCTCTCTCTCTCACACACACACACACACACAAAAAAAAAAAAAAAAAACCCACGTATTAGACCTGACCATAGATAGACCACTGTATACCTGGACTGCGCACGGAATATCGGCCTGTCGCACAAGGGCCTGTAATCGGAGGGCCGCTCGGATTCATATATATATATATATATACGGATCATATAGACTGGTTTATCAGTATATATGATATACTGTAATCTTCGTAAATGTTTTTTCTATAATATAATCAAATAAAAAAAAAGTAAAATACGGTAAAGAATGCCATTACGAGACTATGAAGAAATATGCATTCACTTCAACTCTTCGCCATTTAAAACTTTGCGAATCAACTTTTATCATGAAGGATATCAATAGAAGCGCAATTTTATTAGCTTTCCATTGCTATATTTCGTTATCTAATAAATTAATTAGAACCATGCATAAATTAGCGTTAACTAAATAAATAAAATCATCAATCGGGTAATTTTCTCGATTGATGAGATTATTTATTTAGTCAAGGCTAATTTATCCATGATACTAATTCATTTATCAGAAAAGGAAATATATAAGTAAATAAATAACATCATCAATCGGGAAAATAACCCGATTGATGATTTTATTTATTTAGTTAACGCTAATTTATGCATGGTTCTAATTCATTTATCAGATAACGAAATATAGCAATGGAAAGCTAATACAATTGCGCTTCTATTGATACTCTTCATAATAAAAGTTGACTCGCAAAGTTTTAAATGGCGAAGAGTTAAGTTAATATGAAGTTCATGCATATTTCTTCATAGTCTCGTAATGGCATTTCTTTAGCGTGTTTTTCTGTTTTTTATTTGATAATATTATAGAACAAACATTTGCGTAGATTACAGTATATCATATATACTGATAAACCAGTCTATATGATAGTCCATAGACCACTATATCTCTTTGTCGGGCGCCCCGCAGGCTCCTATGCAGCCCCGCAATTCAACACATTGTCTCGTGCGCAGTCCAGGTATACAGTGGTCTATGACCTGACTGATATATGATGGTATATATCTATCTCTCTCAGTGGCCGAACCGAGGTTTTAGGAATAACGGATTAGTTTTGGTTAAATATAAGACTTAAGCGCTCGTTCACACTGTGCCTCATGCAAAGATAGATACATGAGGTGGAGTGTCCAGACTGCGTGCCTCACCACTGGACATCACCAGGCTGGTGAAGCGTCAGTCTTTCACAAATTTAATGTTCATGGCAATTTTTGATCACCTACTTATTTTTGCATTGGGAAGGTCATATACCATCATAATTGGAAAGGTGCGCTGATGCCGATACTGTGGTTAAGATTCAAAGCAAGTAAAACTACAATAATAATAATGAGTTGAATAAAAAAAGGTGATCAAGTATCGTGGTGTTTGTGTTAAGGTCATCCCTTAATCTCCATATCTTCGGCTCCCGCCTGACATGAGATAACCTTAACAAAAAAAAAACGATACTTGATAAGGAACAAGATCCTCGCCACCTCCTTTACCTAGAAGCAATATACATCGCTTTAAAACAGCCCACAAACTAAGGGGGGGGGGGGGGGGGGGGGCACTCAGTAGAGCGCATACCTCCGCCCGAATATAGAAAAGTAAAAAAAAAAATTTCATCAAGCCTTAAGATGAAACAAGTTAGTTGCGAAACGTCGCAATCCATAAGACAACTTCTGAATAACATATCGGAAAAACAAGAAAATTGTACGGTAAATATAATACGTGCTAAAAAGCTCAATAAAGGAGAATGTTTTACTGTTGTTAACCTCGTTTGCCTAAAAGAATATATATATATGTTTATATAAAGTTTGCTTAGGAACTCAGGAGCTTAGGCCTCTCTTATTTATTTCATAATAATCAATGTGCAAATTGGCGTTAGTCGAGGTTTATGCAGATGTATGAACGACATTTTACATCATTCATACAAGTTTTGTTTCTTATTATTGCTTGATATTTAATCTTTGATATTGTTATCATCTAAATTATCAATTAATCTAATTAATATGTTATCACCTCATTCGTATAGCGTTAAGTTTACTGGTAATACGTTTACAATTCTATATAATTATACTGTTTTCCTAGTGTATGGGTACTTTTCATCATAATTATACAAATCATAGAGCTTAATTCTGTATAATCTGGAACTAAAGAATATAAAACTTCGAGAATGCATCCGAAGGATATGTGGGTATAAGAATATAGTTACGAGCGAGTGCGAAGCGCTCGTGAATCCTCACTGATACGGAATTTTTCGGGATAAGCTGCCGAACCGACCCGACCGACCATCACGCTTTTCAGGAGCTTATATCTTTAGAATCCCGCTTCCGATTGACAAGCGGTCTTCGCTATCTGGTAGCCCAATTCAATCCCTACAGTTACAGCGTAAAAAAGCAAAGGTAAATGGAGTTTAGATGACAACAGACACATTTCCTTGCTATCGAGAGTCCCCACTGGATACGGAATTTTTCTGGAGAAACGGTTGTACCGAAAAAGTTACAGTCGACTGTACCATTTATATTCAAAACACGCCAAGATGTTACCTGCTGAGTCTGCGCGGGATAGACGGAGGAGGCTCGCCAGGGAGCTCGCACAACGGCGCAGAGACATGCACAACCTGCAAGATGCGGAGAGGGAGAGATCTCAACGGCGCAGAGAAGAAGGCACTCTTAGAGAGGACCGTCAACGTTCCCAGCGTCGCCGTGAGGAGGTCACTCTGTGTACCGATGAACAACAACGGTCTCAGCAGCGACGGGCAGCAGGAACAGCAGGCGACATCCGCGCGCGGAACCGACGTCAAGCATTTCCTGTCAACCCGGTCGCAGGTGACCGTCCGACTCATCCTTTTGTAGCGGGCGTTACAGCACTGACGCAATGGGAAACTTGCATAGTGTGCAACGAAATTGACTTCCTCTCTGGCAGCAAGGTGATGCCCACTGGAGTCTGCACCCGCTGCAGCTGGGAGAAGAATCTGCCGAAGAAGTTTTCTAGAGACAAGGGGATGATGCCAGACCCTGTCCCAGCTGAACTGCAGGATCTAACGTTCCTGGAAGAGATGCTTATCTCCAAGATCCTCCCGAACATGTACATCTGCAGACTCCAGGGTGGTGCACAGTTTGGCTACGAAAACCACGCCATCGCCTTCCCGCAGCAACTGGACACATTCATCAACCAGCTGCCGCGGAGCCCCTCTGATGCTGAGATTCTGTTGATCCGGAAGCGAGGAGCCAGTAACTAATTCCGGGATTACCGGGTGCGCCAGCACAACGTGGTCGCGGCTCTCCACTGGTTCCGAGACAACAACCCGTACTACCGAGACATCAACATCCGAGACAACATCCTCGCCTCTTTCCCAGTGGACGGTGTCCTGGACAACCTGCTGGAAATCGACGATGGCACCGCTGACGGCGACCAGGCTGGAGAAGGCGACCCGGCCAGGAAGGTGACGACTGACGGGAGCACCACCATCACCTCTGTGGACCTCCCCAGACCACAGCCGACGAAAGCAGAGCACATTGCTCACGCGCTCGGTGAGAATCCGGACGCCCCGCTTGAGTGGCTTCAGAGAGGTGAGGTGCCAGTCAGTCAACGAGTACAGTCACGTCGGCCTGTTCACCCAGTGCTTCCCGTCCCTCTTCCCCCGCGGGTCCGCCGACACCAGCCACGTGGATCCAGACCGGCCCAGGCAAAAGGAGGTGAGCTTCGGTGACTGGCTGGCTCATCTGATGCGCCTCGAGGACGGCCGCTACGCACGCCACCCGCGGTTTCGGTACTACGCCTGGAACGTGCACCAGCGAAAGCGGGCGGCGCAGACGGGCCGCGTGTTCCTGCGGGTGGATGAGGAGGCGAGGAGCATGTCGGCTGAGGAGCTGCAGCAGCTGCCCAACAGTGGGAACATGGCGCTCCAACACCAGCTCATGTACTTCGGCAGCGGTCTGCGTGGCTCGCCTCAGTGGAAGCGATCCCGCCGCTCGGAGCTACAGGACATGATCGACGAGAAGGGGATGCCAACTTTCTTCTTCACGCTGAGTGCTGCTGACCTGCACTGGCCCGACCTGCAGCTGATGATGAAGAGGCACGAGGGTGATGCTGTGGAAGATGGCGTGGTGGACGCTGCAGGACGGAACGGTCGGGTGGTCAGGAATCCGCACTTTGTCGGATGATGACAGGTCGGGTGGTCAGGAATCCGCACTTTGTCGGATGATGACAGGTCGGGTGGTCAGGAATCCGCACTTTGTCGGATGATGACAACAACAGCTTCAGCGTAAAAAGGCAAAGGTAAATGGAGTTTAGATGACAGCAGACAAATGTCCTTGCTATCGGGTTTCTACGGGTTCGCTCATCCTTCGCCGACTAAGGCGTCTTACTGGTATTACACTTGTTTTTACTAGATAAAGCTTTGTTTTTGTTTATAATAGTCTGAATCTTTTAATGGTAGAGATAGCTTGGCTGCTTTTATTCTTATTAATTTTATTATGTCCGATAAAACAGTGTTTGCGAAATATAGGCCTAAAATATTACCATCGTTACACTATGGCACAATATTACCCTGAAGTCTTTCTGGTTCTGTTTAATTTTGTCACGTATCTTAAAACTATTAATTTTGTTTATTTCTTGTTCAACTTTTCTCTCAATGATTTTCCTTGATGTACTTCTATGTGTTATTCTAAAATAACCAAAGTCTCTTACATATAAAAGAACCTGAGTTATTTTAGCTCCATACATTACGTTTATATAGTCAGCCGCGTATGTTGGTATATTTGAACTGAATATAGACTGGGCAGAATATGTGAAAATGTACATATTAAAAGTGATGGAGACATTTAATGTTTACGGCTGGCAAACAACATTTTTAGACGTATTTATATGTTCTAAATCGATCTAAGGGGATTGCACGGCTGTATTTTCAACGTTTAACCCTTAAACGTGACAAATTCAAAATGGCCGCCACCGAAACATGAAAAATTCATTTTGGTCATATCTAGGGTATATATATATATATATATATATATATATATATATATATATATATGTATAAATAATGATCTCAACGGATTCCTTGTACCTGAAAACATAAAAAAATATATATAATTTATGTTCTTATCATGTCTGGTACCAAAGATATGACCAAAAATGAATTTGTGTAGTTTCGATTGCGGCCATTTTGGATTTGTCACGTTTAAGGGTTAACCGTTGAAAATACAGTCGGACAAACCCCCTAGATCGATTTAGAAGATATAAATACCTCTATACATGTTGTTTGCCAGCCGTAAACATGAAATGTCTTCACCATTAACATTTTCTGAAAGTTGACCTAGTCTAATATCGAATATCGAGGGTTAGGGAGAAGGAGCTACATTTAAAGTAATCGTCCAGGCCATTTCATCATTCCTGATTTAATGCAGTCAAAATATAGCCATGATCGAGTATATCAACAATATGTTCACTTTTTGCATCCAGTCACCCGTTTTTAAATGATCCGCATTCAAAATCTGTAAATTCCCCGAGCTCTCAAAACAAAACTGACGACCAGCAGACGACGGCTCGGCTCGACGTGGATTACACCACGGCTCGGTGACGTCACATTCGGAATCTTCCCAGCCCTGCCCTGATACAAATACACAGAGAATCAGAAATAAATATAGTACTTGAAGAATTTTGGGTGTGTCTGATATTATTTTTTTGCGATATGGCATATACTTGCATCCTTCATGGATACAGTAAGAAAGCTGTGCCTTTGCAGAGAGCTTAGTACCCATTTCCGACCTATTTGACCATGATATGTGTGTGCAGCGCCTGGCAGTGGCGGGTGAGAGGAGTGCGGTGGGAAACACACTGGCCCGTACCGAGAGTTGAAGGCGGTAGAGGGACGAACAGCGAGGTAGCGACGAACGGCAAACCTTCCATTTGTTACCGAGAGTCGACATCGGAGGTTGGTTGAGATCTCGCGCCTGCGACAATATAGTGGCAACAGTGCTGCTTCAAACTGCGTAGCCAGCCGTACGACTAAAATAGTGTATA
>JACEEZ010026184.1:90000-125000 GCA_016584305.1 Chionoecetes opilio | reverse complement strand
AGGCAACCGGTTTGTGCCGGTTTGTAGCGGAACCATGCTCACACTATCCAACACAGACACGCTCAGCACCGCGCCGTAACCTGCACGGACCAGCAAAATATTATCGCTGAAAATCCTGACCGACAACTGCCAAAGCCGTCTGTATGTAGAAAGCCTGCGCTTGCGAGGCGGGAGGCATATTCCCGTGATTTGGAAGAGTTTGTGGTCTAGGGATATCAACAGCCAATCACGGTTGTCAGAACTCGTGACGTCACACAAAGGGGTGGAGCTAACGTGAATCGTCGTGAAGGCGTGAACTTCCCTTACCACCCTTCAAATACCTCCCTTCACCCCTGCAATACCTCCCCCCTCACCCCCTTAAACTTTCCTCTTCATACCTCCCTTCACCCCTTCAGGTATTGGAGAGAGAGAGAGAGAGAGAGAGAGAGAGAGAGAGAGAGAGAGAGAGAGAGAGAGAGAGAGAGAGAGAGAGAGAGAGAGAGAGAGAGAGAGAGAGAGAGAGAGAGAGAGAGAGAGAGAGAGAGAGAGAGAGAGAGAGAGAGAGAGAGAGAGAGATTCCCTTACCACCCTTCAAATACCTCCCTTCACCCTTTCAATACCTACCCCCTCACCCTAACTCCCTTCAACTCCCTTCCCCTCAGTATTGAAGACCGTCAAGCACGAGAACGAGAGATGAGAGAGAGAGAGAGAGAAGAGAGAGAGAGAGAGAGAGAGAGAGAGAGAGAAGAGAGAGAGAGAGAGAGGAGAGAGAGAGAGAGAGAGAGGAGAGAGAGAGAGAGAAGAGAGAGAGAAGAGAGAGAGAGAGAGAGAGAGAGAGAGATTTTTAGTTTTTATCAATTTATTACGCTCAAAGAGCGACAGGCCGAGTACATGAAATATTGCCAAACATGTATAATTAATTAATTCGTGACACACAGGGCACACCGTCATACATACAGATATGTTGGATATCAAATTATTAGTGCATTCGTGTCTCGCAGGGCACGCAGTTGTATGGCAAGGAAAAGATTAGCACCCACCAAAGTGTGGGTGACGTACTAATACGACATCCAAATTACTATCCGTCAGGAGATAGTCGCACACAGCGAGTAAGGGCTGTCCCTGAGGCAGCATGTCCCTGACAGAGGGACACTCGAGGCAGTAGTGCTGAAGACTGTTGGCTCTGGGGCGATCACACAGCTTGCAGGAGGAGAAGTGAGGAATGTCCCCCGCCTCAGAGACCTGCCACACAGGTCGGTATCCCAGCCGAAGTCGGGCAGACACAATGTTGTGTCTGCGAGCCATGAGTCCGCGTCGGCGATACTTGGGAGGGGTTAGACGGAAGTGGTCATAATGCTGTATAGACACAGTCTGAGCCCGCTCAGCGTTCGTGCGGTGGAGTGTGGGGAGAAAAGCGGCCGAGTGTATCAACTGTTGGAATTATCGACCACCAATTGATGGTCGACAACAACTGTTAAAATTATAATGTTGATTAACGTGAACTCACCAGACGATTAACCCAATTCTACCTAAACTGCTATGATACCCTATTTAGCTCTAACTAAGGTATACTCAGCAGTGGCAGGTGGGTTGTAATATGCATTGGCTTGATCTCTATCCTTGGGGAAGTATTGTATGTCGATGTGGTCAGAGTTGCAACAGGCTGAGAGTGGAACTCGTGGCTTGCGTGGTGACTGGTTGAAATCCTCTACCTAAAAAATGGCCGCGATGGTTGGTCGGCCGAGGAATCTTTTCACAGCTGAGCCGATATTATTAAAGTGTGTTTTACACCTAGTCTTTTCTTAACCGATTGATCGGTTAAAATTTACTCATATTATTATGAGTTGACTACACCTTAGTGTATAATCAAACCGCTCACTCCGACTTCATGTCGTAGTGGCTCACGCGTTACTAAATTACCTCCACTGAAAAACCTTTCAGCTTGGCTCGTGACCGTAACGTATTTGTTCCAATAATATTTTACTCCCATACGTGGGTCACTCATAATTCTTATACTATGTTAATCCTTTGATTAATTGGGGTATTATAGATGAATACCACCAAATTTATATCTAATTACATCTTAATATACCCAAATCTATTATAATATATACATAGGTGGAATTTGTGTTCGTATCCCGAACTCCTGACGGTAGGCGCCAAATTCCACCATTCAAATTAACCTTACTCAAAATTAGAGCGGATTTTAGTGGATAATTTCCACAACTGGGGGCCGGCGAAAAATGAAGGGTTGCTTCAGGTAATTTAACCCCCTTTAATGAGGTTTATCCAAGTGGTTTTACACTTTAAAGCAGCTTGCCTCCGAGGTCGAGAATCCCCTAAGTTGGCCTGCCAAGACGCAGACTTAAAGTCTTCATTTCTCTCTTCAGCTAACTCTAGGGGGATCAAATTATTTACCGTCCGCACACATCGTTGTCCCCTTACTAGTAACTCCACAGACCTCATAATCCCCTTTCCATCAGTGTGCAATTTTGCTATTTTTCCTAGAGGCCATTGCGAACGAGGCATATCTCCGCTAAGGATTACTATATCTCCTACTTTGATTGGACTTTGATTTTCTAGCGGTTGAGCCTCATAAAACTTTTCCCTTAGACTCAGTAAATAACCTGCACGCCAATGCTAATCCCATGATCTTAAAATTTTACTTAAGGTATGATAACTTTCCCGGAGATGTTGAGCCGGGTCTTTTATTGTAGGATTTTGTATATCTTCCCTTGTATCTATCAAAGGAAAGGGTTCCAGTCTTCTCCCATAAATTAAATGTGAGGGAGTAAGAGCTTCTATATTTACTGATGAATCATCTAAGTAGGTTAAGGGTCGGTTATTGATACGGGTCTCAATCTCCGTCACTATGGTTTTCAAGTCTTCTAGACCTATCTTTGTCTTGTGGAGAGTTTTCCTAAGACAAGACTTGACAATGCCAATCATTCTTTCTGTGAACCCATTTTGCCAAGGAGCTCTAGGAGTAGTAAAGGTCCATGAACATTTCCTTAACTCTAGAGATCTTTGTACTGATGGACGATTTAATATTTCTAACAATATGGGGGAGGCTCCTACGAAGTTAGTAGCATTATCGCTAATCAATCGCCGAGGACACGACCGCCGAGCCACAAACCGCCGGAACACTTGAATAAATGTTTCGGCACTTAAATCATCAGCTATTTCTAAATGAACAGCCCTTGTAGAGGTGCAAGTAAATAAACAGATATATACTTTCTTGGGGGGAGTATTATCTCCTGTAATTATTATTGCCCCAGTATAGTCGACACCAGCTACCTCAAATGGTTTTAAGGATTGTACTCGATCCATGGGGAGTTGAGGGGGCCCGGGATAGGTGATCAGTCTTCCCTCATATCTCTTGCATTTGATACAAGATTTGAGGTAGTATTTAACTGCCTGTCTACCCTGCGGTATCCAGAATTCCCTCCTGATATAGGCTAATGTATCAGCCATTCCACCATGTAAAGAGTTCCCATGCGATTCATCCACTATCAATTTAGTAAGATGATGACACTTGGGAATTAGCATGGGATTGCAGGTTTTATCGGGAAGATCAGCATTCCAAATTCTTCCTCGACACCTAATGATGCCCTCGTTATCTAGGTACAGACCTAATGATTTGATAAGTTTGTTCCTACGGGGGCGGGCCGAGGCTAAGATCTGATATTCCTCAGGAAATTCCTGTTTGTGTATTGTTCTAACCCAAAACTTCAAAGGGTCAGAACTATCCCACTTTATGAATTTAAAGACTAATTTAGTAGTCTTTAATAGTTTGCTTAATAAGGAAAACCTTTTTATAGCCATAACAGGATCTGGGATCAATATAGGTTCCATGATTATATCTTCTGATATGTCTGACTTACTATAGACCTTTTGATTAGGCCATTCATTATTATTTTTCAGCCAGGTAGGACCTTTAAACCATAATCCTGTATTTAATTTGAGGATAGTTGTTCCTCTGGACAAAATATCAGCTGGGTTTTCCTTGGTAGCCACATGATTATAGTGAAATGTAGAACCTATGTCATTTATCTTACCAACACGATTCCTGACATAAGGGATTTTAGTGTTATTTTTCACTAACCAGTGTAGGCAAATTTCACTATTGGTCCACAGATATACTTCACTAATTTGTAATAAATTGCTTAGATATTGAGCTAATTTAGTGCCTAATTCTAATGCAGTCAGCTCCATTTGAGAAAATGTTCTAGGCTTAATTGGGGCAACCCGAGCCTTAGACATAATTAGTTTACATTCCTCTTCTGCTTTAAGATAAGCTACTGCACCGTATGCATTTTTTGAAGCATCACAAAATATGTGTAGTTGCTGGGGTTGTCGCCCATCAGCATTTATTCTCCTACTTATGTGAACTTCATTTATCTTATTGAACTCAGATCTTATAGTCTCCCATTCTGTTGTATATTTCCCATCTAGGGGGGTATCCCAATCGAGGTGTTCTCCCCAGGCCTTTTGTATTAGACATTTACCCCTTATAGTTATTGGGCTCACTATACCCATGGGGTCAAATACTTGGCTGACCTGACTTAAGAGTGTTCTCTTTGTTAGGACCACATCAGAAAAATCTGGACACTACAAACATCAATACATGGGTCAGCAGGGCCCACAAGCACTTGTAATTTACTATTGCTAATAATTACTCATGCTATATAATTGATAGGTAGTCTTTTTAATAACCGTTTTTGGACAGCTCTCGTGCATGCTATTTGGTATATGAATGCATGAGATCTGGAAGAACTTGGGTAAAGCTACTTTCAACTAACCTCCTTGACCTCCGCTAATGGTAAATTCATCCATTAGAGTGCATGAAATATGCCAAACTTGAAGATCAAGTCGACGATCTTGCCTCTTTCATAATACAATGATGAAGATCATCAGTAAGAACTAACAAATATGGTTGACGCAGCGCGTGGATGGGTCACTTTTCACTCTTTCCTGTTAGAAATGTTATGCATGCCTTGAGCTTAGGAAAGAAGAATTAGAAGTTGAAGCCTTTGTTTGATTTAAGTAGTATTCAGCACAATTACCCTCTCCTTGAACCACTGCTAACGTCTGATACCATTGTTATACATGTTCCTCTTCAATCAGAACATGTGTTTGACGTACACACACACACACACAAAAAAAAAAAAAAAAAAAAAAAAATGAAATGGTTCAACATGGAAATATTTCAAAAAATTCCTTTTTCAGTGAAAAAATAAGTTATGCTACTAAGTCAACCAAATACTGTGGTGTTGATTAATAATGAGTATACTCAGTATGCAGATGGACGCATGTATGATTTGGATAGGTGCCGTACATAATATTTGAACCTGTATTTTTGTCCAGCATCTCTCTTTGACTTCTTGCCTGTGTCACAGAAGGGGTCTTACGGCTGGTTCGACTTCGTACGTGCTAGACCTCGTATTCTTGTTCCTAATTTGATATTATATCTATCAGTTATTATTTATTTTATTTTGTTATGGTAGAATTATTATTATTAGCTAAACTAATGTACTAATGACCAGTCGTTATTATTAAGGTGCAAATGATTAATACCACTGGGAATGTTAATTTATCATATCTCAGTACGTATTATTACTTACCTTACCTTACTTTTACTTTCCCATTTACATGAATATATATATATATATATATATAATATATATATATATATATATATTATATATATATATATATATATATATATATATATATATATATATATACGTATCTATATATATATATATACGTATGTATATATATATATATATATATATATATATATATAGAGAGAGAGAGAGAGAGAGAGAGAGAGAGAGATATGATATATATATATATATATATATATATATATATATATATATATATATATATATATATATATATATATATATATATATATATATATATATATATATATATATATATATATATAATGTGTGTGTTGTAGACCAAGACCAGTCTCGAGGACCGGTCTCGAGACCAGTTTGATGTGATCTTGGTCTTGGTCTAGTTTGATGTGGTCTTGGTCTTGATCTTGGTCTCGAAGCTTCTGGTCTCGGAGTTTGAATCGAATCGAGACAAGGTTGAGACCAGGATTAAAAAATGCATCGCAGCGTGGGGAATGTCGGTATTTATTATCATACACGGAGAAAAATCATGGCTGTTTCGATTCAAGGTGCGCCATACAGCGTTGTACTGTCTATAGATAATGCCTGACTAGCTCTACGATGATGATGCAGGAGGTGAGCTCTGCGAGCGCTGATAGAGTGCGTGCAAGTCGAGAGAACATGCATGACGTGGCCATTCTCGCAGTGATAATCTCCGTTTGGACGCACGCATGTTTGCAGCTATGTTCACCTCCGTGTACTTCATATATGTGTAGGCCTATGCAATCCCCGCACCCTTCGTACACGTACACCACACGTACACCACCCTAAGCTAGCTCGCTTAGAAAACTTAACCACATAAATTGTTATTTTTCTATGTTTGTTTTTTCATGCCAACGAAGCAATGAAAGCAGAAATATTTGACCTAGATGTTCAGTTGTTCACATATATAAAATTTTATAAATATATTTCCTCCATTATACGTTCCCCTTACCCCCCTTCTACCAAAGCTCGTTAGTCGTTACATCGAGCACATCTGGCAACATGGTTACCAGGTGCACAAACCACAAAATATACTTTTGGCATTCACACTGTACTTCTTTGGCATTTTCAATTTTTTATCATATGACAATGAAACTCAATTGACGAATATTTCTGGAAAATTCCAAAATTTCTTGAGTTATTTCTGGCAAGAAATACAACAATTGGCAGGACCTGGCAACTCTGTCTGGCAGTGACATGAGACGTCGGACAGTGAGGTGTACTGGACTAGTCTCGCTTCGTTTCCATTCGCACACTGGAATGAGTAATCATGTCGGCATCTTCAGTGGAGTGCATCTTTAGCAGGGGCGGTATCATCATGCGCCCTCACCGTTCGCAGCTGTCATCGAAGATGTAAGAAATGCTAATGTTTTTTAAAATTGCAATTGCCACGTAATCAAGTATTGGAAAATGTAACTAGTTAACGACCGAGTAAACTGTAAAATGTAAGAAAATTTGAAAAATGTAACTAGTAGGCGGGGTTCACACTACACGTTTTTGCTGTCCGTGTCTACGTGGGCGTGGCGATCAGTGACGTCACAGTGGCGTCACCCCGTCACTCCCGCACTCCAGGAGAAAGAATTGGGAGCTCCGAATAATGTGAACCTGGGACGCGCTTCTCTCAAGGTCAGTGACGTCATCACTGTTTCAGCAACGTGGTGGTTTTAGCCTGGTTCACACAACACAGGCAGGGAGTGACGTCACTGTGACGTACTGTGAAGTCACCGATGACAAGGCGCACATAGACTACGGACAGCAAAAACGTTAAGTGTGAACCGGGCCGTAGTAAACTGTTTTTGTTTGAATTTTCTTTGCCTATTTGCCTTCTTTACTTTTCTTTTTACAGCAGCTAACCCATCACATGTATAGGGTATTAACTGCATAGGTATAGGGTATTCACTGCATGGACAAAGGTTGGTCATATAACAGTTTGGCTCACATTTAACAAATTTGCATCTGATCCCTAAGACTATATGGATAATTTAATTAGATCCGTTATACTCAAAGGTACATGTATGAGAAAAAACAACAACACATTCCTTACAAACAGGAGAGGAAAATACAATTTAGTATTTACGCAGTACAGACCAAAAACCTTCAGATAATAGTCATATTTATAAAAAATAATTATATATGCCTGTTCTTGGTCTTGGTCTTGGTCTTGGTCTTGGAGGGTCTTGGTCATGGTCTCGGAGGGCTAGTCTTGGTCTCGGAAGGACTGTTCTTGGTCTTGGTCTTGGTCTTGGTCTCGAAGGGTCTGGTCTTGTTCTTGGTCTTGGTCTCGGAGGGTCTGGTCTTGACTACAACACTGATATAGTATATATATATATATATATATATATATATATATATATATATATATATATATATATATATATATATATATATATATATATATATATATATAATATATATACATTCCTACGCTCCCCTATGGTGAGCGAACAACACCTCCCTCGATCATTACATAAGGGAGGGAACAAAACCACCACTCTACTAACACCAGAGAACTGTAACTCGTAAATGCCAGTGGTCGCTGGCAGTTTTATCTCACATGTTGATGAAAAGTTGGTCTACTGGAAAATAAGATATGGGCTTATTCCACTACACTGCCTGATTCTGTAAAATATGTATATAACCAAAAAGGTTATAGCGGAGGGGGCGATGGAAATGTTACTTTATGATTTTATAATAGTCTATAACGAATGTCTAGAAGTTAACTATACCTAGGCAGCCATATTTTCCTGTTATTTTTGTGTATCAATTAGATAGAAAGCCTGGAAGTGCAATGAGTCAACGCGTGAAGCTGCAATGTTTTGAGTCAATCTCCCCGCCCCATTGCGGGGCGAGCGGTTTCACCACCGCAATGCACGGCATGCCGCCTCCACATACATAGCCTACCTGGTCACAGCCCTAAAACCTTTAGCAAATAAAATCATTTAACAGCTGGGTCCTTCTTTCGTAAAGAAGTGCAGTCAGAAACAGCACATGTGTTTAAGTGGCTTTATATTATGCTGAAGCAAGTATATTCTTCCTGCTAAGGCGTCACCTGCCGATATTGTTGTGGTAGCTTGAATGGATTCGGCGTCACTGACTTCGGTCGCTTTTCATCACAGAACGAATTCGGCGTCCTATATTTTTGTTTTTCAAAGCATTGCTTATTGTATTTTGACAAGCATTTGCCAGACGCAGCAGTACTGTCTTAGAAAACAGTGTGAACATTGCCCCCAATAAAACATGCTACAGTATACATGTAAAAATATATTTAGCTTTGATACTCGATGCGAGTAATTTGCATTAAATGGCTATCTTAGAACGTTTAATCGTAATGCATGGCATCCATACAATTACTAGAACAACATAAGAACTTTTATTTTTGGTATTCAGATGCGGTGCATCAATATTTATCGCGATAATGATTTACAAAAATGCGAGTCGCGGAGGCAAAACACAGCAAACCAACCTTTGATTTAAAACTGCCAGCGACCATTTACGAGTTATAGTTCTCTAGTATTGGGAGGGTGGTTGGTGGATAATTTCCACATAGATAGCACCTGCAAGTCGAAGCAGAACTGCAGGACTCCCACGACCATCAGTTGTTGGAGAGTGACGTACGTGTTAGGGTAAAAGTGTAATGTGAACGACTTGGGACTCCAAGCTGTTTCCGTTCACAACATGTATATACATTATGTATGTACAATTGTGTACTATACAATCTAACATACCCTGGCGTATCTCTCTATCCTCACGAAACCACGTATATAACTTACCAGCGTATACATTGACTGAAACGTGTGTTCAAGGACCTTACTCATCCCCGGCAACTCAGGATACGTATGTAAATAAATTTATTAACGAAAAGGAATAACCAGAACAAAAAGTATATATGGTGATGTGCTGGCATTGTTGCAAAAAAAAAGTGTTGAAATCGGGAAATAACATTTACTTTGTTATCAATGACTTTAATCCCTCCCACTGTGTTATCATAATTATCGCCGAGAACATGATGTTGCACATTTAAGTCACCCAGGATTAATGTCAAAAGAGAGCTTACGGCCAACTTGTGAAAATCTGGGATCAGTAGATAAAGTCTGCGTGGTGGTAGATCTGTTGTTGCGATGTTTATTGGACCAGTGTTGGTATCTATTGTGATTCGTAGTATATCAATGATGCAATTGTGGCTTATTTTATGTTTAATGTGAGATTTAACTAGAATTGATATCCCACCCTGTAACTCCTTAGAGGTTTGTTGGAATGTGTGCTGTATCCATATATGCTCATATTATGCTCAGCATTCAGTCTGTGATTGTTGATAAGGATTAAATATGGGTCTATTTATTGTAAATATTTATCATATTGAGATTATTAGTCCTTCAGTGCGCGGTTCATTGTGTTGTAGTATTTCTTATTGTATCCATACTATATCTACTTACTTATTTTACTTCTTGGAGGAGGTGTTTTTTTTTCCATGAAATAACCCTAAGCTGATTTATCTAAATACCTGATCGTCTGCTATTCGCCATCAGCCTTCCAGGTCTATTTCGTTATCTCTCAACAACATTCTGATATCATCCTCACTGTATGTGTTGGTTGTGTATATCCACTTGTATTTGTTATCAAAGTAATTTTGTAGTAATAGTTTATGGATGGGTTGAGTTTGCATCCAGCTTTCACAATTGCTATTATCACATTGTTATTGTCACATTGTTATTATTAAATAGTATAGCATGCTATATTATCACAATTGTGATATTTTTTAAGCCAAACTCTCTAGCTTGTGTTTGTTTTCCAAAAAAGGCATCTCCTCGTTCGATTTTTCTTCTCCAGTTATTTTTGGTTCTACTTCATCTGTGTTTGCTTTTGCGTCTTGGATTTCGTTAGGTTTGGATTGGATATCGTTAGGTTTTGTCTTGTTTGCGTTTCGGCCTACATTATCGGTTACGTCTGTCACCTTGTTTGTTTATCGTGGGGGAGTTTCCCCATGTTTCATAATTTCTAATGATGGTGGGTTTTCTGGCAGAATGATGTTCGGAAGGTTATTTAGTTCAAAAAGTGTATTATAGTAATGTTATGTATGGTCTTGGGTTTACACATTCTAGAAATATACATGAAACATGCACTGAACTCTATACTTGCAATGTCTTGCTGTATATAGACTGCCTACAGGTGCTATAAGCACAACATGTAAAAAAAAAAAAAAAAAATATATATATAATATATATATATATATATATATATATATATATATATATATATATATATATATATATATATATATATATATATATATATATATATATATATATATTATATATATATATATATATATATATATATATATTATATATATATAATATATATATATATATATATATGAAGTTAGTTGTTGTTTCGATTGTGCTCTTTGCCTGTTTTGGTTATTTGTCGCCTGACTCTACGTTTCCTTCCCTTCCTTCCTTCCCTTGATTTTTTTTCAATTTCTCAATCTTTATCATTCTTCTAATTGGGCATTTATTTGTCAGTGTGATGTGATCTCCTCCGCAGTTTAAACATTTTGTGGTTGAAGATTTACATTTTATCCATGTATGTTCTGCAGTACTCAGCGTCGAAATGTCTGTCTTTTACGCATTTGTTTATAGCGTGATTTCCATTTCGAAGCATTTGAGGCATGTAATATATTAACAAATTATGTTAACTTATATTTTACAACTTGGAATGCTCATGTTGAATCCAAGTATTCGTATTTCAGTCACTTTTTTTACACAAATTGCTTGTTTGAAGCACACTTTCATTTGATAATTTTTAGTGATTTTGAAAATATTATCGATGACCTCGACCCATTTATTAAAGGTAAGGAGATGGGACCATACGCAATGCTGCGCGTGACATTCGGTGTTCATCTCCGTGGCAGTAGCCCTTAGAACCTGTGGTGGGTGAGGACCCGTTACCCCAGGACACAGGGCTAGTGTGACACCCGGGTTACCACAGTTACGTTCCCCAGGTTACCCCAGGTACCCATTTATCAACCCCGAAAGGAAGGAAGAACAGCTGGTTAAGGCTGGTCACCGACATGCCTTGGCCCGGGATCAAACCAAGGCCTGCAGATTCGTAGCCAGGCATGCTAGCCACTGCACCACGGAGGCGACAAGGCGACCCATTTATTGCAAGCAGTGATTTCTTCTTTACTTTCGATTTTGGAGTGGTTGAATATGTGTGAATCTAAATAAAAAATGATAATTAGTAGCTTTGCTCCCTGCTCTGGCGGTTAAATGGGGTTGTACTTTGCATAAATAAAATTCTTGATGTGTTCGATACCGAAGATTATATCGAATTCATTGCCTGTTTTTGTGAGAACTATAAATCCATCACTTACCTCAAAGATACTGCTTGCCTATTGTAAGCTTTCCGAGAGTATTTTCAGCAGCTACACTTTATAAATTTCCAAAGAATCCAGGTGTTCTATTATTACCCGCGCCACCACACCATTCTATCTTTATATATGTAGTGTCTCCAGTCGATAGAAAAATGATAGGTAAGAGTGTCTCATCCCAGGCTTTCCTATAGCCACCCCTCTATAAGGGCCCGATCATGGATACCCCGTCACGGTTTGGTCTCACTTCACCCTTGGAGGAACTCTGCAGGCGGAAAAGAATATACAGAAAAGAAAAAAGTCGTGCAAGACACAAGAACGGATTAGTGCCATGAGGAGGCCCTCGGCTCGTAGAGATGTCTTTCATGCTGTCCACGATAGAGAGGTGGCTCACAGACGGTACCGTAACCATTCATCTCCTGAAACTCATGCCCTTTATATTTTTGCCCGTAATCATGCCAGATCTTTACTTTAAATTACCAAAAACTCCTTCATTCATAGAAAATGTCAAAATCTTTCTGAATCAAATTCCACTCCTTACTGTTGGCATCTAGCTAATAACATCTCTAACAATTTTTTTCTTTTTGTCTATCAAAGTTTCTTATCTATCAGTTTCTTTTTGTCTATGTAAATCTATTTGTAACTTTTTGAGAAATCCTGTACACTAACAGACAGACAGACAGACAGATCGGAGTGAAAACATAACCCTCCAACTTCATTGGCGGAGGTAATTATGTTAATGGTAAATATGAAGTAGGTCTACCTTGGCAAATAAATGCCCCTGTGTTACCTTCCAATTATCACATAGTTAAGAGCCTCTTAAATAGTTCAATAAGAAAACTGAAGAAAAATCTGTCTAAATTGGAGTGCTATGATAAGATCATTCAAGGTCAATTAAAGGATGATTTTATCGAAAAACTGGAAGGAGCAGTAAATCATAATATAGGACATTATTTACCACACCATGCAGTGGCTAAAGATTCATCAACCACCCCCATCAGAATAGTTTTCAATTGTAGTTTCAAAACTAAACAAGATGTTAGTTTAAATGACTGTCTGCAGACAGGACCGAATCTCTTGTCTAATCTAGGAGAGGTCCTAGTAAAATTCAGAACAGATAAATTCGCCTATGTGGCTGAGATCTCTAGGCTTTCCTAAGATTAGGTCTAAAAGAAGAAGATAGAAATTTCACAAAATTCCTATGGCCTGAAAATATATATCAGGAAGACAGCCCCCTAGCCACATATAGGTTTAAGTAAGTTCTGTTTGGTTCTTGTTCAAGCCCCTTTCTATTAAATAAAACATTGCAGTACTATTTTAAGGGTTCTGATAGCCCAGAATTGGGGAAGAACTTCTATATGGATAATTTGCAGGGGACAATAAATTCTGAGGAAGAACTAATACAAATTTATAATCTGGCTAATAAAGAGTGCAGGAAGGCCAGCCTCCCCTTACAGAGTTGGAATATTAATTCTCCAAGACTAGAAGGGATAATCAGGAAGGATTTCCTTAATTATACGCCACCAGAGGTCCAATCAGTGTTAGGATTATGGTGGAATGTAAAAACTGATGAACTAAGATTAAAGTCAAAAACCAACGCGCGAGACTTCCTGAAAGGTTTTTTCCTTTAAATAGTTCAGTGACAGCTGCGTGATCAGAATATACGGTTATATCGTAACCTAGGATAGAATCTCTAAAATTATTCAGAAACCAGACAACTGCGAGTGATTCCAGCTGAGTAACTGAGTAATTATACTCTGCCGGAATTAAAGTTCTACTCGCGAACGAAGTGGCGCGATTTTTTCCGCGTGCGTCCGTCTGCATTAATACAGCACCCGGCCCTAATGCAGAGGCATCCGTGTAAAGAACAAAAGGAACCTTATAGTCTGGGAATGACAAGACAGGAGCAGTAGTTAGGGCGACTTTTAGTTCTTGAAAAGAGTTTTCATGCACAGCGTTCCAATTAAAATGCACGTCCTTCTTATATAGGTTTGTTAAGGGCGATGGAACCGCTACAAAATTGGATATATTAGATCTATAGTAACCACACAGCCCAGTGAAAGAACGGACATTGTCTACATTCTAAGGTCGCGGGAAATTTATAAATAGAAAAAATGGGTAATGCAAATAACTTGAAATAACTGCAGTTACATTTTACATTGTATTTATTCCATCACCATCTACCACATGGCCTAAAAAGGTGATTTTAGACCTAAGGAATTCGTATTTAGTCAGTTTAGCCTCCAGCATGAGGTCAACTTCAGGAGTACTGCTTCCAAATTAGGAAAATGAAATCCGAGTCTTTACTGCAAACTGATCATCAAGGTAAGCATAGACATTTTTCCTTAGCATATCGGAAAATATATCATTAACCATTATTTGAAAAGTAATATGGGCTGACTTTAAACCAAATTCCATTCTGAGCCACTCGTAGTGTCCACTAGGAGTGCTAAAGGCCGTAACTTCCCTAGATGCAGGAGCCATGGGCACCTGCCAGTAGCCACTAACCAAATCAAGGCTACTGAACATAGTGTTAGCCTGTGCTAATGACATTAACAGATTTTTTAGGACAGGTAAAGGATACCTATCATCCTCCGTGACTTCATGTACTCGCCAGAAATCAATTACAGGTCTAAACTGTCCGTCATTTTTAGGAACGAGGAATAGAGGCGAGTTCCACGGCGAACGGGAATTTTGGATAACACCCTGATCCAACATGTCTTTAAGTTGCCCATCAACAATTAGTCTTTGACTGTGAGGTAGACGATAGGCTGGAATATACACCTAATGTGTTCCAGGTTTAAGTCTAATATGGAAGTTAGTTATATCAGAAGAACCTAACGATTCTCCGGGCAAGGCTATAACATCACGATACCGCTTAAGGCTTAAGCATTTCTAACAATGAAGACCTGTGCTCAGGATTATCCACAATAGTGACAAGTGAGTCAAGCATTTGTGTTGCAGCCAAATTTGAGTTGCTGGACGACGGAGTTACCGAACTGACAAAACCCGTAGGTAAGTCTAAAGATTATGGCAGTACCTGTCTGTCGAAAGCTAACGCACAGCTTAAAAATACACCTTGTCAAAGTTTGACAGGACCACCAGTCGCATTAACAACAAGAGCGACGGCTTTATTTCCTTCACTAATATCACTTAGGGCTGCTTCCACTGTTAGTCTTTTCACTTGGCTTGGGCCTTCTACACAGATGTCACAACCGACGATGGTTTTAGGTACTGACACGGGAATGTGTATTGCCGTACGGTGGGGAATTAAATTACAAAATTACCAATAACCGTGGCTTTAACGATTTTCCACATTTCATTAGGGTCAGTTACCGTTGACTGATTATACGATTGGTAGGCTATATATTAGCAGAGTCTACGCGTGATTTCGTTTCAGACTTAGGCTGTGTTCCATTTACCAATCCATCAGTATAAATCTAAACACTAGGTACGGACGGTGAATTACAAGGAACTACGTTATTTTGGGAAGCCAAGCATATGGGTTGGTCCATCGCTCTGAAACACTTCCCTAAGAACCTTATGGTACTGGTATATGGATGCATTATCATCCAGTTCGCTCTGAAAGACGCTAAACCCAATAATCCGTCCGAGGTCAACGTAAAATTAGAAGCCACGTACAACTCCAAACGAATAGAAGGGGTACCTTTTCCCAACCTAACGGGTAGACGAACAACTCCTAATATATTAAGAGGATTGCTAATAACTCCCATTATATTGAGATCGTTCGGTTTAAGAGACCATCGGCTGCCACGTGACGCGCGTTTTAGTGCAACGTAAGGCTTCTCGGACAGCACGTTAACAGCTGCGCCTGTGTCTACCGATCCGATGCTACCGATAACGATGCTCTTACGGATCCTAATCTGGTTGGTAGAGCCAAAATATTGGCTTGACTGCAAGCGGCAATTAGAGATAAGATCATTTTACTGTCATCCAGCCGAGTTGCAGTATTATCAAATATACCAGTTGTTTCTGCTAGCCTGGTCTGGTTTGTACGGGGCGCGCGGCTTCCCCCGACTGTGTGTTACCGTGACTCTGTTCTAGTCAAGTCCTTAAATTTAAAACGGAATTGCAGTTCTCCGTAGAGTGTCCGTAACACTCATGGATAACACAGTAGGACAGATTTTGTGACGCACTGCGAGGAACAGCAGTGTTACCAGAACCAGTATTTCCCCGTCCTGTGGGATTACTGTTACACACAAAACGTAAGTTAGTCAAAGCCTTCGTCAAAAAGGCATTGACTAATATGTGTTAGTCACTGTATCGTGTTTACGGACTATCCTTACTTCTGTTTATCAAAGATTTACTCATTGTGAAATATATGGAATACAACACTTATTCTGTACCAATACACTAATGCTCATGATAATATATTATAAGTCTTAAAACGACGGTTCTTTGAAAGCATTTATTCATATTGCGACGTTTGGCATTTCTCCTCCGAAATATTGCCAAGTAGCCTACCATATTTACTTGAGTTGAAAACTGATGAAGCTAAAATAAATATTTGGCGCAAATGTGATTTGGTTCGGTTAGACATGCTGCAGAGAAGAAAGAGATACTGAGAAGAGAATATCCATCATTATCATGGCTAAGCAGTGTAGCCCTGTGCAGAGCAAGGCAAAGGATTATACGGTAAGTCATTTTTTTTTTTCTCCTAATTGGTTCTTGAAGTAAGTATAGTATTAATTAAGGAAGCATGACAAATAAAATAAGAGTTGTGAAGAGCAGAGTATTGCGCATCATAGACGTCAATTGTTCGCTTGTTTTGCTTTGGGTTAAGTACTTGAATAGTGCCGCGATTCCTGAGGAAGACAGGGAAGCTGCCACGCCTGTGATAGCATCATTGGACATCACCAGGGCTCATAGTGTTCCCCAAGGGATCCTCGCAGCCCTAAACAACAACAGCAGCCAGCATAATAGTGGCGAGGCCAGCCAGACTCACGGCACTCATGGCAACACGGCTGCTGATATCCTGTCGCCCTTCGCCTCCCTTCGAGTCCCTTGCTATACACCTCCCTCGCCTTCCCTTGCAGTGAACCTTTCTATTCCACGATCAGTGTATGTATTGGTAAGTAGTAAATTGGTTTTTCTGTAAGGCATTTCTAAGTATGTCACTTCAGTATACCATGGTAGTTTATGTTGGTGTTGTATAGTGCTGCGAGGATCCCTTGGGGAACAGTGACACTATAAGCCCTGGTGATGTCCTATGATGCTATTACAGACGTGGCAGCTGACCTGTCTTCTTCAGGAACGCACAGGTGAGGCGGATGACAGCGTGCTGCCGTGAGGGGGGGACGCCCGCCGTCACCAGGATCACCCAAGGCGGTATAAGTGCAGGTAATATTCTAGTGTCCTTTCCTGCCCTTATTAGTGGGGGGGTTATCCATGAAACCTTCACAAGTTCCTTCAGATACCTCTAAAACGTAACTATAAAGTGTGTGGTCAAATTTTGTTAGGTTACCGGGAGGGTCGAGGAATATGGAGGAGAGGGGTGAAGTCAGTTCGTACATAAATTATCTCGTACACTAAAAAGTTGCGTAGTCTATATGAAACCATAGTCGTTTCGTACACTCAGCTCAGAGTTGAACTTGACTACAAGAGCTACGAAACGACATCAGGTATCTACGAAAAAACTCAAAATCAGTGTTCGAAACTACTAACAAAACCTGGGTACGAAACAACATGTGTACGAAACTCCCTGTAACCGTAGGAGGTTAGGTTAGAATATCGGGGGGTCGAGGGCGGCAGAGCCTCCCCGTTTGGAGGTTCAATTTGGTTAGGTTAGGAAGTTAGGTGGTATTATTTTACACTAGGACCGAAACTCCCTACACAATTGGGAGTGTGGTTTCTATTTACCTTATTGGATTATAGGGTATTACTATAGTGTTTGCCCATACTCCCCCTCTCCCAAAAAAAAAGCTTGGGGACCTGGGGGAATGCGGGATATTTGGCTGGGATACAAAATAAGCATCGCAACCACATAGTTTTTGAGTTAGGGGTGTTGAAAAAAATCCCTAGATCTATGGAAAATTAATTGGATTTCTTCCGAGTCCAGAGACGTGTGAACCTGACGATCCTCACAGAATGATGACCGAAGTGTCGAGAACCCCCCCAACCCCCCGCTAGGAGGTTAGGTTAATTTGTTTAGGTTATATTAGGTTAGGTTAGGTTTATTTGGTTTGGTTAGAATTGGTTAGGTTAGCTTAGGTTAGATTTGGTTAGGTTAGGTGGGTCAAGCCTCCCGCTAGGTTAGGTTAATTTGGCTAGGTTAGGTTAATTTTGGGTAGGGAAATTTCTATAGATATAAGGAATATACCCTAGATCTAGAGAATTGTACCCACCATACACAACTCTTAAATTACGTGTTTCTGACGCATAATTTGTTCCCCACCCGAAAACCCTGCATTCCCACAGGTTCCCAAACTTGTTTGGGGGAAGTGGGAGAGCATGGGCAAACACTAGAAATTTACCGATTCTAGGAAACATTCTCTCTATGGACTTCCGTCGCAAATCATTACTTCTGGAGATATGACATGTTTTTTATAGGGAGGTGAGAGACAAAGTGTTTACGTCCGTCACACTCTTCTTCCTCTTGTGACCTCCTTCACTCTGTTCTTCCCTTGCTGCGGACACTTCTTCAATGCAGATTTGGCTTTAGTTTGGAGGTTAACGTGTGGGAATAGGTTAGGTTAGGTTAGGTTAGATTATTGGGTCTAAAGGTGGGGTTAGGTTAGTTTCATTTTCATATCTCATATACACTCCTTCTTATTAAAAAAGTCTTATATCTCCGAAAGTAGTGATTTGCGAGGGAAGTTCACAGAGAGAATATTTCTTAGAATCTATTGAGGTGAACAGAAACAACATTCCCAATTGTGTAAGGAATTTCTCTCCTAGTGTACAAATGTAATGGTTAGGTTGTTAGCTAGCTCAGGTTAGGTAAATTTTTCTAGATCTAGGTACATTTCCTTAGATATAGGGAATTTTGACTCCCCTACATAACTCCAAAAGTACGTATGTTCGACACAGTAATTGTTCCCTACCCGAAAAGCTCGCATTTCCACAAGTCCCCACACTTGTTTGCGGGAAGGGATTGGGGTCGGCTCCCCCTTGGAAGGGGGAGAGTAAGGGCAAATGCTAGAAATTTACCAAAACTAAAAATAACACAAGGGGGTATGTGTGGGCCATCGAGGCTCGGTTAAGTAATCAATGCCCAGTAAATGTTTACACTAGGACTATAATTTTCTACACAATCATAGAGTATGGTTTGTTTACCTTAATGGATTCTGAGAAACTTCCGTCGTAAATTACTACTTTCGGAGATATAAGATGTTTTTATAGGAAAGAGAGTGAATAGGAAATAGGAAAATCTACTAACCTAACCTTATGACTCACTAAGACACTAACGTAACCTTTTCTGACCGGTAAATTGGTACTTTCAAACATTAATTGAGTACGAGATTATAAATGTTCTTTCCCTATGTATTTTGATTTGGTAAGAATGTTGGTCACATTAAAAATTGTCGGAAATGCCTCATTTTGCAGTTATCCCCCTCCATAAAAAACCTGAGGACCCATCGGGAACGCGGGGTTTTGGGCGGGGAAGGGGGAAACGAGTTTTGTATGTGGAGTAGATTATGTAGATGACGTAAAATATATCCGGTATACACTATGGGATGATATGAAGCTGAAAATACATCAAAATATATAACCAATAACCTACAGATACCTACCTATTTCTAGGGAAGTTCCCTAACCTAACCTAACCTTAAGGGGATAACTGCAAAATGAGGCATTTCCGACGATTTTTAATGTGACCATCATTCTTAACACATCAAAATATATAGGATAAGAATACTTTAAACGTAGTTCGTACTAAATTACTGGTTGAATACCATCTAACCTAACTCCACGTTTAACCTGACTAAAGCCAAATTCGCGTTAAAAAATGTCCGCGGCAAAGGAAAAATTGAGGCGATGCAGGTCACAAGAGAAAGAAGAGTGAGGCGCACATAAACACTTTGTCTCTCATGTCACTTGTCGTATCACCAAAAATATTAATTTGCAACGGAAGCTCATTGAGAGTTTTTCTTAGAATCCTAAAAGGTAAACATTAACCATGGTCCCACTTGTGTAGGGAATTCTGGTCCTAGTGTAAAATAATACCTAATGCCTAGGTTAGGTTAGTGAGTTAAGATTTGTTGTATCAACCCTGCCATATCTCGTTTACTACCTTATGAGGGACTAATCTTTTGTCATACATGTCTTTTACTAACCTTCAAGCCTCCTAGCAAACTGTTAATTTGGTCAAAAAGGGAGGTTAGGTTAAGGTTAAGTTTATTTTAATTTTAAACTAAACTAAACTTAACCTTAACCTTAACCATAACCTAACCTAGCCTGGCTGCTGTCAGTGAGGGAGGGATTGGCCCGCGGTCACCGACTGTGCTGATGGCGACGGCGGAGTTGCACCTATTTATTTTTATTATCATTTATTTCCGTGATTTTCATCGAAGTAACAGCTTGCCAAGAGGTTTGAAGGTTAGTAGAAGACGTGTATGACAAAAGATTTGTCCTTCATAAGGTAGTAAGCTAGATATGGCAGGGGCGATAAAACGAATCTTAACCAAACAAACATCAGATTCTTTCAAAACATATAAAAATGTAGCAGAAAAATATAGTTTCATCTGAAAAAGGAGAGCGTTGATAAAGCGAATCTTTACCGGTTAGTGAACTAGCAGGGGGTCTGTGATATATATTATATATAAAGAAATTATAACACCAAATGTGATATTTTTGTTGGTTTATTTTGTTGTATTTGGTTGCCAGTGAAAGCCCAGTTCTGCTTAATAATAACACATTATTATTAGACAGAACTGGGCTTCCACTGCAAACCTTAATAACACGATTTGTGTATATGTAGTTTCTTCTGCAGTATATATGTAGTAATTACCATTCACTTCTGGACACTTAACAAATATAACCTACGTATTTGGTAAATATTCCACAGGATTGGCGGCCGCCAACTAGCCGGAGCAGTGGGGCCACTTATTTCCCAAGTCTGGAAAGGGTCGCCTTGCCGGGTGAAGACGCTTGACTGTCGCTCTGTAGCTAACCATCGGATTTCCTCGAAAATACCATCATTGTGATTCGCACACAAAGTTAACATATTGGTAAGGAAAACTAACCGTGACCTAACATAACCTAACCTGACGTGTTCAAGAGTAAAGTAGGCAACCCTTTTGTGTAGGCTTAAGGCCGGTTCCCACTAGCCCGCTTCTACGGCCGCCGTTGCCGTACACCGCCCAACAATGACGTCACCATCTGTACCAGTAGAGGTTCTGTTTCCGTCTGAGTTCATTGAAGCAGGTAATGGCCCTGAGGCGGTTTCAAGTTTTCTTTGGCGATGACAATCTTTAATTTTAATATAACACCGATTTGCAGTGTGTCCATCTCGTTTGACAATAATGGCATGTCAAGATAGGTCTTTGATGATAACTGGGGATGGCTGGAACTGCTGTATAAGGTACATTTATATCCCTACCGGCTACATCAGGCTGAGTAGTGGCTACAAATGACACAGTTGTGCGTATTTCACCATCCTTCTTTTCTATCTTGGTTTTTATTTTCAATACAAAATCATACAGTACTTCTTGAGGACTATAATTAAAAGACGGTGAGTATTTTTATTCTGAAGTTAACTCTTAGCAACATTATGTTAGTAACAATCGCAAATTCCTTAAATTCTTTGCTAAGTAAAATGTGATATCCATGGATCCAGCCAATTTCCTGTAAATACTGGATGAAATCTACATAAATACGGTTTTCCTCCACCTGTGCATCTAACAAATCATTGGTAGCAACACCGCTTAGCATAGTCTCAGCAGCTAAATTCACTGCTTGCACTAAACTATGCTTAGGGTTACTCCCAAAGGATTCTATAAAATTAGAACAAAAGGTTTAGTAATCTTTGTTCGCTTGGAGTTCAGTAAAAACACTCGCTTGCATGAGGTGTGTATCTCGTGAGCCTGACTGTAGACGTGAGCGAACAAATTAAATGTTGTCACTCTCATCAGTAATAAATAAAGCATAAATAAAAGTAATAAATTAGCCATTATGTCCACGCACATGGCAATATACTCCCGGGCTGTGTAAGTCCCGAAAAAGGCCTAACAGCCACGCTGATAGGTAATAACTTAATTGCTCCATCTGCCTGTGAGAAGGTTGAGAATTTGAAAGGATTGAACTACTATTACCTACTCCGGCGGGAGTAGACATGCTTGTTAGTAGGGGCTGAGGTAAGGAAGGGTTAAGAGAAGCAGGTGGAAGCTTGAAGTGTTGCGAACCGCTACACAGAACACGAGGGCTATCACTACTTTCTTCAAATCAGATTCAACACCTTTATGTGTCTCAGTGCAATCGTCAGTAAATGTGGGTTGATTCTCACCACAAAATTCAGCAAATCCCTCACTTAACAGGTCAATACTAGATTTCCGAACCATAAGCTATAAGTAAAAAGATTAGTTGTAAATTAAGCAATATAATTTAAATAATATAATTATTGCAATTGTAATTATTATTATTACCGCAATTACTTAATGTAAGTACTTTTTTATCAGGTGATTCAGGCCTTATGTTTGTATTTAATGTATAGGCCATCACAAAGAAGCAACGTATATTTCACATATATAAGAGATATGCAGATAGATACTTTAGTATAGTAAAAATTACTAGAAATGAGGTATTAGCAAATTGGTATTGATGATATAATATTAAATCAATTAGAACTGTCTCATGAGTTTTGATATTTTTTCACATGGAGAGTTAATCAATAAAATGTGAAATAAATTAATCACTAGCAATTTTATGTGGAACAAGTGATGTAATTAATTATAGTTCAATGGAGTATCAGCTTAAATTCATGGAAATCTCACCTAAGTAGATCAGCGTTGTAGCAAATATAATCTTCCTCGAAGCGAAGCTAGCATCCAGTGGTGTGGGGGGGGCTAGGAGGTCAGGCCAGCAAGCTAGGGGATGGCGTTGAGTCCTTAACGACCTTGAGTCATCAAGTGGAGGAGGCGTCGGGCGTGGGCGTGTGCGTGGAGATGTCACACCAAGCCTACGTCCTTATTCCACGGTGTTCCACCTTAGAGCTGTAGTATAACTTATTGCTTCTTCAATTAATCAGGATCACGATGATCACGAGTAGACGAGTAGATGTAGTGTCGACATGAAGGGGTAGGGAACACCTTCTATTCTCTGGCAGCAGGACGATTCGTTATATTTACGCTGAATATATTTCTTATTGCGATAGATCAGTCTTTTAATTACGTGTGATGGTAAACATATCATGTGTGGATTATATGTGGACAGTGAGATGTGAATAGAAGTGTAGCGAGGGTGGGCATGGGTGAGGGGTGAAGTAAGGGTCGCGGTTCGCGGTCAATGTATATAAACGAAACGACACTTTTATCTTCTGGGCGGCTCTCAGTACCTTCACGCTCCTCGTTTTATCCTGTTAGCTTCATGTATTTCCTGGCACGAAGTAACATATACTTACTTGTTGTGTAAGTGGGAAATAAGTTGCCGAGCGTTGAGAACTTATTTAAAATGGATAAACGGGTTAACAAACACAAGGTGGGGTCATTGGTTATTATTATCAATTACATAACATGTATTGGCCTTATACAGCACTATATAATATATGTATCTGTTCTTATCAATGCACAAAAGGTATTATAACCTCAATGTCTAGGAGGTCACTTTCACCCACGTTCACACCACACGAATGTCTATCTTTCTCTGAGGCGTCTTCACGTCTCATACCAGCGGGTGCAGGGTCAGGGGGGTGCCCGCTGTCAGTAAACAAGGTGTGGTCTCCGTCTCCAGGAGATGCTGCCCTCTAGCGGCATGTGGTGACGGGGGACGGGCATCATGGACGTGACACGTCATAGCAATACTCTTAAAATAAGTACATGATTAGCAGAAAAGGTGCATGCATGAAATATACATGTAGGGACAAACAAATGTGCCTATAAAGCCAACACTCCCTCAACTTCGTTCAGCGTCTTGTTCCACAGTTTATCGTTTTGTATCAAAATGTTCAGTGCATGCAACTTGTGTTTTATTAAATCACTGGATTGTTTTCAATCCATCGTAAGGCATCAACTATGTTAGCCCCTTACGTGTCACTACGTATGAGATAACATATACTTACGTTTGGTACGTTGTGGCAGACGTGAACACAGCCCGAGCGGAGGCTAATTAAAACCACAGGTTGTATTATAATTATTATTCGAAATATCTGAACAGAGTATAAGGTATACAGCATGTTGTAATTTAAGTCCTTTGTTAATAACAGTGCACAGCATGTATCCACCGCACATCTAGTTATCAGACGCACAACCACACACTACAACCGTCTATAGCTCTCTGACGCCTTGGCGTCTGGTTTCCCGCAGGGCGAGACAGGGCGTGGCCAGGGGTTGCCCGCCCGGGCGTCAGGGTGTGTCTGTGTCCGTAGGGTGCTGTCCTCTGGTAGCTGTGATGACGTGGCAAGGGCGTGTCACGTCTTTAACATGTCAGTCATGAATCATCTACCTTTTAAATATATGAATCTTAATAAGGAGATATTAATGTAAAAAGTACCTGCAGGAAGTAAACATTTAGGGGTAAACATATAAGGCGAATTTTGGTGAAGAAGCCGTATGAAGCCGGCTTCTTGCAGCTTGTGTTTTCTGTTATGGCGAGGCACTTTTAAGAAGCCGGCTTCTTACGGATTGGCCCAGCTGGTCAAGCCGTAAGAAGCCATAAGAAGCGAGAGCCAGGGCTCGCTTACCACGGCTTCTTACCGCTTGTTGCCGTGACGTCAGAGATAACAACAAATATGGCGGGACGGGCAGAGATTCTCAGACAGTGAGTATCGGCGTAGAAATACTGTAATTACAGATAACAGGACACAAGTAGACACATAGATGTACATTCAGAAGCATGGGCATACCTTAAGACCACGAACAAGAATATACAAGGTTAATGACACTACAGGACAACTTTAAAACAGGTGAAAGAATGATCATGTCTTATCAGCCGGACAATAGTCCCTAGCTGCGATGTAGTAGTTTTTGCTGAATTTCGCTGATAATATGGCACAAATTAGCCTAATTTGTACATTTAGTAGCACGGGCTTAACTATCGGACCACATTAATAGAGCTAAAATGGAATGACATGGTGATAGGAGAACGTCGTCTGGTGAAATAACTTTCTCGAGTCTTTTAACATTAACACATGACGTTGTTTTTATAATTTTACTAACTATGCTATCAAAAGCAGATCGGAAACGTTTTCGCTGATTCATTATGCTCCAATTTTGGTTCTTAGAGAGATCTCACACTTGTTGAGAACGTGAAAATGTTGGAACTCTCGCCGACGGGGACGAGATTACCATAAACCTTCACCATCATCCGAATTCCACCACAAAACATTGCAAGATATCTTAAGTATGCATGCCATTACTGTTGACGGACATGAACAAAATTAATCTGTAGGTAGAGGTGCTGATAGGTATTGTGGAAATGACTAACATTGCGTTGAGGGAAAATCTTATGAACAAGGGCTCCACGGTAAGCTGACCCAAATGTTGGCTCTATGTGTTATACTTACTGTCCTTAACACATCTGTTTAGATTTTAATGAGTGCCGATCCTTACTTTGCCTACATGGCCGATATTAAATTTCAGGTTCTTGAGAAAAACTAAGTCCAGTAGGGTTAGGTTAGGTCAGGTCAGGTCAGGTTAGGTTAGGTTAGTGCACAGCCCGATGGGCTCGAGGAGGGGTGCTACGTTAGGTTTGTAGAGTTTTGTCATCTTTAGAAGAAAGGCTCAACCTCCTATCTTCTTCTTATAGACAACAAGCTTGGGGACATGGTGGAAGCCGGAGTTTTTGGGTGGGGAGCACACATATAAGGGAAATATGGCCCCGATAAAGTATGAACTAGGGAAATTTCCCTATTTAATGGATTTTTTTGTGGGGGCCATATTTCCTTTATGTGTGTGCTCCCCCACCCAATAACCCCGATATCCACCATGTCTCAAAGCTTGTTAGCTAGAAGAAGAAGAAGATAAGGGGTGGAGCCCTAGTTCTTAAAGTAATCGTCCAGACCATTTCATCATTCCTGATTTAATGCAATCAAATCATAGCCATTAACGAGTATATCAACAATACGTCGTCACTTTTTGTATCCAGTCAGCCGTTTTTAAATAATCCGCAATCAAAATCTGCAAATTCCCCGAGTTCTCAAAACACTCTTAAGGTTTGCAGACGCTCAGGTTCAGGCTCGGTGATGTAGAGAAAGGGAGGCTCCTCTTCCCGCGCTGATCAGACACAGAGATAAATATAGTACTTGAAGATATTTGGGTGTTTCTGATAGATTTTTTTTGCTATATGCCACATGCATGCATCCTTTATGGGTGCAGCAAGACAGCTGTGCCTTTCGAGAAATGTTTGCACACGGAAAGGAGTGGCGTGTGTAGTGTGATACACGCCTATAGTGTGTTGGGGCGAGCAGTTGTGTTGAGAAACTGTGTGTAGCGAGGGTACACAGCGGGTGAAAGACTGGATGAGAGTGTGCAGCGCGACTAGTCGCCTACCCAGTGTGTGGGTTGGGACGACGAGTGTGAGGTGAGCCTGTGTACACGGTTATGCTTGGACAAGGGCGGCGCCTCCCGTAAGATAGTGACTCAGTTGTGGAGTGGGCGTGCCCTGTGGTGAGAGACCCTGTGGTGGTGTGGCTGTCACACTTTCTGCTGCTTCCCGCCCGCATATTTTCCAACTCTATGCTGTAGTTAATGCTAGTATGTGGTTTCCGAGTAATGACGTTTGACTGTAGCTCCAAAACTAACCATAGGATTTTCTCGAAACTACCTTCATTGTGATTCCCACACACACATGGTTTAACCTTATTTACCAATCCATGTTTAGGAGAAGTGCCAGGTCCTCCTGCTGAACCTCAGGCTCTGCTAACACCTGTTCATCCACCTCGTACTCGGGCTCAAACATATAGGATCCCATGACAATCTGAGGTTCGTTTTCCTCATAGTATACGCGACCAGCGTCATTTCTTTCGGTGTCAGATTGAGCATCGTACTCTAGATCTGTCACAGCGACAGATTCACTGTCTGACACCGAAGTACAATCGCTCATCATAACATTTGCCGACAGGTGTCAGAAAGAGTGTCTGCGGGCGTCCCTGTTCTGACGTCATCAATAACAGTCGTAGCCCTGTTGGAGGGAAGATTTTTTTTTTCGCGCGCTTTTTACAGAAGTCGTGTTTTTACGGAAATAAGGCCTGGAAATCAATTATTTTTGGTGGATTAGGTGTTTTGAATGTTCATTCAACATAATTAGGCAAAACAAAAATGGGTCTGGACGATTACTTTAAGATTAGATTTACCATATATATATATATATATATATATATATATATATTATATATATAATATATATATATATATATATATATATATATATATATATATATTATATATATATATATATATATATATATATATATATATAATATATATATATATGGTGTATTTCTGTATATTTTGGTTAAATTAGTATGTTTATGAAAGAAGGATTAATGGCAATTTTTTGGTGTACCTGATTTTTATGTTCAATCAATCAATCATTGGGGGCATACGCCGGGGGGACCGTCGCCTCGCCCACCCTACGATGCCACTCCCGGGGGTCACCACGCGCGAGTTCCCATGCAGGCTCCTTTCCCATACCAAGCAGCTCTCGACAAGAAACATCAACTTGCCCCAGCCACGAGCCTTGTGGGCGCCCCCTTGGCCTCCTCCACGCCGGATTGTCTCTTACAGATACAACCCGATGGGAAGGATCGGTTTCAGGGTAGCGTGCCACATGCCCATATAGCCGAAGTTGGCGCTGACGGACTATGCAGGTAATAGGCCTCGATTCAGTCTCACGGTGCAATCGCTGATTTGACACGTAATCATCCCAGCTATCCCCCATGATTCTGCGAAGACACTTATTACCAAAGGCATTGATTCGTCTCTTCAAGTCACTATTTAGTGTCTATGTCTCACAACCATAGAGTAAGACAGGGATCACAAGCGACTTGAAGATCTAGATCTTTGTCCTCCTGCACAGGTACCGACAACGCCAAATACTCCCGCTGAGCGAGTCCATAACACCGTGGGCTATGCCAATCCGCCGTAAGGCTTCTTGATGTGACCCGCCGTCATTATGGACTGCGCTACCAAGGTAAGTAAAACTTTCCAAGATCTCAATGTCCTCGCCACACGCATGAACAGACTGTACTGCTTCATCTAGTAAGTCTCCAAACACCTGGACCTTGGTCTTGAGCCAGGAGACCTCAAGTCCCAAAGGCTTTGCCTCCTCGTGCAGCGCCTCGAGAGCCATCACCAGGACCTCCAGCGACTCAGCAAAGATTACTGCATCATCGGCAAAAACAAGATCAGTGTTCTTGGTGTTGCCGACGGATGCTCCACAATCACTTTGATCTGCAACCTTGTCCAATACCCAGTCCATACAAGCGTTGAAAAGTGATGGGGCAAGGACGCACCCTTGCCTCACTCCTGTATTCACAGGAAAGAAGCTGGATACACCTGCCCCACACTTCACAGCACTCTCAGTCCCAGAATACAGGCCAGCTATCAAACCAATAGTCCTTGCAGGAATCCCTCGAAGTCGCAGAAGATCCCAGAGTGACTCACGATGCACTGAGTCAAACGCCTTCTTCAGATCAACATAGGCTACAAGCATCCCCTGTCGAAACTCACGTCAGCGTTCCACCAGGACACGAAGCGCTAGGATACGGTCCGTTGTTGACTTACCAGGCGTGAACCCAGACTGCTGAGGTCTCTGATGCTTCACCAGATGACTGCGAATTCGTGTCAGCAATAGATGGGGAAGCACCTTGCCTGGTACGCTGAGCAGTGTAATACCGCGGTAATTGTTGCAGTCCTGACGGTCCCCTTTCCCTTTCCAGATAGGGACGACTAGCCCCCTTTTCCAGTCAGGAGGAATGGTACCTGACTGCCACACGGCAGTCAGGACAGCATGCAACCCGCGGATCATGGCCTCACCGCCAGCTTTGAGGAGCTCCGCACTGATTTTACAAACACCAGCTGCCTTTCCACCCTTCAACTTTGCTACAGCCTCTCTGACTTCGTCAAGAGAGGGTGCGGTTTCGTCAATGGGAGGATCGGCATCCACTGCCTGTAACCCAGTGGTGTGAAGCTGCTCAGTTGGAGGGTCCACCGTGAACAACTGCCCAAAGTACTCAGCCCAACGAGCCATCTGCCCATCCATATCCGACACGAGGCGCCCATCTGCTGTTCGAATAGCACTCGCCCGAGAAGGAGACTTGGAACGGAGCTTCTTCAGGGCTCGGTAGGCGGGTCGGAGGTCATTAGCGTTTAAATGACCCTCGACATCCTCAGCGAGGCTCCTGACATACCTCTCCTTGTCTCTCCTCAGGAGGGTTCTAGTCCGGCGTGACAGAGCCCTGTGCTGGTCCCGGTTTCCAGCCAGCCTGGCAGCGCGACTCTCCTCGATTTTCTCCAACGTCTCCGTAGAGACAAAACCACGCCTTGACCTCGGGCGCTCCCCAATACACTCCTTGGCAGCCTATAGAGTTTCACGTTTGAAGGTATCCCACAGTTCTACAGGAATCCCGAGAGCACCGAGCACATCAAACCGATTTGAGACTGCCACCGCATACTCATGAGCACATGTCAAGTCCTTCAGTTTCTCAAGATGAAACACAGTATGGTTACCTCATGAGATTCTTCTGGACTTGACATGAAGCTTAAGTGTAGCAACAACAAGTCTGTGATCTGTTCCAAGGAACTCAGCACTCCGGTAAACCCTGCAGTTCTGGAGGATCCTCCAACGAGTACTAACGAGGATGTGGTCGATCTCCTTAGCTACCCCTCCGGCATTACTATACCATGTCCAGCGGTGCAGCTCTGGTCTCTGATACCAAGAACCTGCAATTCTCAACCTTCTGGACCTTGCAAAGTTCAGAAGCTGATAACTGTTGGTGTTTCTGGTACCGGAGCCATGGGGACCAACACACAACTCGTAGCCATCTCTTACAGTGCCAGTAGTAGCATTGAAGTCGCCCAAGACAATGAGTGTGTCCCGAGGAGGACACTGGTCTAATACAGAGTCGAGTTTGGCGTAGAACATCTCCTTCTCTTCAGTTTTACGCATCTCGGTAGGAGCGTACACTGCAACAAGAGACATGAAACCCAGAGTATGTTTCATCCTCACCCGCATTATACGCTCATCAACCGGAGTAACCTCAACAACTGACGGCTGCAGTTTGCTGGAGATGCCTATAGCTACTCCCCGTACACGGTGACCATTGCTCATGCCGGACCAGTAGTAGGTGTAACCCCCACTGCTAGTCTCGCCACTGCCAGGCCTCCTCGTCTCAGAGAGTCCCACTATATCCACCCTCAGCCTACTGAGCTCGCCCGATAGGAGAGGTAGTCGATGATCGTCTGAGAGGCTCAGAACGTTCCACGAGCCCACACGAAGAACCCTCCGCAGGTTGATCCCAGGAGTGATTCGACGGGCAGGCGCCGCCTCTGCACCGCCCCGGCCACCCCCATAAGAAAAAGTTGGGCTAGGGGGCCCTACCACTTGATTTAGAGTGCGGGATTCCCGAGGGCTTTGCCCCGCACTCGTCATAGGCAGACCCCTCCCCTGCGTCGGCATAGGAGGGGTTTGCATGGTCGGGCCCCCCGGCAAAACCGGGTCGGGGGCAAGATTACCGCGCCGCCGGTGTAAATGATGTACAGTAAAACCTCGCTTGGACGAACAAATTATGGGGAAGGATGCGAGGTTATAATTATCCGAGTGATCCGAACTTTTCGCATATAACAAATTGTGGTCGTTATATGAGGTGAAAGTTCCTTATTTCCGACTAATTCCGTGTATCGTGAACTTTGTCCGCTACATCTGACGAAAGTTCGTAAACTTACATACATGCAGCCATCACAAATACTACACGAATACAGGGCAATTCAAAACAATCAGAACCGTACAACGCATATACTGAACTTATTCGGTAAAAACACGCATATACCAGACTGGCAGAAAAAGTGTTGAAGCCGATATTTGTTATCTAAAGGTCCGTAAAAGCGAGGGTTCAGTGTATACACTAAACTTTGAAAAAAGTACTACAGGAGCATCAGTGTATATACCTAATACATTCGGTTAGGTGACATTAAGTAGGATTAGGTTATGGGTCAAGAGTGTTTCTGCATATAGGAAATAAAAAATTATGAAACTAGTTATGAGAAATTGTATTTGTTGAATATGAATGTTAATCGTATTTACTGGCTACTTTGGTTGCAATTATCTGACCAATCAGTATTACACTGGCCCTTTGTGCATTAAAATCTGAGGTTTAAATATATTTTTTATTTAAGTGTATAGTTGGATTATTTGCTTCTGTTTTTAATTTTTACTTGTCCTTATAAAACTTCTATATAAGTACACATCAACAACATACTTTTTATATAATTTGCATTTCCTTGTATATCTAGCCTGTTTATCTATAAAGGTGGCAAATATCGGTATCTATTAATCTATCTAAATATCTATATAAGTACACATCAACAACATACTTTTTATATAATTTGCATTTCCTTGTATATCTAGCCTGTTTATCTATAAAGGTGGCAAATATCGGTAAAATTTAGGATGAAACTATGAACATGACTATTGTCATGTATGAACAAACACTCATAATGCTGTCTGTCTCTATTTCCTTTCATGGCAAGGGTTTAATCTGCAATAGTAACACAGTCTATGTTTCAGGTATGTATGTGCCGGTTGCATGAAGTGTTATCCGACCGAAGATGAAGCCACATTATGTCTGGTGAGGCATAACATTGATTTTACGTGGCAGCAATCGGACGATCCTGCTCACGCCCCATCTGAGCCGACTGGTCATGGTAAGAAACACATCTCATTTGATCTGTCCTGTACCACTTCTATCAACAATATAGTTCATAATAGTGCTGTGTTTTTATTGTATTGGATCTACTGTTAGCTAGCTATTATGTCGGATCTCATGAAGATACGCCACCACAGCTATTTTAGGGTGACCTAACTGGTGCTGCGGCCCTCCAGAACACCCCACTAGTTCACTAACTTAACCTGGACATTGGCTATGCAACCAAACCTACAAGGTTATCAAACCACTCTCACACACCTGAAGATCTGCCACCCCAAAAATAGCCGGGGTGGCGGATCTTCATGAGATCCGGTATGTCTCTTCTATGTTACAAATTACTGGCGTATTCAACTTTGGAAAATATATTATGACATGGGTTCTTTGTTTGGTCATGTCTCAGTTTTGTAAAGTACATTAATTAAAGTGACTTAAATCTGTAAGTTATTGTCATCATTTGGTTTAATTGTATTGTTCAGTTTCTAATCCCATGTACATAGTAATAATTTTCTCTTCTCTCTACCTCACCTCCAGCTGTTCCTCCCCCAAGCACTCCTCTCCCTCTCTCAAGTCCTTCCGGTGCAGCTGCCAGACACGGAGGACAACGGCCATATAGTGTGTGGACGGTGGAAGCGACGGAACGTTTGATTCAGATCGTCCGTAACCACTATCCACGCCTCACTGGCCAACGAGAGAGGCGTGATGTTGTGTGGAGGGCCATGGAGCCGCTTCTTGCACGTGATGTATGTTAATGTAAAGGTTGCTTACAATATTTAAAGAACTTTTAATACATTTCCTTATCATTTTGTGTTGATATAATATGAAACATGTAATTTGTTCATTTATATATGTAGTATTTTTTTAAACGGCAGTCTTTTATTTTGCACGGAATTACTATTCAAATTTCTGTATACATTGTTCCTGTTTGTAAAGTTGCTAAGAGCAAATAAGCTTCAGTAATCTTATAATTTTATAAAAACTTATTAATTTTTATTCCTGTGTAAATATCTGTTGGGTGACCATTGCACGAGCAAGAGCAGATGATATACAACTTAGTTATGTCAAAAATTTATCAGTAATGATATACTTGGTTATAGAGGAAACTTATCAGTATTGGAGTTCATAACATCATTTGCTCATATTTTTCTTTAATGTTGTAATATTTGAAATTAATGGCACTGGCCTTGTTTTATAGATTCCTGGAGCTACACTGAAGCAGTGCAAGGAGAAATGGAAGAACATCCGCTTCCAATTCCACCAGATAGAGGACCAGAAGAGGAAGACGGGAGCTGCACGTCCCACGCTCCCTCCTTGGTATGAGTTATTGGCAAGTTTTTTGATAGACAGGCCAATAGCTCATCCAATCACGGAGAGTTCATCCCTTGTGGATGATGACGTGTCAGCTCCCTTGTCTCCACAGCCTGGCACTTCTGCTTCCTCTTGTCCTCCACCAGCACCACTGCCAGCAACCGAGAACCTACCTCAAGTGCCTACACTCTCCCTCCCTGGTGAAGCCTCTCGCCCTGCCAAAAGGAAGAGGATTCGGCCTCTTCCACGTTCTGAACGTCTGGAGGGAGTCTTCCGAGAGACCATCAGGGAGACCAGGGAGGATAGGAGACAGTTGTCTGACACCTACGACAGGCACATGGTAGGTTTTTTGGAGAATCAGAGGCAGCTGGTGGAGTTGGAAAAACAGAAAGTGGAGTTGGAGAAGCGGAAGGTGGACTTGCTGGAGCGGCGGCTGGAGAGGGATGACAAGGGTTCGTCCTCCTAAAATATACTGTTAGGATTAAGTAAACATAATATTAATTAACTTTATTTTTGCCATGTTTGGTGATTTATTTTGATTAGCTTTAATTTTGCAATGTTTTGTGATTTATTTTAATTAGCTGTAATTTTGCAATGTATTGTGATTTATTTTAATTAGCTGTAATTTTGCAATGTTGTGTGATTTATTTTAATTAGCTGTAATTTTGCAATGTATTGTGATTTATTTTAATTAGCTTTAATTTTGCAATGTTTTGTGATTTATTTTAATTAGCTGTATTTTTGCAATGGTTTGTGATTTATTTATAGTTATAATACTTAGTTTAGGACAGTGCCCTTCAACCTATTTGGATGTCGTTCTTTCCTAGTGGTGATATGGTAAAAGCTGTCCACCACAATTTTATTTATTCTCTAAAATCTCACGGTTTTTGACATTGTAAATATACTATAGCATATATTATATGATATAGTATATTTACAATGTCAAAAGCCGTGAGATTTTAGAGATTAATTAAAATTGGGTAAGACAGCTTTTACCATATCACCACTAGGGGTGGAAAACATCCAAAAAGGTTGAAGGGCACTGATTTCTCAACATATACATGTGAAGAATGATATACTCTATATTATAGACTATATCATTCTTCAAATTTATAGGTAGGCAAAAGCTGTGTCACTCATTTTTAATAATCCAGTCGAAGCTCCTATAGTGCCTCAGAATGATCAGTTCCATCATCTGAAAAGGGAGTAAACATCGACATGCTGGACGCTTACAGGTCTCTTGGAAATATAAGTCAAGGTTTTCCTACATCAAAGTCAGGTGTCTCATTTTCTCAGTATCAAGTGGGACATTCGTAGCTGCAGTGTCTGTTCTGCTGTCTGCATACCATCATCATGTTCTCAGCCACATTCTCTCATATAGGAATCAAAGACTTCAGTTTCAGAAAAAAACACTGATCTATAATGACACGTGTGCATGATCTCGTCCACCCGAAGACGGCCGTCCACCCCTCACCTAGTCTCGTCCACCTTAGGTGGACTGTCCACCCAGGTTGTAAAGCACTGGGATAGAATTAATACAAATAGTTTAATATACTTAACTAATTATTTATAGCTATTGTATTCATTTTAAAAGCAAGCCCCCTAGTTCATTATATTTTTGATATAATTGTAAATG
>JACEEZ010026184.1:65000-85000 GCA_016584305.1 Chionoecetes opilio | reverse complement strand
CGTCATGTGTGGTAACCAATCTTCCCATTTGTCGTGCAAACTGTTGACGACATGTCGTAACACGTCAAGGAGCTTCCTGTTAACGCGCTCCGCCAGCCCATTCGAGCTTGGATGGTATGCGACCACGAAAGTCTGCTTAATATTGTACAATACACAAATCTCCGCAAGCAATGCATTCCGGAACTCTGCACCATTATCACTGAACAATACTCTTGGTGTGGAATAATGGCAGAAAAGGTTAGTAATTAATGCATTAGCTACAGTCGCAACTGTTTTATTCTTCACCGGTGCAAGGACAAGAAACTTTGAAAATTCGTCTCCACTCACCAAAATATATTACGAACCGTGATGACTCTTGGGTAACTGTAAAATATATATAGCAACTACGTCCCATGTTTGCTCAGGTGGTGGGTATTCTAACATAGGAGCGGGCTCAGGAGTTGTTCCTTTGTTTTGGGCACAATATACAAACCTGGCAACATATTCTTCGATATCCACGCGCATCTTGGGCCAAAAATGCACACGCCTCGCGGCTGCTAGGGTACGGTCACGTCTCGGATGTCCAACCATGGACACATCCAAAGATTACTCTATACTGTAGTCTTTGGTACATCATGCACAAGTTTAAGTACCGTCGGATCAAAATCGTCAGGAATAAAAATTTTGACCACTAGGCCCCTTTTTTTAGGGCCCAAATGTGGGCACGACCCAGGGACCAAATTTTGGGGCAAAGGGCCCCATGGGAATGATGGTAAGGAGGTCTTATCGCCTGATTCTAAGGCATGGATGACCTTCCCCCAAATTTTGTGTTTGCCTTGTTCGACGCTCGATTCATAGAGTGACAAATTCGGTACGGGAGTTGCCCCTGTGACCGCCCCCACCACCGCAACGTTTCGTGATAGCGCATCAGTTACCACATTTGCACGTCCAGGCAAATATTTGAAAGTTGGGTTAACTATTGGATCGTCAGCTACCATTTTCATTCACGGGGCACCATACAGCGTTGTACTGTCTATAGCTACTGCCTGACTAGCTCTACGGTGATGATGCATGGCTGACAGTGTGAGCGTGATAGAGTATGTCGATCGAGAAACCTGCATGACGTTCCCATTCTCGCCCCGTGTAATCTCCATTTTCACGCACGCATTTTTGCAGCTCTGTTTTTCTTCCGTGTACTTCATATATTGTAGGCCTAGCAAAACCCCACCCCTTCATAACCTACCCACATTTTTACTAGCTCGCTTTAAACCAAACCATACAAATTTATATTTTCCTATGTTTGTTTCTTCATGCCAACGAAGCAATGCAAGCAGAAATATTTGATCTAGATGTTCAATTGTTTACATATATTACATTTGTAAATATTTTGCAATTCCCACGTAATCACGTATATCAAAATGTAATGAGTTAACGACCGAGTAAACTGTAAAATGTAAGAAAATTTGCAAAATTTTCGGAGGGTCTGGTCTTGGTCTTGGTATCGGTAGGTCTTGGTCTTGGTATCGGTGGGCTGGTCTTGGTCTCGGAAGGTCTGGTCCTGGTTTTGGTCTCGAAGGGTCGGGTCTTGGTCGTTGTATTGGTCTCGGAGGGTCTGGTCTTGACTACAACACTGATATATAATATATATATAAATATATATAATATATATATATATATATATATATTATATATATATATATATATATATTTTATGTATACATACTATATATATATATATATATATATATATATATATATCATATAAATATATAATAAATTAAATATATATATATAATTAAATAATATATTAAATATATATATATATATATCATATATATATATATATATAATCTATATATATTATATATATATACTATAATATATAATATAATATATATATATATATATTTATATTTATATATATTTATATATATATAATATATTATATATTTATATAATAATATATATATATAATATATATATATATATATATATATACATACTTATATATATATATATTATATATATATAAATATATATATATATATATATTATATTATATAAAACATATATATATATATATAATAAATATTAGATATATATAATATATATATAAATATCTATATGTACTAGCCGCAAAGCAGCCCTCCGGCGGACTTTTTGGCTAGCTCCTGCGGAAGGCTATTGGTGGTGGGCCTTCGGCCCACCAAACACGACTCTCCAGATAGCCCCTTCTAACTTTCCTGAAATCATGGATGTAGAAATGTATGTATTACCCCCACCCATTCACTCACCCCATTACCTTCACCCCCCACCCATTCACTCACCCATTACCCATCACCCCCCACCCAGTCACTCACCCATTACCCATCACCACACACCTTTCACTCACCCATTACCCATCACCCCCCCCCCTATTCCCTCTACCATCACCCATCACCCCCAAACCATCACCCCCACCCAATTCACTCACCCATCACCCACAACCCTACCCATCACCCCACCCATTACACTCACCCATTACCCATCACCCTACATCAGGTTTCCTCAATTCCCGCAACCCACTTTTTTTCACAATTATCGCTAATAGCTGCAAAAAAAAAAAAAAGATCGGATCATCTCATAAGTGGGCTTATGACCTTCCCCTGGTCACCCGGTTCCAAAAATGTGCCATATGAGGTGCTTGCGCCACGGGGGGCGGAACCTATACCAAAACCACACACACACAACACACACACACACACACAGACAGACACACTTTCGCTTATATTTACCATTACCCATCACCCCCACCTATTCCCTCACCCATCACCCATCACACCCAACCCATCACCCCCCCTATTCACTCACCATCACTCACACCCATTACCCATCACCCCACCCATTCACTCACCCTTAACCCATCACCCTACATCAAATTTCCTCAATTCTCGCAACCCACTTTTTTTTTCCAACAATTATCGCTAATAGGCTGCTAAAAAAAAAAAAAAAAAAAAGATCGGATCATCTCATAATTGGGCTTAAAACCTTCCCTGGTCAACCCGGTTCCAAAAATGTGCCATATGAGTTATTGCGCCACGGGGGGCGGAACTATACCAGACACACACACACACACACACACACACACAAAACACACACACAGACAGACAGACAGACAGAGAGACCCACTTTTGCTTATATATTATAGATTACCCATCACCCCCACTATCCCTCACCCATCACCCATCACCCCCAACCCACACCCCCCACCCCATTCACTCACCATCACCCCACACCATTACCCATCACCCCACCCATTCACTCACCTATTACCCATCACCCTAAAATCAAGGCTTCCTCAATTCTCGCAACCTACTTTTGTTTTCACAATTATCGCTAATAGGCTGCAAAAAAAAAAAAAAAAAAAAAAGTGATCGGATCATCTCATAAGTGGCTTATGACCTTCCCCTGGTCAACCCGATTCAAAAATATGCCATATGAGGTGTTGTGTGCCACGGGGGCGGAACCTATACCACACACACACACACAGACAGACACACTTTCGCTTTTATTAAATAGAAGATATATATATATATATATATAAAATATATATATATATATATATATATATATATATATATATGTATATATAATAAATATATAAATATATATCTATATATATATATATATATATATATATATATATATATATATATAGCAGAGTTTCTAAGTGAACGTTCATGTTAATAACAGGCATAATGTATTTAGATAGTGGAGATGTAGGTGGAGCATGCTTTTCATCTGTCTGAGTTTAGTTATGAGCAAAGGTCTGAGCGAAGAGTTCAACTGTATTAATATACTAGATAGCTGTAGAACTATCATGGATAAGCATTGGAGGAAAATATGTGGAATAAAAACTAATAATTATAGGTGTTTGGCTAGATGTCAGAAGTCATGAGATGAGTTGTATCTATAAAAGTTTGACATTTTCTATTGATAGAGAACTATTGACAAGCTGAGTTAAACGATGGTTTTTGGCCATAATGATCAGCCAAAGTGTGTGGATTTTAGCCTATGGTTAGAGGTTAGGAAAATGTCAGGAAGGTTCTGCATCTTTCCAAGGCAGTCAGGAATAAGGGTAGATTGTTGCAACAGCTTCTCTAGGTCATTAAGGATTGCAAAGTTGTAGGCTAGTTCACTACGTTGGTCAATGACAGAAGAAGCCAAGGCTGATGGTGAACATTAAAATCCTCATTAATGGAGATTCAGCAAAAGGAAAACTAGTTAGGATGTGCTCCACTTCGGAATCAAATAGTCAAAGAACTGTACATACTCGGAGGTATTAGGTAAGAGATATTATAAGGTATAAATGAATTTAGTAAGAAAGTGAATTTGATGTCAAAGCCAGTTAGTTGGTTGAAAATTCTAAAGATTCAAGAGCTTGGACACGAGAAAGTAACCTCGTTGCGCACATTCTCATAACCTCGTTCTCTCACCTAACTCCTCTGACTATGTAAAATTCTTCGACTATCTAACATCAAAAGTGGAGCACATCTCATCTCATTTTCCTTTAGCAGAAATTTCCATTCTTGGGGACTTCAATGTTCACCACCAGCTTTGGCTAACATCTTCTTTCACTGACCAACCTGATGAACAAGCCTACAACTTTTCTATCCTCCAAGACCTAGAGCAGCTGGTGCAGCACCCTACCCGTATTCCTGACCGCCTTGGAGACACGCCCAACATTCTTGATCTTTTCCTAACTACTAACCCTTCTGCTTACTCTGTGAAACAATTCTCTCCGTTGGGTTCCTCCGATCACAATCTTATTTATGTAACCTTTCCTATCGCTCCGGTGCCGTCTCAGGACCCACCTAAGCGGAGGTGCTTCTGGCACTTCAACTCAGGTAAGTGGGAAGACCTAAGGCAGTACTACTCTGATTTTCCATGGATTGATTACTGCTTCCATGTCAAAGACCCATCACTTTGTGCAGGTAACTGAGGACATAGTCTCTGGCATGGAGGCGTACATTCCACACACTTTCTCTAATCCTAAAGCCCGTCAACAGTGGTTTAACTCTGCTTGTTCTCATGCTGTCCGAGATTGAGAGGTGGCTCATAAACGGTACCGTAAGGATCCATCTCCTGAAACTCATGCCCTTTATATGTCTGCCCGTAATCATGCCAAATCTTTACTTCAACTTACCAAAAACTCTTTCATTCATAGAAAATGTCAAAGTCTTTCTGAATCAAATTCCTCTCGTGACTTCTGGCATCTAGCAAATAACATTTCTAACAATTTTTCTTCTGCATCTTTCCCTCCTATGCTTCACCCAGATGGCTCCACAGCTGTCTCATCTATTTCTAAAGCTGAACTCTTCGCTCAAACCTTTGCTAAAAATTCCACTTTGGTTGATGAAGCTGAGTGGGGAGCATGATGAAGTTCTTCGTTCCTCCTTCTCCTCCCCCCTCTGACTATATTATGCCTGTCATTAAGATCCTTCGTAATGATGTTTTCTTTGCCCTTTCTGGTCTAGATCCTCGGAAGGCTTACGGTCCTGACGGAGTCCCTCCTATTATTCTCAAAAACTGTGCTTCTGTGCTTGCACCCTCCCTGGTCAAGCTTTTTTCGTCTTTGTCTATCTACTTCCAACTTTCCTTCTTGCTGGAAGATTGCTCACATCCAACATGTTCCTAAGAAGGGTGACCGTTCTAATCCTTCAAACTACCGTCCTATAGCTTTGACTTCCTGCTTTTCTAAAGTGTTTGAATCTCTGCTTAATAAGAAGATTCTTAAACATCTATCTGCTCACAATCTTCTATCTGATCGTCAGTACGGTTTCCGTAAAGGGCGATCTACTGGCGATCTTCTAGCTTTCCTAAATGAATCTTGGTCATCCTCCTTTAGGGGTTTCGGTGAGACTTTTGCTGTTGCCCTTGATATATCAAAAGCTTTTGATAGAGTCTGGCACAAATCTTTAATTTCCAAACTACCCTCATTCGGGTTCTATCATTCTCTCTGTAACTTCATCTTAAGTTTCCTTTCAAACCGTTCTATTGCAGCTACTGTAGACGGACATTGTTCTTCTCCTAAATCTATCAATAGTGGTGTTCCCCAGGGTTCTGTCCTATCACCCACTCTCTTTCTATTATTCATTAATGATCTTCTAAGTCTAACTCAAAGCCCTATCCACTCCTACGCTGATGATTCTACCCTGCATTTTTCAACGTCGTTTATTAATCGTCCAACTCAACAGGAACTAAGTGATTCACTGAGAGATGCCACCGAGCGCCTAACTTCTGATCTTTCTATAATTTCTGATTGGGGCAAAGCAAACCTTGTTTTGTTCAATGCCTCAAAAACCCAATTTCTTCACCTATCTACTCGACAAAATCTACCAGATAACTATCCCCTCTTCTTAAATGACACTCAACTGTCACCTTTTTCTATAATAAACATTCTAGGACTATCCTTTACTAAAAATCTGAACTGAAAATCTCACATCTCATCTCTAGCTAAAACAGCTTCTATGAAGTTAGGTGTCCTGTGGCGTCTGCGTCCTTTTTTTTCTCCCTCCCAACTGCTTGCTCTCTACAGTGCCTTATCCGCTAGGGTACGCCGTAGGTCCAATGAAAAGTGAAATATAGTTTATTTCGAATTTGGCAGGGTGTTTTCTTATGTAAAATTGAATTGTAAGGGTGGTTTGTCCACTTCAACATTTTGGTTTGAGCACTTCTTGCTATGCAAAAATGGACTTTTGCATAACATTATGCACATTATGCATAACATTATTTGCATAACATTATGCAAAACATAGCTTAGCATACACCATCTTTAAACTCACAGAAAAGCCACTTAAGTTCGAGATTTGATAAATTTTACTGAAGACAAAGTTGTAGAGCGCTACAAACTCTATCGGAAGTATGCCTTCGATATTGCCATAAGACCTACATTAAGTCCGCCAGACGCCGGTAAGCTCACTTCTCATACAAAATCGCCTCGTTTTTCGGGTAAAAACCTTTTTCCTGGCAACTGGATTTTCCACGTTATTATATACCCAACGTAGGTGGTTTCATGGCTGGATACTGTTTAAGGTCTAAGGTCCTATCACCAAAATCCAAAAGTCACAAAAAAACTGCGGAAGTCGGTCAAACACGTACGGTCTAAGTCCAGCCCCGCATCCAAGTATCCGGTTCGACGTTCCGCCCACTGCTGCTGCTGCCTTAGCTTCTGAATTCCTCCAGGACCTTATCGCTGACGGCCACCTCTCTCCAGACATGTCGTACCTGGTCTGCGATCCTAACAAGCTGAGGAGGGCCAGGCAGGATGCCATGGCCTCGGCCAGGGACCTTGACCAGGGGAAGCACGTGGGTACCAAAATATTTGGATTGGGCTACGATGGGAGGAAGGACAATACCAGGGCGATGGTGCCCGACAGCTATGGGAAACTGCACCCAAGGCTGATCAGAGAGGAGCATGTGTCAGTGACAGAGGAGCCATCTGGAAGGTACCTTTAGCACTTTGTACCAGAGGACCCGGTGCCACCTGAGAAGCCTGCGTTCAAGGTGGCTCAGGGCTCTCTATGATCTGCTGGTGACAGACGACTCCACCGACTCACTGATCGTACTGCAAGGTGACTCAACTAGGGCCAACACGGGGTGGAAGGGTGGTTCTCACGCCCATTTGGAGAAGATGCAGGGACGCAAGCTCTTCTGGAGTATATGCGTGTTGCACACAAACGAGTTGCCCCTGCGCCACCTTATCACCAGCATCGATGGGCCTACCTCATCTGACACTGGCTTCACGGGTCCAGTGTGCAGTGTGCTGTCCAGCGTGAATGAGATGCAGTACAACGCAGAGTTCAGAGGAGTGCCAGGTGGTGAAGATCTCACGGAGATACCGGAGTATATCCTGGTCAACATGTCCACTGACCAGCAGGTCTCCTACCAGCTGGTCCAGGCTGTGAAGTGGGGCATTCTCCCGTCCGAACTGCAGGAGATCAAGTGTGGCAAGGTGTCCCACTCCGGATGGCTCACCACAGCCCAGTCGCTCGTATACATGTGGACCGGATGCATGGACTGACTGGCAAAGAACTGAACACCCTGGAAATCCTAGTCAAGTACTGCCTGCAGGTGTATTTCAAACTCTACTACGACATCAAGGTTCACCACAGACTAGAGGACGGCCCCAAGCACATCCTCACGCAGCTCAGAGTGATGAGGTCGCAGCCCAAGAAGGTCCAAACAGCTGTGACCTTCTACGTGCGGACAGGAGCATGGTTCGCACACTCAGAATGTGTCCTCCTCTCGCTGATGGCTAGTCAGAGTGAGGACGACCGTAGGTTCGCCGTGACCCAGATTTTGAAGCTGAGGGCTGGCGAGGAGTATGGGGACACCAGTGTAAGACCTCGCATCACACCCAAGCTGAACTTGTCAGCCACCAGCTTACAGACACTGATCAGCTGGCAGCCTGGCCAGGTACACGAGCCGGCATTCACCTGTTCACTGTCCGGGGATCAGATCCAGGAGATCCTGGTCAAGCCGTACGAGGTTCCGGAGTTCTCTATCCACACTCAGAGCACCGAAAGAGTCGTGAAGCAGGTGACAGAGGCTGCGGCAGCAGTGGTGGGGCAGCAGGCCAGAGACGGGTTCATCCGAGCTCGGGCCCACCACCGGGAGACCATGCCCTGCTTCAGGTCTAAGAAGGACATGATGGACACGTTCTAGGCCAACGTAGAGGCTGTGACACTTTGATGTAGTGCCTGATGAACCAACTGATCAGAAAGAGCTTACCACGCTAGTCATTCGGAACTCATATTGGTGCATGATACAATACACAGGACCAACCGGACACTGCGTACACATTTAAGCATTATTCGATAAGGGTGCAATATAAAAGTGCGATTTTGCATAGTAAGAATTGCTCAAATGCAAAAATGGAATTAGATAAAATCGTCTTAGAATTCCATTTTACATAGGAAATTGGCATGCCAAAATTGAGAAAAAGAATTTTTGTTATACGGCGTATCCTATTATCCGCCCATGTATGGAGTATGTCTCACATGTTTGGGGAGGATCTACTCATACAGCTCTCCTAAACAGGGTTGAGTCAAAAGCTTTTCGTCTCATCAACTCCCCTCCTCTGACTGACTGTCTTCAACCTTTAAATCACCGATGCAATGTTGCTTCTCTTCCTCTCTTTTACCGTTATTTTCATGCTCACTGCTCTTCTGAACTTGCTCACTGCATGCCTCTCTCCCTCCCGCGGCCTCGCTGCACAAGACTTTCTACTCATTCTCATCCCTATTCTGTCCATATTCCTAATGCAAGAGTTAAACAGTATCTTTACTCTTTCATCCCTTTCACTGGTAAACTCTGGAACTCTCTTCCTAATTGGCTCACCCTTCTTTGTTATATTATTCTCTTACTGTCTTCTTTATAGGGACTGGCAACTAAACAGGCTCTGTGTTACCCATTTTTGTTGTGCCCTTAGCCAGTCTTTTGTGTTGTAAAAAAAAAAAAAAAAAAAAAAAAAAAAAAAAAAAAAAAAAAAAAAAAACGTATACGATATATATGAATATTTCACATCTGTAAAATATATGGACTATTCGACCTTTTAGTCCATTGGTGTGTTGGCGCGAACTTTCTTGCCTACATTAACCAGCTTAAATAAATAAGAATGGAGATAAATGTAGTGTGTAAGTTTGTCGTGTACGAAGTGTCCGATATTTCAATTATCAGATTCATTATTCTCCCAGTTCGTCGCACACTTGGTGACCTCTTGCTTACGCAACAGGCTGGGATATAAAAGCAGCCCGTCGGAAAGTTGCGGTGCACATACTATCTTCTACCATCGTGGCACCCGCACTACCTCGCTGATCTCTGTAAGATTTTTGTTTGCTTAGTAATATATATGCGTATTTCAGGTTGATATACTTTCATTTTATATATTCACGTTGATCAGGGTTATATGAATTATCGTAATTTCCCGTATTTAGATTTATTTGTCAATAAAACATGCGGAAACAAATATGATATATATCTATACAACGAAAAATTTGCACTAAAACGTAATGCGCAAAAATATAATTGATATTTTTTATAATAATATCTTGATCGTTGGATAACCAAAGCTTAGATCCCTAACTGGTCACTGTTCAGGCTGGAATGTTCTATTTTTGAGAAATGTTCAATTGTGACGTGAGACTCTTATAACTTTACCATCATCGGTAAAACATATATGTTCTGTATATCTAATATATTTTGCGCACTTCCTTTGTTTCTCTTATACTTATATTTTTTGTATCAAAACGTAAGCATTATAATTCAAAAACTACCATTTTGTTTCTTACCTACCTGTTAAACAAAACTTTGCACATTATTGTATAATCCAAAACTGTACCGATAATTTGACCTCAATCTTTCACAACTTTCACAATTGCCGTGTGACAATCAGGTACCATTCCTCCTGACTGGAAAAGGGGGCTGGTCGTCCCTATCTGGAAAGGGAAAGGGGACCGTCAGGACTGCAACAATTACCGCGGTATTACACTGCTCAGCGTACCAGGCAAGGTGCTTGCCCATCTATTGCTGACACGAATTCGCAGTCATCTGGTGAAGCATCAGAGACCTCAGCAGTCTGGGTTCACGCCTGGTAAGTCAACAACGGACCGTATCCTAGCGCTTCGTGTCCTGGTGGAACGCCGACGTGAGTTTCGACAGGGGATGCTTGCAGCCTATGTTGATCTCAAGAAGGCGTTTGACTCAGTGCATCGTGAGTCACTCTGTGATCTTCTGCGACTTCGAGGGATTCCTGCAAGAACTATTGGTTTGATAACTGGTCTGTATTCTGGGACTGAGAGTGCTGTGAAGTGTGGGGCAGGTGTATCCAGCTTCTTTCCTGTGAATACAGGAGTGAGGCAAGGGTGCGTCCTTGCCCCATCACTTTTCAACGCTTGTATGGACTGGGTATTGGACAAGGTTGTAGATCAAAGTGATTGTGGTGCATCCGTCGGCAACACCAAGATCACTGATCTTGTTTTTGCCGATGATGCAGTAATCTTTGCCGAGTCGCTGGAGGTCCTGGTGATGGCTCTCGAGGTGCTGCACGAGGAGGCAAAGCCTTTGGGACTTGAGGTCTCCTGGCTCAAGACCAAGGTCCAGGTATTTGGAGACTTACTAGATGAAGCAGTACAGTCTGTTCATGCGTGTGGCGAGGACATTGAGATCTTGGAAAATTTTACATACCTTGGTAGCGCCAACTAGCGATAACTAGCGCCAACCAACGTAGTCCATAATGACGGCGGGTCACGTCAAGAAGTCTTACGGCGGATTGGCATAGCCCACGGTGTTATGGACTCGCTCAGCGGGAGTATTTGGCGTTGTCGGTACCTGTGCAGGAGGACAAAGATCCGGATCTTCAAGTCGCTTGTGATTCCTGTCTTACTCTATGGTTGTGAGACATGGACACTAAATAGTGACTTGAAGAGACGAATCAATGCCTTTGTAAATAAGTGTCTTCGCAGAATCATGGGGTATCGCTGGGATGATTACGTGTCAAATCAGCGATTGCACCGTGAGACTGAATCGAGGCCTATTACCTGCATAGTCCGTCAGCGCCAACTTTGGCTATATGGGCATGTGGCACGCTACCCTGAAACCGATCCTTCCCATCGGGTTGTATCTGTAAGAGACAATCCGGCGTGGAGGAGGCCAAGGGGGCGCCCACAAGGCTCGTGGCTGGGGCAAGTTGATGTTTCTTGTCGAGAGTTGCTTGGTATGGGAAAGGAGCCTGCATGGGAGCTCGCGCGTGGTGACCCCCGGGAGTGGCGTCGTAGGGTAGGCGAGGCGACGCGCCCCCCGGCGTATGCCCCCAATGATTGATTGATTTCACAACACATATTTTTGTTCACACCTAAATCTTATAGTTGACGGTCTCGTACATAGCTTTATTTTATCTTTTTTGTTTTCTATATTGAAAGAAACTCTTTCTGATACAAATTCCCTGTTCGACTAATGATTTATTCTATGGTGTGACCTGGAACATATGGCACTGTATATTTTCTTTCAATTGAATTTACATCTGCTTTTGATACATATTTCTAGTATTTGAACGAATGCACCGTGTACATTCATATATGCATACATACATGCACACACGCGAGGTCCAGAAGGATGAAAATTGCATGTTCTTGGTTGGTATCAGCGACCAGAGCTGCACCGCGGATCCTTCCAATTGGGCAGCTTCATACCACTGGATTGCGTATGGGTAGTGGATGCCGATACTCCCATTGATGAAACCGCACCCTCTCTTGACTAAGTCATAGAGGCTGTAGCAAAGTTGAGTGGTGGAATGACAGCTGGTATTTGTAATATTTGTGCGGAAATCCTCAAAGTTGGGTTTGATGCCATGATCCGCGGGTTGCATGCTGCCCTGACTGCCGTGTGGCAATCGGGTATCATTCTTCCTGATTAAAAATGGGGGCTGGTCATCCTTATCTAGAAAAGGTAAGGGGACCGTCAAGACTGCAACAATTACGGCGATATTGCACTGCTCAGCGTGCCAGGCAAGGTGCTTGTCCATCTATTGCTTATATTACACGGACCCGCAGCTATCTGCTGAAGTATACATAAACATCTGCAGTCTGGGTTCACGCCTGGTAAGTCAATAATGAACCTAGCGTCCTAGTATCTAGGCGCTTCGTGTCATGATGGAAAGCTAACGTGGGTTTCGAAAGAGGATACTTGCAGCCTATGTTGATCTTAAGAAGTCGTTTGACTCAGTGCATCGTGAGTCACTCTGGGATCTTCTGCGTCTTCGCGGGATTCATGCAAGGACAATTGGTTTGACGATTGGTCAGGACTTTGGGACTGAGAGTGCTGTGAAGTGTGAGCCCATCACTTTTCAACACTTGTATGGACTAGGTATTGGGCAAATTTGTAGATCAAAGTGATTGTTGCGCATCTTTCGGCAACATCAAGATCACTGATCTGGTTTTTGCCGATGTTGCAGTAATCTTTCTTGAGTCGCTGGAGGTCTTGATGATTTGCTCTCGAGGCGCTGCACGAGGAGGCAAAGCCTTTGGGATTTGAGGTATCGTGGCTCAAGACCAAGGTCCAGGTGTTTGGAGGCCTAGAAGCTGAAACAGTACAGTCTGTTCATGCGTGCGGCGAAGACATTGAGATCTTGGAAAGTTGTATATACCTTGGTAGCGCAGTCCATGATGACGGCGGGGTCACGTCAAAAAGTCTTACTGCAGATTGGTTTTAGCTACGGTATTATGGATTCGCTCAGCACAAGTATTCGGCGTTGTCGATACCTGTGTGGAAATTATCCACCAACCACCCTCTCAATTGGCAGAGTGGTGGTTTTGTTCCCCTTCCCTTAGTGAGAGAGGTATTATTCGCTCATCATAGGGGGAGTGAGGAATGTATATATATATATATATATATATATATATATATATATATATATATATATATATATATATATATATATATATATATATATATATATATATATATATTATATTATATATATATATATATATATATATATATAATATATATATATATATATATATATATATATATATATATTACTTATATTGGTAATGGGCAGAAAGTAAGGTAATTTAAGTAAATGATAAGTGTTGAGCCCCGACGCAGGGGAAGCGGGGGCTCAACGGGGGGTGATGCTCCTGTTAGCGGTACCCCCAGCCGCTACGGATCTATCCAATCGGTCGCTGACGTGCCAGGTTGGGCATATCTCCATGTACGTATGTACTTACGTTAAACGGGGCAGTGCCCATGGCGTCGGAGATACGGGGAGCTTGCCTCCATAGGCTGGTAAAAGCCCCGGCATTGCTGGGGGGGGGCGACCCTCCCTGTTCCCTTCGAGGTCTCTGGCTTGCTATAGTTCCCCCGGGGGCATCCTTAATCGCCCGCCCTGCCATGCACTGTATAATTAATACATCACCATCTGCTGCGTAGCCTCCTGGTGGACCTGTGGTACTCAAAGGGTCCTCAAACCCTGCTGCGTGTGTCTCGCCATGCCCCGGGGTCCCAGGGGGAACCCAAGGGAGGCCACAGGGGCAGGTGTCTAGCAGGGCGTCGTAGCAGCACAGACTTTCACCTCCACTCCCAGCCCCACCGCGTGTCCCGCGCAATGCCTCGTGATCCCCGGGGGCCCAGGAGAGAAGCCACAGGAGCAGGTAGTGTTGCAGGACGTCGTGACACCGTAGAGTTGGACGTACCCGCCCCCTGGGGTAAAGCTGGGCGCTCCTTGGTCGCCCCGCTGCGGCCCCGGGCATCCCTGGGCCCAGGGGAAAAGCCACAGGTGCGGGTTGTGTTGCAGGGACGTCGTGACACTGTATAATTGCACTTACCCGCCCCGTGGGGCAATGCGGGGCAATCCTCCGTCGCCCCGCTGCGGCCCCGTGGTCCCAGGAGGCCCAGAAGAAAAGCCACAGGGGCAAAGCCACAGGGGCAGGTGCTCTTGCAGGACGTCGGGGCACCGTAGAGTTGAGTAGCACGTGCCCCGGGGGGACAAAGCGGAGCGGCGGACGTTGGGGCGTCGGGTAAGGGCGTGGCGTGTGTGGAGCGGCAGAGTGGAACTCAGCCACATACTCGAGCACGTGCGCCGCCGTCGGTAAAACTCGCTCACTGCCCTAAGACAATACACTAGTCTCGTAGTCACGTAAGAAATCACCGCGACGCAGTAATGCGTGTGCACGCACTCAAGGCTAGAGAGATTCTACCCTCCTGTCCTCTGTCTTTAGAGGCAGGCGAGGCATGTGGTGGGAGGTACAGGGCAATGGTTATATCAGTCTGTCAGTTATACAGTCAGGGGTGTAAGGTGACGGCGTGAGTTGATCCCCGGCCACTCTGTTGGGTCAGCAATATAGGCAAAGCCTTTCCAATTCTTCCCATCTCTCGTTCCTTCTTCCTCTCTTCTCTCTTCCCATTCCTCACTTTCTCTCTCCTTCTTCCTATCTCTCTATTCCCCTTCGTCTGGTCGCTCATCTTTAGAACAGCTAGTGTCAGCAGTTCTGGAAGTGGTCTTTGTTCTCTCCTTAATGGTTTGATAAGGAACTGTGGTGTAGGCGCAAACAGTGTCGCCTCTCTCTCTACCACTACCGTTATCAGAGATTATCTCTCTTACCTTATTCTCTACTTCTATTCCCTTATTTATCCTCCGCTTTCTCCCGGACCCTCACAATAAGTACTGGCATATGATAAATGAACATTCCATCTGGTATTAACCTTTTGCACCTTAATTTAGCACATAAATTTGAAACTGTTGGTCATTGGCCACCGTCATTAGATTCTCGCCACCGACGGTTGGACACGTAGCTAGGATTACGTGGCGGTCCACCCTCCGCCCACTTAGAAGTCAGTACACTTTCAGACCCTCCCGGGAGTAACATCTCTCTCTAAACTTCTCTGATTAAATCGGTAAGTTGTATATAAACTTTTGTACATATAAGTGTTAAACAATAGGACGTGTTTAAAATCAACACAGTGATTATACCGCCGCGTCTGTTGTTATGATAATCCGCCTGATGCCACCACGAAACACTCTGCTCCGCCCTTAACCACTCCGGCCTGATCCTGGTCTGGCCACTCCGACCGCCTGAGCATTGCAGTATTGATAAGCCAATTTAAGTCTCCTATTTCCCGATAAGTATCTTAGTTAGTACTGGCTGGAGTATTTTGTCGGGATGATATAAAAAAAGGGTTTCTGAAGGTAAAAACTCTAATCAAATATATGTCTATGACATAAATTTTCCACATTGGTGCCCCGAGTGAGGAATGTTGATGTTCATGTGATTCGTTGTGGTTATTGTAAGGCGTAGTTATGAGCCTACCACAACAGGTTGTTGAAGGAGTGGAGTTAAGGTGCTTCGCGGCGTCAGGAACGACTCAACAGCCGTGTGACTACCATACGCCAGGTAGTAGGTAACAGCAGAGATTACTTATAACTAGTTAGTTGTAATAATTAAGTGGTGGTTGGTCATAGGCCTGGTTATGCGTCTTGAAAGTCCGAATTGACGAGCACTTCTACCACTTAAGATAATAATTATCAACTAACAATTATTTAAAGCTATGTAATCTTGCATTTAATATTTTATTTGACTTAGCTAATTCCGCCATGATTTAGTTGAAAACTAAGTATTCATTTTCGGCTAAATTAGCAATGCTCACATGGATATATAATAAGTGTGAGGACGCAGTTAAGGCTATACATATTGAGTATATTCATTCAAAGACAGGTCTACCATTGTAAAAAATTAAATGAGATAAATATAAAGAGGATTACTTCCTATATGAGGTTCAATTAAGAGAAACTGGGGATAAAAAAATAATTCACAAATGCGTGACCAAGTATGAACATGAGTGTCAAAGATATCTTGATAAGATAATTGATATGAGTGAATCCTGGAGTGTGCTCATATTCCAACAACAGCTGAAGCCTCTTTACCCCAAATAAAATTACCAGACTAGTCAATACCTCATTCTCTGGGCAAAATTGGTTTGCCTTATGGGATAAATTTATATGTATTAATGATAGAGCTGACTCAACAGAGGTACAAACATTATCTTATTTTTTGCGTCAGTTGAGAGGTCCTGCATACTTGCTGGTAAAGGAATTAACAGTTGAAAATGCCAATTCTAATGTGGCGCTCAAGATTATCAACGATAATTTTGAGGGTAAAGACTTAGTTATAAAGAACTGTTTTTGCAAGTTGACCTTGGATCTACCAAATCCTTATCATAATCTCAAGGAATTGGAAGAGTTCATAGTAACTTTAAATTGCACCCTAAGAGCATTTGAAGCTCATAAACCCTTTATTAAGTCAGACAGGATGGTCAGTACTATGATATGGAGGAAATTACCAACCAGGATGCGAGACCGTTTAAATCAGAGGTACAATAGTAATTAATTCACGGTCAAACAGATAGAAGAGGGATTATTGCAGGAGTTCAAACATTTGCAAGGTATTGAGCAGGAATCCCCCCACAGGGAGATCAGGATTGTGACACCTAAGGGTAATCAGCTATATCAACCTCCCTTAGAGTTTAAAGATTCTTCGTTAGTGGGTATTTATCCCGCGCCTGTTAAATTTACGCAAATCAAACAGCCTGTAATTAATATTAAAACTACTCATTCTACCAGTATACCAGTAAGACCTACTCAAATAAAAGGTACAATCCTCATATTCAGGGCTACTTCTAGTGACGTAAGAAAACATTGTGTCTTATGTGAGGGGGAACATACACCCTCCATATGTAGTATCTATTCAGTTTGTTACACGAGAGTTAAAAGGTTAATTAGGCTTGGTAATTGTTTAACCTGCCTCAGTGGTAAACATCTTGAAATGCATGTCCTATAAAGTTGATCAAAAGAATCATGGGGGATCGCTGGGACGATTACGTGTCAACTCAACAATTGCACCATGAGACTGAATCGAGGCATATAAACTGCATAGTCCGTCATCGCCAACTTCGGCTACATGGGCATGTGGCACGCTACCCTGAAACTGATCCTTCCCACTGGTCTGTATCTGAAAGAGACAATCCGTTGTGGAGGAGGCCAAGAGGGCGCCCACAAGGCTTGTGGCTAGGGAAAGTTGATGTTTCCCGTCGAGAGTTGTTTGGTATGGTAAGGGAACCTGCATGAGGACTCGCGCGTGGTGAACCCAGGGATTGGCATCGTAGGGCGAGGCGACGCACCCCCCGGCATACACCCTCAATGATTGATTGACACTAGAGGAGTAAAAAGATATTACTGGGTTGCTACACTACACGACAATGTACTTACGGTTAGCCCAGGGAATGATAACAAAGACAGTATACCATACACTTTGGGAGGCGATGGCCGAGTGTTTAGCGTCTTGGAGTGGTGACCTCAATGTCATGAGTTCGAATCCTGCCGGGGGCAACTCTTTCGACCGTCTTTAATGCGGTCGACAAGAGCCTGGTAGGGGAGTAGAAGGTCCCGAGTTCAAGTTCCACCAAGGAGCAGCTGTCTAATCCATCGTCGAGTGGCTGAAAAAGCCTGCATGTAGCTATAACTGTTCTCCGACTGCAAGTGCGACGGAAGAACACCAGGTGGCAGCATGAGCCTAACTGAGGATCCATACATACATCACAGAAAACGGAATCTTTACCTAAGACCACAGGTGTTACTATAAAAAATCCAGCCTGCGCCAGGCGAGATCGACCGACATCACGAATCTCCATAAGCCTACAGGCGATATAGGCTCCAACGTATATAGTAATACAAAATACAGGACTCTAGACCACCATGCAGACTGAAGGATAGCTAAAGACAGCTGTTGCCCTTGAAACAGTGTACACAACTGTTGGCGTGAAACTGAGAACTGTGATGCCCAAAACAAAACACGATGAAGGACGGGGCAGCGTGGGGACGTGAAGGCGTCTTGAGACCTGTCCATGGAGGTAAGTCGAATATAATAAGATAGTTTTAATTAACCAATCCTCAGAGCTGTGCTGACACTCTTCACCAGGAATTAAGTGAGGATTACTGGGGTAAGCCAAGGAGAGAAACAACGCACAAGTCTCTTGGTTTTTGAAAATTTGGAAACGAATATACGTCTCTTTAACTGCCACCAATATGTTTTAGGGTGCAAGGATAGGTATGTTGTTCGCACTGACGTTTAGTATTTTAATGTTAAGGGATGTACAAAGTATGCGTGACGCTGAGGTGTTGCGGTGAGGAGGATAACGAGGCAGCCACCCGCTGGGCGGGTCTCCCAAAGCTGGGTAGCAGCTAGCATCAGTAACGAAAGGCGAGTTGCCCTGACGTAATTACAGTTTATACTTATATACCTTATGTACATAATGGTTATGCTTTTACACTGTTATAATATACCAAAAGGTCTCATGGTATATGTTTTCTTCTGCGTTCTGCCATAATTGTGAAAAACTTCTGCATTGGCTAGAAGGAAAACGTCGTCTATACCATCCTTACTTAGAACTTGGCCTAGACCGGTTTGGGAAGAAAGGTGGTGGCAATACAGTCCTGGTGTAGATTTATTGGGAGTGGTGGTTGTAGTGAGTACAATACCATCCAAATTACCTGATAATTTATAATGTTCGTAGAAGACACAAACTCCAGCGCATACTTCAGCAATGTGTCATTTGGTTTAAACTGGGAAGTCTGAAACTCATTGAATAAATCATTAGTAAGTAGGGTCAGGAAACATATGTTCGACAACAGCACAGCAAATTATTATCGTATAGACTAGTGTCATTGCTTTTTATCTACTACGAGCATGCAAACACATCTAAAATCGTAGATTGGGTGGTGATGCATGTATGAGTAGAGCATAAACATCTTGGGTTGGTACGTTTTCCCTAATTACATTTCAATCAATCAATCATTGGAAACATACGCCGGGCGGCGTGTCACCTCGCCCACCCTACGAGGCCACTCCCGGGAGTTACCTCGCGCGAGGTAATTAGCCCCCCATGCAGGCTCCCTTCCCAAACCATGCAACTATCGACAAGAAACATCAACTTGCCCCAGCCACGAGCCTTGTGGTCGCCCCCTTGGACTCCTCCACGCCGGATTGTCTCTTACAGATACAACCCGATGGGAATGATCGGTTTCAGGGTAGCGTGCCACATGCCCATATAGAGCCGAAGTTGGCGCTGACGGATTTTGCAGGTAATAGGCTTCGATTCAGTCTCATGATATAATCTCTGGTTTGACACGTAATCATCCCAGCAATACCCCATGATTATTCGAAGACACTTATTACCAAGGCCATCGATTAGCCTCTTCAAGTCGCTATTTAGTTGCTATCGCTATCAAGTCGCTACTTTATGTCTCACAACTATAATTATTACATTTGCCTATCTGAAAATAGCAGAAATTGTGTGTGTGCACAAAATCTTATATTAAGTTGCATAAGTATTTACTACAGACATTTTTAATTAATAATAATTTTTGCAATATAGTAAGAAAATAGTATGGAGGATAGAGCGAGCTCGGCAGTGAAATCAACCTTTTC
>JACEEZ010026184.1:55000-60000 GCA_016584305.1 Chionoecetes opilio | reverse complement strand
TGTATTACGTATATCTATGAAACTCAGGACACCCTTCACCCTTTGTGACATCTTTCAAGAAGAATATGACATCTCTCTTAGCTTTTTGGTTAGCTACATCTGTATGTGCAAGCAATTTTATTGATGGAACCTGTTTTTTGAGAAACTGTGGTGGAATAGCAGGTTTACTTGGGCCACTGTACCTGATTACTTCAAACTCATTATCAATTTCCTTTGTCATCATCGTTTTCTGTAAGCGTGGTATATCTTGCTAAACATGGTGACATTCATTATCTGGCTGTGTTATGAGCATTGCCAAGGAATGTGTCGATATCTTGCCTAACATATCTGGAAGCTTTGTCATAGTCTAAGGATATGCTGCAGTGTTCTCTATCCAGATGAAGTTGTTTGGCCTCATGACAAATCTGGGTCTTTACCATGGTTACAGCCATGTCCGTGCCATCGTCTTCTGGGTCTGCAATGATGCGTAATGTTTTCTCAGCCTCACTGTGAAAGACGATTATTGTGGCTATCCCTGGTGAAGATAGAATCAATATATCTTTACCAAAGTGTTCAGAAAGTCTATGTCGGGAGACATAAGCATTCGTCGGGAGAGCACATAGCTCCCATTTCCTAAATATAAGTTGTGCAGATCAACGGAATTCCAAATATGTGTCTTGTCAGCTTTGAAAACCCTGATAATGCCTTCCAAAGCTTCATCAGACTTAACAACATCTTGTGCAGAATGTGTTGCTTTTATTGCTGCAGTTGTGGATGTTGATGACAAACTTTGTGCGGCAGTCTACATGGTAGCGAGCATCGGCCGCATATAAATCACTTACTGCACAACCCACCCTAACCATAATCTCATAGGCCCATTTATCATTTCGTTCTTTACATTTGTCTAAAATGCCTTCCTTTAGCAATGGCTTGTGTCCTTTTCTCTTCACTTGTCTGCACACATATGCTGGTCTCCAGCGCGAGGGATTTTTTTGATAATTTTCAACCTTACATTCTTCACCACAGAGCATGCAGTCGTGTAAGAAGTTATACCTATGGACTTCTGAACGCCTTTTTCTTGGTAGTTCAATAGATGTGCTAGCTTCTTCCTCTGTATGCTGACGTTTCAAAGCCTTTTTAATTTCCTTTGGATGAAGATATTTTTCAGCACATCCCTTGTGAGCTTTGAGTACAAGTTCCGTATTTTCATCATACTGTGACGGTAATCTATTGTGTAGGTCATCTTTGTAAAGTTTACTACTTTTATTAATATTTTCAATGCGCTTGGCTGTGACATTTATTAGTCTTTTGGTTTTGTCACTACAGTTATACTTCCAGTGAAAGTAGCAATCGTCTTCCTGATCTGTGAATTATGGTGAAGAATTTTTTCTTAACACCTTGAAACCCAGAGCGTAATTTCCATTGTAATTTGGGTACCATAGGACGATTTTTAGTTAATATAAGCAATATTTTATAGATATGACCTGTTTAGTATCCATGTCGACTAACTAATTTGGTATATTCAGTTACTTTTCGTAATTTTATGGATCGACAACAGACGATTTTATAATTATAGCAAAGGAAAGATTGGGCGTGTAGAGGTATAAGCTCCTATTGCCTCACTGGATCATGGCTGGCAGTGTTCACACACTTTCCGCCTCAGTTTGAACCTAGAGAAGAGAGTAGCGATTATAACAATTGCAAATATAAGGACAATTAAAAAATAAAAAATAAATGGAAAATTCTTCGGCATTTTCATACTTTGTGCCATAACTCAAATTGCTCAATACTGACAGCTGTCCAGTAAGGATAGTTGTGTAATAGAAGGTTTGAGCAAGAAAAATTCACAGTAAAAATACCTTAAGACGTCAAAACAAGGTTCACCCTAAAAATAGCAATTGGCGGCCGGACTATAAGGGGATATATAATTTAGTAATGTCATATGGAACGAATGCTATTTTTCAACTGTATTTTTGGTGTTTCTTCTAAATTAGATATGTTTATTATTCAGATTTTGCAGTGTCTATTGGACACATTTTCACAATTTCAGTGCGTACACACACTCATAAACTCACACGCACGCACGCACGCACGCACGCTTGCGCGCGCACGCACTTACTCACTCACTCACTCACAAAAAAGTAGCATAAAAAAATAATATTATATATATATATATATATATATATATATATATATATATATATATATATATATATATATATATATATATATATATATATATATATATATATATATATATATATATATATATATATAATATATATATATATATATATATATATATATATATATATATATATATAATATATATATATATATATATATATATATATATATATATATATATATATAATATATATTATGTTATTACTTTTTCCTTGAAGGCGCGTTGCGCAAATGGAAGTAAAAAAAAACAGTTTTTTCGGTTACAAACAAACCAAGCTCGCGAGGCAAGAGGAAGGAGAGTTTTTTCCTGTCTTATGTATGGTTGTGCTCGCATTGTCATCTTACTCTCTCAACCTTTCTCTTGAATTACACATAGTTAGTGTGTAAACAATAACTGCAATTCTTATATATTAATTATAATTAACCTGTAATTAACTTTTACATAGTTTTACCAGTGTCATATGTATATACACATATATAAGTTTTAATATGAGCTGTAAAACACACTACCTGTGACATAATGCTAGTTATTATCAAACAAGAAACAATGCTATTAGTGAGGCAGCTTAGGTAGTTGATGGGGACATGCCGGATAAAAGCACCACATTTTTTCCAGGTATTCCTCAGAATCCAAGCTTCAATTCTAGAACCGGCGCCAATCGATCCGAACATTTTTTTTAAACACAATCTTTATTTTTTTTATTTTTTTTTTATTTAACATTTTGTGCCTATAGCGCCTGTAGGCAATAGTGACCCAGGGCTCGGTAGTTAAGCCCCGGAGGTTCACTTGAGGGCTGTGATGGTTGGCCCTCGTCCGTGGTGGCGCAGGCAGGATTTTTATAGTGACGCCTGTGATTAGAGGCTCATGCCGCCCCCCTGTGTCATCCGATGCACTCGCAATCGAAGGTAGAGTTAATGGGCAGGGCATGTGGGTGTTCTTAGGCCACTCGACGGTGCAGAAAGATTTTGGTTTTCTTCGGGGATCGAACTCGGGTCACCGAGAACGCCACTGAGAGACGCTAACCACTGCTACCGCCTCCCCGATAGGATAGCCTGCATAATAGAACTTTTTTATTTTTTATTTAATTAAATGCATATTACACCGCCGTTTCTGGATGCAAGAATTCTCGACGGTGTTGCTGTGGTGTATCTGCTTCCTCATACTAATGTCACCACATTCAATGCTAATGGCGTTTGCATCCCCCACATCCTGAAGCTACTTGAATCCTGCAGAAGAGTCGATGTGGTCTGGGACAGCTACATTGCCAGCAGTATCAAGGAGTCAACTAGAGAGAAAAGGGGAAAAGGTGTGCGGAGAAAGGTCGGCGGTCCAACCAAGGTGCCCAGCAACTGGCCCGACTTCCTCCGGGATTTCACAAACAAGGAGGAGCTTTTCCAGTTCCTTTCAGACAAAGTCGGCTCCAATGACTGGCCAGACGGAAAGGAGGTCTTCATAACATCAGGCACAGATGTGATCAGCAGAGGTTCCGACCACTCCATGCCACGATGTGACCATGAAGAGGCCGATACAAGGATTGTCGTTCACCTGAAAGATGCGCTGGACAAGGGATGCACCACCTGTTTGGTACGCACTGTCGACACAGACGTCGTTGTCATACTGATAGGAAAGTATCATTCCCTGACCAGCCAGCATCAGATGGCAGCCATCTGGGTAGCCTTTGAAACTGGAAAGAACTTCATGTACCTGGATATCAATGCCATATGCTATGCTCTGGGAAAAGATAGGTCAACGGCACTGCCTATGTTCCACAGCTTCACGGGCTGCGACACAACTTCCGCTTTCTTTGGCAAAGGGAAGAAATCGGTATGGGAGGCTTGGAATGCCTACGTGGAGGTGACGGAAGCCTTCAACAACCTCATGAATCACCCTTACATGACTGTGACAGTGAACTGCAAGGAATTCCAGTTGCTCGAGCGCTTCACCGTGATCATCTACAATAAGAAGAGCAACTTGGACTCTGTGAACGAGGCACGTAGGGAACTCTTCTCCCAGAAAAACAGGACAATGGAGAACATTCCCCCAACGCAAGAAGCCCTTCTGCAGCACACACTGCGCGCAGTCTACCAAGCTGGAATCTGGGCAACCAGTGATCATTGTGAGCAGAAGCCTCCAACCTCAGAGGGCTTTGGATGGACTCTAGAGAGTGCAACGAAGACCTGGCGTCCTGTGTGCTCCAACCTGCCTGTGGCATCCCAGGCCTGCAGCGGACTGATCAAGTGGTTGCAAAAGCGCCATGTGCACGTGTGGAGGACGATGCTCATGCAAGAAGGCGCGGTGGAAGTGCACATAACTTTGCAGCTGCCGATGTGAGAAGTAGCTTAGCCGGCTTAGTGTGAAATGTAGTAATTGAATTTTGTGCAGAGAAGGGATTTAAGACATTAACACTGCATGTTTCCATGTTTTAATGTCAGTTGTTAGCAGATTCCTCCATTAAAACCTTTGAACTGACCTTCATGCTTTGCTCTCCTACTTATTTGTGTACTAAGTATGATTATTTCATGTGATTGAATTATAAACACCCTTAATGGGCCAAATAATGAGCAACCATACTCAGAAAATACCTTAAAACAAGAAACATGGCAATTTTGCACCATGTTGGGTAAATATACGCACGGTCTGAAAGAGTTTACATTTTTTCTTGATTTTCGTATGTGTTAAATTGCTCACATTACAAAAATGTATCGTAGAAGCATAAGAGTGGTCGTATCGCTTGGCGCCGGTTATAGAATCAGAGCTGGGACCCTGAAGATTGCCTGATCAAAATTTGGTGCTTTTAACCGGCATGTCCCCATCCCTTTGAAATTCGGTGCTA
>JACEEZ010026184.1:0-47500 GCA_016584305.1 Chionoecetes opilio | reverse complement strand
TAGAAGACTCCAAGTCCAAAGCCACGTCACGATCAAGAGTGGATGACGAAGCAGCCGCGTCCTTCTTCTTCATCTCCTCCATCCTTTGTCTCTTACGTCGCTTCTCCTCAGTCGCTCGCTTCAGCTTCTCGTCCACGCCAGCCATCGAGCAGCTCTGCCGGTCCTCCCTCTGAGCCTCCAAGAACGCCTTGTCTTCCTCGGGGATCTTTGCTTTCATTGCCTTGGAATGCGCGTTGTCGAACATGTCTTCGAGGCTGTCTCTGAAGATGCATCTCTTCATTTCTTCCGTCTCTGTCTTCCGTAACTTGGATTTCGCCAAGGCGCCGTACTCCTCGTACAGTTTGAGGATCTTCTTCTTCACCCACGACACATCCGACGTCGGAATGTTCGCACGTCGCCACACTTCCAAGTTCTTCTCAGCGGTAGAAGCTCCTGCAGCAAAAAGAACCTCCTTCTGGATCTTGTGGTGGAACAAAAACACCTGGGGAACCTCGCCTCTCGACGAAAGACGATTCCCCGGGAATGACGATGTTGGTTGGGGACTTCTCCAGTAGCCATACCACGTCCGTAGATCGTCTTTCACACGCCATCACGATAGACCTGGGAACACAAAAGAGACCACAATACAGTTTTTTGATTTTACATCGATAAATACATACATAGGCATTAGCTACATTATTTATAGTGATGGAAATACAAGGGATACGGCAGGCACAAACTTAAAACGACTAAGTTCACACACTAAGATAGTTGTAATATAGATGTAGTGAGAAACAAACCGACACAAAGGACACCACACGCGACAACGACACACGCGACAACTACCTCACTCTCTGACGCCGAGCAGAAAACTGAACGAAATGCGCGTCCATTAAAAGACGAGAGAGGAAGCTGAAAGTTTTCCTGATTGAACTTGTCACGACAGGGAACAAGGGCAACATGTGCTGGAGTGTGTCCGATACACGTCGGTTTCTTGGACAACCCTAATATAATATATATATATATTAATTATAATATATAATATAATATATATATATATATATCGTATATATATATATATATATATATATATATATGTATATATATGTATATATATATATATATATGTATATATATATGTATATATATATATGTATATATGTATATATATATATATATATATATATGTATATATATATATATATATATATATATATATATATATATATATATATATATATATATATATATATGTATATATATATATATATATGTATATATATATATATATATATATATATATATATATGTTAGGGTGGCCCAAAAACACAGGGCAATTTAAAAAAAAAATAATATGCTGCTCCACAAAACTGATTTAGTTACATAGGACTTCAATACCCTACATACCAAAAATTGGAGAGATATGAGTATATTTAGAGGTCCCAACAACTTACACATTACAATTCAATTTTTTTTTTCTGCCCTATGTTCTATATATTACAATTAGCATACAAATCTTCATTATTTACAGGTATTGCTATATACAGGGTGTAACACGAGTGTCTGCAAATATTGATACAGGTGAAAGAACATGTAATTCTAAGCACAAAATATTCTATAACGATATGCTTTTTGAAGCTTCCTTTAGACGTGAGATGAAATTAGAAAAATTAGCGCAGCCAGTAATTTCACCATGGCAGGTGGTTGCCGCTCGGTGACATTTTGAATGATTTAATCATAATGTTTACTAGTAATGGAGCATTACGTTATCTTATAACAACACAATTGGTATTAATGGACATGTTATTACTAAATAAGCAGTACATGAGAACAGCAGGGCTGTGATAAACAATACTGTAAAAGGCTAAGTGGCAATGCGTCGGGGCGGGGGAGGAAGGAGGGACTAGGCTGCGAGGCCTCACGCCGATCAGCTGAGTCACGTGTTCCATCCTACCCCTCCCTGACACGATGCCATGTAGCCTTCTACAGTATTTTTTATTACAGCCCTGCTGTTCTCATGTACTGCTTATTTAGTAATAACATGTCCATTAATACCAATTGTGTTGTTATAAGATAACGTAATGCTCCATTACTAGTAAACATTATGATTAAATCATTCAAAATGTCACCGAGCGGCAACCACCTGCCATGGTGAAATTACTGGCTGCGCTAATTTTTCTAATTTCATCTCACGTCTAAAGGAAGCTTCAAAAAGCATATCGTTATAGAATATTTTGTGCTTAGAATTACATGTTCTTTCACCTGTATCAATATTTGCAGAAACTCGTGTTACACCCTGTATAATGGCAACAACGAGGTGCTCACGAGATGTTTGGCTCCTAGGCAAGGTTGAAAAGGATATCCTGGGCTTTGGGCTGCCTACAAATGGAAAAGTTCTCCGAAAACTCATGTTTCACCATCAAGAAAATGGACTCACAGTCAGTGAAAGCGCTAAGACCACAATAGATGCGACAGTTGTTATATTTATAAGGTCCGTATTCCGACCCAACAGGTTGATTCAGGCATACGAAAGCTCTGTAAACTTTATGCCCACTAATGTTTAGTGAAGGCTCACCGATTGACGCTGCAAAATGGATGCCGAGTCAAGGAGGAGCTGTTTTAAAGCAGACCTCGATGAGCTCTTCGATATCTCACGAAAAGATGCCCTTAGCATCATGAAGAACAAGATGGATCAGCTGTTTTTCCTCATGCAACAGCAAGATCCATCTAGTGCAAGCATGCCTGGAATTGACATCTCATTAACGCACATGGAGTGTCGCAAGCGCAAAAGGATTAAGCAGGAAATTGCTCGAAATGAGAAGCATGCAAGTACAACGTATGCCCACAAGGCTGGCATGGTTGTAGGATCTGATTCAGCTGGAGGTGAGAGCACTAGCAGTTCATGTGCATCATCAGAAGATGACTTTCATCCTCTAAGAATTTCAAGAAAATCTCAACCTAGGATGCAGAAGAAGAGAATTGTGACGAATGAAGTGGCAGCACCCCTCGACTGAGTGAAACTAACTGACCGCAGTGCAATGTTCGTTAATGGTTCTGTGTCACAAGCACTTGGACATCACATAACTCATGCGTCACTGTCTCGGAACACGATTAGGCGATCTCGAATGGTTGCACGGAAGGAGTTGGCAACTATTGAAAAACATGCATTTTTACCAGCCAATCACTGATTCTTCACTGGGACGGTAAACTGCTTCCAGATATAGCAGGCAGCAATGAGCTTGTGGATCGTATTGTAATATTGGTCACTGGTGTTAAGATGGAGCCACTACTTGTTGTACCCAAGATTGGCCGTGGCAGTCGAAAGGAGCAAAACAATGCCTGTCTTCATGCACTGGATGACTGGAACCTAAAGTTCATGGTTCAGGGAATAGTCTTTGACACAACAACATCCAACACCGGGTTAAAAGACAGGTGCCTGCACTCTACTAGAGAAGGCCTTTGCTAGAGAGCGTGTCTGGATTGCGTGCCGTCATCACATGTTTGAAGTGATACTTTAAAACGTATTCACCATCACTTTGGGTGGTCCTGAGATGAGATATTCAAATGCTTCAAGAAAAGCTGCCCTTATTCAATAATGCTCGCTTCCAGCCTGCCAGGGACGAGATATTCGTTGGTATGCCCGAGATTTTGCGAAAAGAGGTGACTTTATTCTATGCTGATGCAGTCAAGAGCAGGACCACTCGAGAAAACTATAAAGAACTCCTGCAACTGTGTCAGATATTCCTTGGGGGTACATCACAGCCTAGCTTCCATGCACCCGGTACAATTATTCACAAGGCACGGTGGATGGCTAAGGCTTTATACTCGTATAAGATATTCCTGTTTCAAGACCAGACAAAGCTGATGACAGCAAAGGAAGAGGTTGCCTTGACACAAATTTGTCTCTGTATCTCACTTGTGTATGCACGCTATTGGCACGAGGCTTCCTTGCCGGAGAAAGCCCCATGCACTCAACGACTTCTTAAACTTCCTTGTTCTCCTCCATAAGTACCCTCTACTTACTGTCAGGGAGGCTGCGATCAAGGCGCTCTGTCGCCATTTATGGTATTTCTCTGAACACCTCGTGCCTCTCGCCCTCTTTGATGAGTGCATTGACGAGCAGACGAAAACGGCCATGGTTGACAACTTGTCACGTCCCCCAAATCGAACAGCTGAAGCGGTCGGACGGGCAGGAGTTTAGGAATCATGATGGTCAAACTCCTTCCTAAATAATTAATAATAATTATATTGAAGGTATCTTCAAAACCAGGAATAAATTAAGTAAAAAATATGTATTTTATATTAAAATCGAAAAAAGTACATATGGTTGGTACCTCTAAATACAGCCAAATATTTATGAATTTCTGCATGCAAACTCCCGTTGTGATATGGAACAGGATTCGCCTTGTGGAGAATGACAAATTAAAATATTTGTTTTTTGGGCCACCCTAACATTATATATATATATATATATATATATATATATTATTATATATATATATATATATAATAGATATAGATAGATAGAATAGATAGATAGATAGATAGATAGATAGATAGATAGATAGATAGATAGATAGATAGATAGATAGATAGATAGATAGATAGATAGATAGATAGATAGATAGATAGATAGATAGATAGATAGATAGTAGAAGAGAGAGAGAGAGGAGAGAGAGAGAGAGAGAGAGAGAGAGAGAGAGAGAGAGAGAGAGAGAGAGAGAGAGAGAGAGAGAGAGAGAGAAGAGAGAGAGAGAGGAGAGAGAGAGAGAGAGAGAGAGAGAGAGAGAGAGAGGAGAGAGAGAGAGAGAGAGAGAGAGAGAGAGAGAGAGAGAGAGAGAGAGAGAGAGATAGATAGAGAGAGAGAGAGAGAGAGATAGATAGATAGATAGATAGATAGATAGATAGATAGATAGATAGATAGATAGATAGATAGCTATGCTCTTAGTACCATTGCTATCAGTATACTTGTGAGACAAGCGATGTGTGGTTTTTAAATCATGTATGCTGTTCCTCACAAGTTCACGAACACATTCATTGTTGATAAGCCTGTCACGCAATTTATACTAAGAATCAAGGAAATTTTTTATAATTACCTTGATTAAATTGGGAGCATCAACAAACACAAATACCTTCCGATCAGATGCAGCTGGATTTGTGAAAGAAGATTAATGGATGCCATTCACATGTTCACATGTTTACATCAAGAGATTTCAATAAACTCAAGTTTGTGGAACCAACATCATGACCTATTGCAAGTACTAAAGATCCAACTGCCTCTACCTTAACAAAAATGTAATGAAAAATAGTCTTAGTCATATGATTATCAAAGTTATAGAGAATAAGATGTTTGCATGGGCTCGTCAACCCTCTTATCATTGCACACTGAACTCTTTGCGGTAATTCTGAAGAAGAAGTCCTTCACCCCTATCATTTTTCTTCTTCCCCCTATATCCAACAAGCCTGGGGAACTGGCGGGAAATCGGGGTTTGTGTGTGGGGGAAGCAAATATAACTGATGTATGGCTCCCCCCAAAAAAAATCAAAGTCACTATATGCAAAAATCTAGAAAAATTCCCTTAGTTAGGGATTTCCCTAGATATCCATTGTTAGGGAATTTTCCTTAAATGATATATGTATAGATTTGGACAATTTTGGGCGAGCAATAAATGAGTCGTGTCTGCCTTCCCTACCCAAAAACCCAAGTTTTCCATAAAGCCACCAAGCTTGCTGGTCATAGGAATTGAATTGAATTAATGCTAAAAAGGGAAAATGTGCCAGACATCAGAGGTCATATGGCACTATGGCAAAGCACAATAAAGGGGAGGGGTTACAGAGAAAGAGTGAAACGGTGAGAGAAGGGGAAAGGAAAATGGTTAGATCAGAGGAAGGATGTGTATTTGTTGGGGGAAGGATATCATAAATTGGGAACTGGGACAGGGGGCAGAGTAAGGAAAGTATCTGTGAGGCAGACAACAGGAGGTTTATAACAAGAAATCAGGAGACAAAGGTCTTGTCTGCGGGATCGGAAATTGTGAATGTTCCAATGAAGAACAGACAGAGTGTAGAGGTCAGCGGGTGATGATAGTTGGAATAGTAGCATCCGGAGTGGAGGGGTTAGCAGAATCAGGGATATCAGGAAGGGGATCCAATGTAGTAGGTGAAGTGAAGTACAGTCAGTAGGGTCAGGGGGGCGAAGGGACAGGAATGGGGATTGTTGAGACAAAAGGGAGTCGCGTGTACACCCAGGAGGGAGGGGTACGTTAAGAATAGACTTAACAGCGGGACGGTTAGAGGTAGTAGAAGACGAGGGAGAGGACATAGGGTGATCAGAGGGAAGGGGGGAAGGGTGCAGTGGGGACAATGATGGAAAAGGCGGGGAAGAGGAGGAGCAGGGGGGAAGTTAGGAGTCAGAAGGAGGAAGAGGGGTAGGCGGAAGGTGGGAGGGAAGAGGATGTATCTCAGCTGAGACTTTAATGGTTGAGATTGAAGGTGGGGATGATGAGGCGGTTTGTGAAGAGGGCAGAGGGGTCATGTCTTGAGGCTGAGCGAGGTACTCCTCGATCATAACCATGGTCTAAACTGGAGAGTCAGGAGGGGAGACCTGGAAGGCACAAGGTTTCTTAGTAGGAGGTGACGTAGAAAGTGGGGTGTGAGGAACTGAGGAGGAGGGAAATATAGTGGAAGGTTTCGGGAGGGTGGAAGGGGAAGGACGTTCAGGTCGTCTGACAAGAGGAGTCCGAAAGATGCGTGGAGGAAGGGGTGGGGTGATCAAGGAAGTAATAGAGGTCGGAGTATCTGGACTCAGGACGGAAAAAGGGTTAGCTAGGGAGAGAGAGGGGAGAACAGAAGAAGTAAAGGAGAGATGAGGAATGGGAGGAGGAAGAACAGGGAACGAGAGGGTAGGATAAGTTGTAGTAGGGGAATTCGTAAAAGTGGGATTGGAAATAAGATGGGTGACGAGGGTAGGCGAAAAGCCTAGGCGGCGAGCTTTTTGGCGGGCTTCCCATAAAGTTAAGCCCTTCGTAAATCTGATGGATGCCACTTCCGATTCAAAGTGGTAGACAGGGCAACCCCTACAAAAGACATTGTGGGAACGACCACAGTTCGTACAAGTGGGAGATGTTGCAGGACATGTGGAACGACCATGGATAGGTTGAGCACAAAGAGGGCAGCGGACAAGGGATCGGCAGTGCTTGGCAGGGTGGCCAAAACGCCAGCAGGTTTGGCACTGGCGAGGAGTAGGGCTGTAAGGTTTAACAGAGTAGTGGACCCCGGCAACATAAATGCTATCAAGGAGATCTTGCCTTTTGAAAGTGACATTGGCAATGCTGGTGGGGGACTTACGGCGGCCCCGGGGTGGGATGGTGTAGTAGTAAACTGCAACGGCATCATAATCCCCTGCCAAAAGGTCGTGGAGGACATCCGCGCACTCGGACCATTCGGTGTCATCGACTGGGCAAGAACGCGGGGGAATGGAAACTGTTCCAGTGCAGGTGTTAAGAGTTGTATCGGGCGTGATGCAGAAGGAGTTGCCATAGAGGTCTTTAAGATTGAGCAGTGCATTAGCTTGGGCCTCGGTGTCAACAGTCACCAGGCGGGACCGGTCGAGGCGGGTACGGAATGCAACCTTGCCAACTGGCCGTTGGAGGCATGCCGTGAAACGTAGGACGTTAGCAGAATAAGGGGCGGTGCTAGGGACGATGAAGAAATGGTCCCACTTTGCAGGACCAAAAAGAGTGTCGAAGAAGGGGTGAGGGAGAGAAGAAGATGTGCGTGGGCGTGTGGAAGAGGTGACTATGCGGAATGTAGGTCTCCCGGAGGGAGAAGTGTTGTAGGGTGCAAGAGTAGGTACACATGATGAGGAGGAGGACAAAGAAGGTTGAGGAGGGGGAAGGGTAGAGGAAGGATCTGGAGGGGAAGAGCAGGGAGGCAAGGATGGAGAAGGTATAGAAGAGGTAGTGGGATTGTGGGCTGGAGTGTCGCCTGGTGCTGAGGTTGGATTCATGATCTGGTTAAGGGTCTCAGGAGCACTATGTGATTCTGATGGTCGAGTTTGGGGAACGGGCATATCAGTATTCCGGGCCGTAGTCAAAAGAGGAGCAGGGGTCGGTAAACCAAGATCAATCGGGTCATTTGGTAGAGGGACCGGCCCTAAAACCCCTATAAAAGTTAAAATATCATCATTGGCAATGGTGAGTCTGGAGTAAAGATGAGGAAATATACGGACAGCCCCTCATAACCCCCAAAAGGGCTAAGGGCAATGGTGTCAAGGGTATACCGTGCCCATGGCACCCTGAGGCCGTTCGTGACTGACCCGAAGCCAGCCTCATGAATTCATGATCTGGCTAAGGGTCTCAGGACCACTATGTGATTCTGATGGTTGAGTTTGGGGAACGGGCATATCAGTATTCCGGGCCGTAGTCAAAAGAGGAGCAGGGGTCGGTAAACCAGGAGGATCAGTAGGGTCATTTGGTAGAGGGACCGGCCCTAAAACCCCTATAAAAGTTAAAATATCATCATTGGCAATGGTGAGTCTGGAGTAAAGATGAGGAAATATACGGACAGCCCCTCATAACCCCCAAAAGGGCTAAGGGCAATGGTGTCAAGGGTATACCGTGCCCATGGCACCCTGAGGCCGTTCGTGGCTGACCCGAAGCCAGCCTCATGAATTCATGATCTGGCTAAGGGTCTCAGGACCACTATGTGATTCTGATGGTTGAGTTTGGGGAAACGGGCATATCAGTATTCCGGGCCGTAGTCAAAAGAGGAGCAGGGGTCGGTAAACCAGGAGGATCAGTAGGGTCATTTGGTAGAGGGACCGGCCCTAAAACCCCTATAAAAGTTAAAATATCATCATTGGCAATGGTGAGTCTGGAGTAAAGATGAGGAAATATACGGACAGCCCCTCATAACCCCCAAAAGGGGTAGGGGCAATGGTGTCAAGGGTATACCGTGCCCGTGGCACCCTGAGGCCGTTCGTGACTGACCCGAAGCCAGTCTCATATCCAATTATCCATAGCTGGGCACTAAATACATTGAATATATTTAAATACTAAATACTAAATACATGGGAGGAATGTATTTAAATACTAAATACTAAATACATGTGAGGAATGTATTTAAATACTAAATACTAAATACATTTTACGAATGTATTTAAATACTAAATACTAAATACATTTTACGAATGTATTTAAATACTAAATACTAAATACATCAATTGTATTTAAATACATTTGTATATACATTTTAAATACACACATTTTAACATGTCCGAAAAAAATGGATTTCCTTAGGATTTCCTTAGATTTTAGGTTTCCTTAGAAATTTCCTTCTCAGTCCTAAATTTCCTAAAAATATGTAAATTTCCTTGAAAGTGGAAACACTGGTTCACTGTAACATCGGCATCGCCAGATAGTTGGGCGGGTTTATGGCCAAAATAACTGATAAAAATGTATTTACATTTTTATATTATTAGTATTTAAATACAATGTATTTGAATACTCATATAAGTATTTAAATACATGACAACCAATGTATTTATAAATACATTTCTAAATACACAAATGTAGTTAAATACGTATTTCGATACAATTGTATTTAAATACTGCCCAGCTCTGCTCATATCTCATCAGCACGGCTCTCACACCTTAGGAGGAAAGGGGAATAGGAGGAGGTACAAGAGGAGAGATAGTGGGAACGAGAGGAAGAAGGAGGAAGACAGGAAAGGCCAGGCAAAATTCGTCAGACCGAGGACATGGGCCCGAAGCCAAGGAAGCAACCAGGAGGTCGTCACCCGGGCGTCGGGCCCCAATCCCCGGGCCCGAAGCACCCCCTCGATGACAGCGGGCATGGGAACGGGGGGGAGATTGGTCATAGGAAGTCAAAGTAAAACCTAACCTTCCTAGCCAGAGGGGGCTGCGCCCTCAATGGACCCCTTAAGGGTTGCTAACCTAACCTCACTATAACCCCCGCAATATTAATAACCTAACCTCACTATAACCCCCGCAATATTACTAACCTAACCTCACTATAACCCCTCAAAAGTAACTAACCTAAACTCACTATAACCCCTTAAAAGTAACTAAGCTAACCTCACTATAACCCTTTAAGAGTAACTAACCTAAACTAATTATAACCCCTTAAAAGTAACTAACCTAACCTCACTATAACCACTTAAAAGTAACTAACCTAACCTCACTATAACCCCTTAAAAGTAATAACCACAACCTCACTATAACCCTTAAAAGTAACTAACCTGACCTCACTATAACCCCTAAAAAGTAACTAACCTAACCTCACTATAACCCCTTAAAAGTAACTAACCTAACTATAACCCCCTAAAATTTCTAACAACCTCAAGTAATCATGTTTTCTTTGCCCTTTCTGGCCTAGATCCTCGGAAGGCTTACGGTCCTGACGGAGTCCCTCCTATTGTTCTCAAAAACTGTGCTTCCGTGATTACACTCTGCCTGGTCAAACTTTTCTGTCTTTTGCTATCTACTTCCACCTTTCCTTCTTGCTGGAAGTTTGCTCACATCCAACCTGTTCCTAAGTAGGGTGACCGTTCTAATCCTTGAAACTACCGTCCTATAGCTTTGACTGCCTGCCTTTCTAAAGTTTTTGAATCTATACTTAATAAGAAGATTCTTAAGCATCTATCTGCTCACAATCTTCTATCTGATCGTCAATACGGTTTCCGTAAACGGTGATCTACTGGCGATCTTCTAGCTTTCCTAACTGAATCTTGGTCATCCTCCTTTATGGGTTTCGGTGAAACTTTTGCTGTTGCCCTTGACATATCAAAAGCTTTTGATACAGTCTGGCACAAATCTTAAATTTTCAAACTATCTATCATTCGGTTGCTGTCCTTCTCTCTGTACCTTCATCTTATGTTTCCTTTCAAACCGTTATATTGCAGCTACTGTAGACGGACATTGTTCCTATCCTAAATCTATCAAAAGTGGTGTTCCCCAGGGTTCTGTCCTATCTCCACTCTCTTTCTAGTATTCATTAATGATCCTCTATGTCTAACTCAAAGCCCTATCCACTCCTACGCTGATGATTCTACCCTGCATTTGTCAACGTCTTTTATTAGACGTCCAACTCAACAGGAACTAAGTGATTCACGGAGAGATGCCACCGAGCGCTTAACTTCTGTCTGATCTTTCTACACTTTTTGATTGGGGCAAAGCAAACCTTGCTTTGTTCAATGTCTCAAAAACCCAATTTCTTCACCTATCTACTAGCAAAACCTACCAGATAACTAACCCTTTTTCTTCAATGACACTCAACTATCTCCTTCTACAATGAACATTCTAGGAAAATCCTTTACTAAAAATCTGAACTGGAAATCTTACATCTTATCTCTTTCTAAAACTGCTTCTAAGAAGTTAGGTGTCCTGTTGCGTCTGCGTCCTTTTTTTTCTCACTCCCAGTTGCTTGTTCTCTACAGGGGCCTTATCCGTCCATGTATAGAGTATGTCTCACATGTTTGGGGATGATCCACTCATACAGCTCTCCTAAACAGGGTTGAGTCAAAAGCTTTTCGTCCCATCAACTCCCTTCCTCTGACTGACTGTCTTCAATCTTTAAATCACCGCCGCAATGTTGCTTATCTTGCTATCTTCGATCGTTATTTTCATGCTCACTGCTCTTCTGGACTTGCTAACTGCATGCCCCCCCCCCCTCTTGCGGCCTCGCTGCACAAGACTTTCTACTCATTCCCATCCCTATTCTTTCCATCTTCCTAATGCAAGAGTTAATCAGTATATTTACTCTTTTATCCCTTTCACTGGTAAACTCCGGAACTCTCTTTCTGTTTCTATTTTTCCACTTTCCTACGACTTAAATCTTTTAAAGGGAAGAGTAACAATTAAAACACTTCCCGAACTAAATTGGCACACCCCTTTTTTTTGTATTCTCTTACTGTCTTTTATATAGGGACTGGCAACTAAGCGGGCTTTGTGTTACCTATTTATGGTGTGCCCTTGGCATACCTTTGTGAATAAAAAAAAAAAAAAAATTCAAAATACAACCCCTTTAAGTAACTAACCAAGCCTCATTATAACCCCATAAAATCTACCAACCTAACCTTACTATAACCTCCTAAAAGTAACTACCCAAACCTTACTATAACCCCCTACAAGTTGCTAACCTAACCTCATAGTTGTGATATGACGTGAGAAAGTAAAGGGAAAAAAGTCTTGCAATCTGGGGGAAAGTAGCCATCTAAAGAAAATCTCCAGAAAATATATCACCATACATTTAAAGCCTCAATGTACCCTAGCATTATACTCACGTCATTAAACACTTCATATATGAGTAAATAGTCCTTTCAACTTACCTTCAAAGTTGAGGTACACTGTGACAGCTGGCAAATTGCGCCGATGGTAGGCTACGTGATAGGGTTATGTATAACAACGAAGTAAGTGGTAGTTATCGACAACACCACGTTTTCTATTGAAGTAAAGGTGGCAGGTTTAATGGACGTACACTAATCTTTGGTTTGCAAAATGAGTTTGTGGCGCACACATAAATAAAAGTTCCTTTGGGTTCTCGTTATTACACTCCAAATATAATGCAGTAGCCAACAGTTGCCGTCTTCACAACCTTCTGTGCCCGTGGCAGCCAGTGAAGTGCACCCTCTCCCTATGAATGACATCACTGACGTGGCAATAACTCGCTGAGTATTAGAAACATCAATATATTCCCCCTTTATGATTATTATGCAATATATATGCTTAAATATATCAGAAAGGTTGAATTGTACGAATTTAGAGCATTTCGTATCCAGATATGCAATAATTCATGCAAACTGTACCTGTTCCTTACACAGGGACTACTTATCCAGCTGTAATCAAGGGTGTACTGTGGCTTAGTATAGCCAGGGTAGTACCTGGGACAGGATCTGACTGGACTTAGAATTTTTGAGGCATCTCATATTTCATAGCGGCCGTGTAGGTTAACCAAGGCTGAACGCACGCGGGAACCTTTGCAGGTGTGAAGTACAATATGCATACTATACAGTGCGGTAGTTTATTTCAGTCAAAACCGGAAGGACTTCTTATTCAGAATTTCCCTCTTTGCTTAGGGCCATAGAGGATGTCAGTTGCTTTGTCGTATGTACACCTATAGGCAACACTAGTTTATTCAAAATACAGTACACGTAGACGCTCTCGTTCGGACATCGACTCAGCTTTATGATGTAACAGTTAGATAACTGACAGCATCAACCCTGGTTCCACATTAAGTTTGGTCCCAACAATTCAATGTGCTTTTATGTGGAAAAGGAAGCTTAATAATTTCACGTAAAAAGCGATAAGCTTTTAGGCTTACACTTTGCAGAGTCAGTGCCTTAGAAATATCGTTCTCTTACCCCAGTTTCACTGGTTTATCGTGTAATATGGAATCAATCTGAGAAGAAGTAAAATATTTACTTGAAATAGTTTTGATGTCATTTTAATAGCCTTATGTATGCACTGTGCATCTGTTCTTTGTATGAATTTTCTCCCATCCCAAGCACATTTTTCATTAATTTGGTGGTCCTTTCATTTGTTAGACTAGCAATTTTAAGGTCTATTTTTTCTATATGCTTTTTAAAGTAGTTTTTTTCATTCGCCCAAGCACTTTTTTCATTCAAAAGATCGTCCCCCGTTCATTTTCTACACTATACATCTTGGAGCAGGCACAGTCCAGTTGTTCTTGTAAGTTTGTTTCTTCAGCAATGAAGTCTGCGTCCTCTGTTGCATAACCATCTTGGAAACGTCGCTTACACATTCTTCTTTCTTTACTGGCTTTCAAGATGACATCAGATGAACTGCCTGGAATATTTGTTATACATAAAAATCTAGTAATAGAGAGAGATAGAGAATAAAGAGATAGAAGTCAGGTACTGCCAATCTGACGCGTACTTTGTTACGACATGGCCTTGGTTCTTCACTCGCCGTAACATAAAGAAAAACAAAATAACGCAGCTAACGTATTGAAGTCTCAAATCAACCATAAATGATCAACAAGGGTTAATGTAAAATTAAGGTACTTTATTGGATATATTTACAGTGAAAACTCAAATCAGTGGAAACAAGCAAGGGAATACACAACACAAACACCACACTACCGTCATCGACACAGCCATACGAGTAATATCAATTATGTCTTTGTGCCCCCTAATACCTAACTCTATCTAACGTACACTCACGATACAACAGGAATAATATAGAGAGGCGAATGAATACTTAACACTAATTGCACACAGGCTACCACTTCCTCCCGATATCACACCACAGCACTGACTGCCTGTTGTTCATCCAGGCAGCCGGAAGACGATTCATAATATTATCGGTTCGATGGTCGATCTTCCACGGTACTCGAACCACTAACCACTGAATACTGACTACCTATGCTCAATCATACCATGTAATTATAGTACCTCATAATAATATGCATACACACATACACACACACACACACACACACACACACACACACACACACATGCACACACACACATACACACACAGTCACTCACACACACACACACCCACACACACACACTCACTAATGACCGGCACACCTCACCCAAGGCTTTGCTTGACCTTACCCAACAAAAATGAGGGGATGGCCGCACCCTACTGCCTACATCCTCTCCAGTTACAGGATCTCAAAATCTATTGCTCTGAGTCTAGTATTTAACCAGATTATCTATTTGAGAAAAGAGATACACCTACTATGCGTTTCAGAGGCCGTGTTACATCGTTTTTTTCGGGAATAACTCTGTAACAAACTGTAGGATGAGTGTCATACTTTGGCAAAGATAGTTTCAAACCTTCCACTAATATTATCAATATGGTTTATTAACAAAAAGTGCATAATTAAGGCACTTTCCTCCTGAACATAACGTTAATTTCCTGGGTGACAAAATGGCAACGACACGAGGCAGAGGCAACCGTGACGTCGCCGTGACGTCGCTGTGACATCAGTCATAGGCTCCGCCCGCTATCTATCGTTTGCAAAAAAAAGTACATGTAGTACATTGTACATGGAAACTGCGGCCATTGGCGCATGATTTTATGTATATATATATATATATATATATATTTATATAATATATATATATATATATATATATATATATATAATTCAAGCATGCATTGTAGACGATGAAAGGAAGTGGATACATGATGGGTGTACAAATCATGCAAACAATAAACTCACCACATGTATATTTTATTCCTCATCATTGTCAATAAATAAATCGTCCTCGTCCTCGGTGGTGAGGCTGATGATAGGTTCCACGGACTCGTGGATGTTGTCGGTGGACCAGTAGGCGTCTTCAAAGTTTCGCGACCGTCGGACTGCACCTTCCCACACCTTTTCAGTGGCGCAAAGCCTGGCTTCCTCCAGACTGGCCTGCAGGTCTGCCCGGGTGAAGCGGTGTAGCGAGGAGTGCACGTGCCGTTTCATACATCCCCGCACCTGCTCCATGGCGTTGAGCTCAGGATGAGCGGGTGGCAGGCGGACGACCTCGTGTCCCCACGCGTGAATGATGCTGTCAACCGTGTATTGTGTCTTTGGCCGGTTTTGCTTGCAGACGAGTAGCAGCTCAGGCCGATTGGCGTCAGGGGGAAATGGTAGCCTGCGGTTCTCCAGCCATTTGATGAGATCCGCTTTTTTGGTCGCGGTAGTGGGGCAGCGACTCTCCTCCGTCAGCTGGCTGTGATATGGCGCGTTATCCAGGATCAGTATCGACGGCTCTGTCAGCGACGGTAGGAGCTGCGTCGTGAGCCATCGGAGAAACAGCTCGCCGTTTACTTCAACGTGGTAGTCGCCGCTGGTGTTCTTGGCCGGGAGGCATAGGAATGAATTTTCTACGAATCCGTTGGCCGTGCCAGCTGCGATCACCACGAAGCGCTCCCCTTCTCCTGGCGGCACCTGACGACTGTAGGTGACGCTGGTGTAAGCCTGCGTATTGTCCACCCACTGCATGTTGCGATTCATCCTGGTGGTGAACCACGTTTCATCTAGGTAAACCACCTGCCTCCCCTCCTCTCGGTGGCGTTGCAGAGCACGGAGAACGCTGATCCGGCGACACACGACGTCCAGGGACTCCTTCCTCACATACATCTTCCGCTGTGAGGTCTTGCAGCGGAATCCCATGGCGTGGATGAGTCGCAACACTGCTGTCTCTGAGGTTGCCTCCGGTATAATGCACGCCGTCTTCAAGTTCTTCGTCAGGGAATCAATCGTGAAGATTTGCCTGGCAGCAAACTTGCCGTAGATGAGGCGCCGAATGGCACCGATGGTGAAATTATCGAAGACGGAAGGCGTTGGCGGTGCTGTCTGTGTCACTGGCCGAGACCTGGTGCTGCGCTGCAGCATCATCCGCACCGCCCTCGCCGTCATGCCCATGACTTCTGTAACGAGGTTATATGGCCTGTGTGGAGAAAGCCCGATATTTATGTTAGATTTGGCGCATGAAAAAACAATAACAACCCTTCTTTATGTCATTGAAAACATAGAATCAATCTATAAATACATGTCTTGATCTGTGGATACTTCAAACCATTTTATTTGTAGCAATGGGGCTCACTATACCATGGATAATAACTACTGAATTTCGGTGAAACTGTCTTGTTATATAATATACTATAGGAGTAGCCGTGTGTGTGTCTGTCTGTCTGTTTTGGGTAGCCGAAACTGTAAATTCAATTGTAATGAGAGTAGACTCAAAACATCGCAAATAAATCGTAGGTGGTAAGCGGCTTGGTCCCATGTCGATTGAATCCTTTTGAAGGGGGGTTTTGGGCTAAAAACACTTTAGGAGTATTAGATTACAGGAAAGACTCTGCTGTAACGTCTTGCTGCAGTCCACAAACTCAGTAGACTCATGGACGTTTGTGTGCGTGTGTGAGTGTGTGTGTGTTGGAATCACACGGAACACAAAGGGTTGGAATCACACGGAACGTGGTCTACCCCGAGGCACTTTGACCAGTGACCATCGACAGCATCAACACGATTGGAGTTTGCAATCACATGTTGTCTAATATATACTACTACTACAAACATCAATACATGGGTCCGAAGGGCGCACAAGCACTTGTATGTTACTAAGAAAAGTAAGATAAATTAATCACTTACCTATTCAAACTTATCCTTAGCCGATTGGAGGCTTTCTCGTCGTTATATACAGAGAGAAGTCGTAACACAAATGCGTTCCTACAGCCACGCGGACAATGATGTATCATGTTAGCCATACTTGCCACCACTGTAGCCCACGCCATATATTGCTAAACGAAACTACGAAACTGCCGCTGCTGGATGGGGCGGAGCCTATATATACTGACTGACGTCACAACGACGTCACGGTTGCCTCGTGTCAGTTGCTAGTTGGTCACCCAGTAACGTTAAGTCAACTTAACGGTATAGTCAAGAGATAGGTGCCTTAATTATACACCATACAAGTCACAATACACGGTTGACAACATCATCCACGCGTGGTGACACGAGGTCGTCCGCCTGCCACCCGCTCATCCTGAACTCAACGCCATCGAACAGGTGTGGGGATGTATGAAACGGCACGTGCGCTCCTCGCCACACCGCTTCACCCGGGCAGACCTGCAGGCCAGGGAGGGAAGCCACAAAACCCTTTAAGACCATTTTTTGGTCGGAAGTCCTACGACGGAACCCACAGCGCGGAAAAGTCGTAGGTTTCGTCGTTAACATGCACACTGGCCAACGACTGCTCAAGACCGGTATTAGCAGAGGTCGGAAGTCTCCAGGCATGCTCATTATTGCTTGGTATGCTATGAAATATCTTTTTTATAGGTGAATGTAGACATATGATTGCATTTGGATGTATATTATTCATATATATGAGTAAAGAGATGAAATACAAGCAAGGGTCTCATTCACGTCTGGCAGCGCGGCCTTCGGCAGCAACAGCAACAGCAGGTTGAAGCCCGTGAGCCGTGAAGAGGATATCAACACCAACCTCACCAGGGGAGATAGATGTCTTTGGTAATATTTAGTAGGGGAGCGAGAACCCCTAGAGGAATCCTATGATCCCTGGTGATATCCTATGGTGCTATCACAGGCGTGGGAGCTGACTGTCTTCTTCAGGAAGGCACAGGTGAGGCGGATAACTGCGGGTTTTTTACTCATAACTTTTGAGAGTGGCGGCTGGAGCCGCCAGCTCCTCCGCCACTGTAGGTTTAAGCAGGATTAAACTTCTTATTACTCGTTATTATACAACTTAGTGATTATGGTGAGATGTTATATATACTTGTCATTATCTAAATCAATGTAGCACCGTGTGTCACCTTAAATAAGGGTGATTTAAAGATGTTATGATGAGGTGACTGATGGCGGGGCAGTGAGTGACGGAGAGGCCTTGCCGCAGGGCCTCCCCATATCACAAATATTCACTATTTTAACCCACACACACACCTTCTACCACCAAAACACTGGCAACACAAGCTCCTTACTTATACATTTTACTATCTGATACATTAAAACTCCTTGAAACGAAAGCATTCCGAGTAAAACGAGCATTAGTTTGAGATGACGGGGACAGAAGGCGAGAAGAGGCAGTCTGGCATGTCATTCTTGCCCAGAAATATGTCTCGCTGGCTTGTGATTGGTCGAGAAGTGTTAAAAACTGTTTGTCATTGGCTGGTGACTGATGATGAGCTTGATGACGTCATTACTCGTCTTAGCCAGTCAGCGCCTTCCGACGCGTTTACGACCGACCGAGGGAGGCTTTGTAGCCTCCGTCGTAGGGAAAAAAAGTATCTAGGTATAGTCTATTCACTTAAGCCTGGATTCCTGGGCTGGGAGCTGCTCGCTGCCTAGCCGAGTTTGTAAGGACGTCGCTGATTGGCTGATAGACTCGGGCTGGGTGGCGATGGTGGTGGTACTTGCTTCGCCGCAACCCAAAACCCTTGCGTTGCCTCAGAAAAATATTCATATTTCTTGGCTTTACTCATCTCTTACACAAGATAGGCCTATTTTGTTTGCATCAGTAAAACAGGCAGTGATTTTTTCAACAACAACACGCCATTCATAACTCAATAGGGTAAAAAATAAAGTCCATGACTGACTATCACAAGAGTAGGCGGACTTTTAGGTTTTCAGTGCATTGAAATGTTGTACTCCTACCCGATATAACCAAGCTACCAGATAATAGTTATGAAAGCTGAGCCTACCCTCGTGTTCATAATAATTGCTGCTATCATTTGCATAAAAATTACAGTAAGATACATATATTAAGATAATTAAAGGAAAGTAAAAAAGTGTATAAACATTTTTTCTTGCTTATTTGCTTCAACTCGCTCTAACTCCATATGTTTTGGTCACATTCAACTTTCAAAAAAACTGTTCAAAATCCTTATACTTTTTCCCCTTCCTGTGGGATGTAGCACGTACCAATAAGGAAAATAGTAGGTGGTCAAAATGGCTAAGAAAGTTAAAAATGTTCAAACTGGTGCCGTGACGGGTGGAGCCTCTGATAGCTCTCCCGAAAACAGTCTCTCCTATATAGGGAGCAATGCTCACCCGTCACTGTGCCAGTTGCAGTAGTAGTTTTAACTTTTTTAGCCATTTTGACCACTACTCTTTTCCTTTTGGTACGTGCTACATACCACAGGAAGCGGAAAAAATATAAGGGTTTTGAAACAGTTCTTGAAAATTGAATGTGACCAAAAAATATGGAGTTAGAGCGAGTTGAAGCAAAAAAAGCAAGAAATAAGTTTATACACTCTTTTACTTCCTTTAATTATCTTAATATTTGTGTAGTCTTACTGTAATTTTTTTTTGCTCATGATATGCAGCAATGTATTATGAACACGATGGTAAAACTCAGCTTTCATAACTATTAAAACTGGGTAGCTTGGTGTATTCGGGTAGGAGTACAACATTTCAATGCACTGAAAACCTAAAAGTCCCCTACTCATGTGATAGTCAGTCATGACTTTATTTTTTTACCCCATTGAGTTATGAATGGCGTGTTGTTGTTGAACAATCCCCTGCCTGATTTACTGATGCAAACAAAATAGGCCTATCTTGTGTAAGAGATGAGTAAAGCCAAGAAATATGAATATTTTTCTGAGGCAACGCAAGGGTTTTGGGTTGCGGCCAGACAAGTACCACCACCATCGCCACCCTGCCCGAGGCTATCAGCCAATCAGCGACGTCGTTACATACTCGCCTAGGCATCGAGCCGCTCCCAGGAATCCAGCTTAAGTGAATAGACTATAGTCGGAGAGATGGTCTTTGCTGGCGATACAACCTTTGTTGCTGGCCTCCCGCCCAGGCTGGAGGAAGCCTGGCTTTGCGCCACTGAAGAGGTGTGGGAAGGTGCGGTCCGACGGTCGCGAAACTTTGAAGACGCCTACTGGTCCACCGACAACATCCACGAGTCCGTGGAACCTGTTATCAGCATCCTCACCACCGAGGACGAGGACGAGGACGATTTGTTTATTGACAATGACGAGGAATAAAATATACATGTGCTGAGTTTATTGTTTGCATGATTTGTACACCCATCATGTATCCGCTTCCTTTCATCGTCTATAATGCATGCTTCAATTATATCTATATATATATATATATATATACTATATATATAATATATATATATATATATATATATATACTATATATATATATATATGTATACATATATATATATATATATATATATATATATATATATATATATATATATTATATATAATATATATATATGTTATACATATATATATATATATATATTATATATATATATATATATATATATATATATTATATATATATATATATATATATATATATATATATATATATATATATATATAATATATATATATATATATGTATACATATATATATAATATATATATATATATATATATTATATAATATATAAATATATACACATACAAATCATGCGCCAATGGCCGCAGTTTCCATGTACAATGTACTACATGTACTTTTTTTGCAAACGATAGATAGCGGGCGGAGCCTATGACTGACGTCACAATGACGTCACGGCGACGTCACGGTTACCTCTGCCTCGTGTCATTGCCAGTTTGTCCGTGGCCACCGGGATGTCTCTCGGTGGTCACGGTTTGTCACCCAGGAAATTAACGTTATGTTCAGGAGAGAAGTGCCTTAATTATGCACTTTTTGTTAATAAACCATATTGATAATATTAGCGGAAGGTCTGAAACTATCTTTGCCAAAATATGACACTCATCCAACAGTTTGTTACAGAGTTATTCCCGAAAAACGATGTAACACGGCCTCTGAAACGCATAGTAAGAGGCCACAGGTTCAAATAGGCACACACATCCATCCACACACACACACATACACATGACACATACACACGCATATGCACACACACACACACATAACAGCTTTACAATAATAGCAAGACACACACAGACAATACATATTTTTTTCAGATTCACCTTCTGATGTATAAGCAGGCAGTGTTATGCAGTGTTATGCAGTGCGATGCAGTAATAGCCGTAGGCGATGTTATAGTACTAGTAGGCAGATGCAGTGTTGGTAATGCCCCAGGTTTAAATCTGATCTGATTAGCAGGCATAAGTTCGCCGAGTAATTCATATTTAAGGTTTCTTTCAAATGCACTACATTCAAAGTGACTGCTGCATATTTTTGCAGTAGATGGATTAACACCATCATCTCTCTTGCAGAGATGAACCCACTTGCATCGCACTTGTTCATCTTTGATAAATTGGTAAAACCGTTTAATTCCCTGTTTCTTGAATAAAGTTTTGCACTCCAGACACAGCACAATTGTTAGGCATATCATAGGTCGATTATGGTTAGCAGCCGCAGCGGCCCGCTGTCTCTACTTCCTGTCTTTTATGTGGTGTCTCTCTGTCACTGGACTGAGATAGAGTGGCGGGCAACCAGGGTCATATCTATATGAACCTGGGGCAAACTGCCAACGACCCCTCGATAGCTCTTTCTTGTGACGTCAGTGAGCACGTGAACAGGGAGCGAAAGTACCTTATGGGTGCAGGGGGGTTGACCTTTCCTTTCTAGGCCGTGGGCTAGAGGGCGATTGTCGTCCTCCTAGCGCGGGGTGCATATTTACCGTTTTCTGGAGGCGCATGTGGCGTTTACTCTTGAACACATCGGGTTAGGTTACGTGAGGTTACGGATAGGATGGGTCAGGACTACCCAGCATCATCATGTAACTTTGTGTGGGAATCACAATGAGGTTATTTTCGAGAAAATCCTATGGTTAGTTTTGGAGCTACAGCCAAACGTCTTCACTCGGAAACCACATACAGTGCTATGGTACGCCATATAACAAATATTCTTTTTCTCAACTCTGGCATGCCAATTTCCTATGTAAAATGGAATTCTAAGACCATTTTATCTAATTCCATTTTTGCATTTGAGCAATTCTTACTATGCAAAATCGCACTTTTATATTGCACCCTTATCGAATAATGCTTAAATGAGTACGCAGTGTCCGGTTGGTCCTGTTTATTGCATCATGCACCAATATGAGTTCCAAATGACTAGCGTGGTAAGCTCTTTCTGATCAGTTGGTTCATCAGGCACTACATCACAGTGTCACAGCCTCTACGTTGGCTTAGAACGTGTCCATCATGTCCTTCTTAGACCTGAAGCATGGTCTCCCTGTGGTGGGCCCGAGCCCGGATGAACCCGCCTCTGGCCTGCTGCCCCACCACTGCTGCCGCAGCCTCTGTCGCCTGCTTCACGACTCTTTCGGTGCTCTGAGTGTGGATAGAGAACTCCGGAACCTCGTACGGCTTGCCCAGGATCTCCTGTATCTGATCCCCGGACAGTGAACAGGTGAATGCTGAATGCCGGCTCGTGCACCTGGCCAGGCTGCCAGCTGATCAGTGTCTGCAAGCTGGTGGCTGACAAGTTCAGCTTGGGTGTGATGCCAGGTCTTACACTGGTGTCCCCATACTCCTCGCCAGCCCTCAGCTTCAAAATCTGGGTCACGGCGAACCTGCGGTCGTCCTCACTCTGACTCCCCATCATCAAGAGGAGGACACATTCTGAGTGTGCGAACCATGCTCCTGTCCGCACGTAGAAGGTCACAGCAGTTTGGACCTTCTTGGGCTGCAACCACATCACTCTGAGCTGCGTGAGAATGTGCTTGGGGCCGTCCTCTAGTCTGTGGTGAACCTTGATGTCGTAGTAGAGTTTGAAGTTTCCAGGGTGTTCAGGACTTTGCTAGTCAGTCCATGCTTTCTGGTCCACATGTACACGAGCGACTGGGCTGTGGTGAGCCATCTGGAGTGGGACACCTTGCCACACTTGATCTCCTGCAGCTCGGACGGGAGAACGCCCCGCTTCACAGCCTGGACCAGCTGGTAGGAGACTTGCTGGTCAGTGGACATTTGACCAAGATATACTCCGGTATCTCCGTGAGATCTTCACCACCTGGCACTCCTCTGAACTCTGCGTTGTACTGCATCTCATTCACGCTGGACAGCAGACTGCACACTGGACCCGTGAAGCCAGTGTCAGATGAGGTAGGCCCGTCGATGCTGGTGATAAGGTGGCGCAGGGGCAACTCGTTTGTGTGCAACACGCATATACTTCAGAAGAGCTTGCGTCCCAGCATCTTCTCCAAATGGGCGTGAGTACCACCCTTCCACCCCGTGTTGGCCCTAGTTGAGTCACCTTGCAGTACGATCAGTGAGTCGGTGGAGTCGTATGTCACCAGCAGATCATAGAGAGCCTGAGCCACCTTGAACGCAGGCTTCTCAGGTGGCACCGGGTTCTCTGGTACAAAGTGCCAAAAGTACCTTCCAGATGGCTCCTCTGTCACTGACACATGCTCCTCCCTGATCAACCTTGGGTGCAGTTTCCCATAGCTGTCGGGCACCATCGCCCTGGTCTTGTACTTCCTCCCATCGTAACCCAATCCAACTAATTTGGTACCCTGGTGCTTCCCCTGGTCAAGGTCACTGGCCGATGCCATGGCATCCTGCCTGGCCCTCCTCAGCTTGTTAGGATCGCAGACCAGGTACGACATGTCTGGAGAGAGGTGGCCGTCAGCGATAAGGAATCCTGGAGGAATCCAGAAGCCAAGGCAGCAGCAGCAGTGGGCGGAACGTCGAACCGGATACTTGCCAGCGCCAGGTTCCGGACTGTCATTGTGTTTCTTCTTGCAGCTGGCCTGTCCAAGTACTGCATCACAACGGGTGCCATGGACCCCTGCCTCTCCCTGAGCAGTCGGTCTACCAGTATGGCAGCCTCCTGTTGCTCCTGCCTCTTTCCTCTTAGTGGCAGGGAGAACGACTCCACCGTCCCATCCTCAGAATCTTTGTGATCTTCAGCCTGGCCCAGGAACATCTGCTCCTGCAGCTCAAGACGTCTGACCTTTTCATCTTTCTGCTTCTGCTTCTTCAGCTTAGCCTCTTCTTCCAACTGCTTTCTCTTTGCTGCTTTCACTTGTCTATGCGTTTCATTCTTGTCTACCCCTGTCATCATCATTGCACTCTCCTCCCCAACTTTGATCCTCTGGTAGTACAGCCACTCCAGGTCTAAAGTAGGGACTTTGCTGGCCAGGGGGCAGTCACACTGCACGTGTGCTCTCGCGTGGCACAGCTGGGGGTTGGAGCAGTGGGATTCCTGGTCCTTGCAGAGGAAGATCGTGTGAGGGCAGGCCGTTATGTCAAACAGCCTGTCCATATTCTTCTCCATGAATTCCTTTACTGCTCTAGTTGCTCTGTCTCTCACCACTTCACTAACCTTCTTCCAAAAATTATCTATCCTTCTGGTCACGGACCGGTCAATAACAACCACTGGAGGTGCAAACTGGGCGTTTGATTTCTTCCACTGGGCAAGCACCATGGGGGTCAGATCCTTCGCAATGTCTCTCACGGGGTACCCCCGCTTGTCAACACCCTCCCGGATGCCGCTGAGTTCTTGGAGAAGGATTCCCCTCTTCATCACGCCGCGATACGTAGGCACCTCACTCTCAGTAAACTCTCGTCCACCGCCAACAAAGGCGGCCAACTTGGATCCAGAGCTCTGTCTAGTTGCGGGCCCACTTGGTTTACAAGGAGAAGCCATCCTGAAAAAGACGATCAAGAATTGATGATAGGTGCAAATGAAGCCGTTACTTTAGCGGGGCTAAGCTATGTTTTGCATATAAATATAAAAGTCCATTTTTGCATAGCAAGAAGTGCTCAAACCAAAAAGTTGAAGACGACAAACCACCCATAAAATTCAATTTTACATGAAGAAAACACCCTGCCAAATTCGAAATAATCTATATTTCACTTTTCATTGGACCTACGGCGTACCCTAAGTCATACACGCATAGAAAACGGGAATATGTGCGCGGGGTGGTGTTGAAAGATTTTGCTATAATAGGAGTTTTTCATCAATGCCATGTGGGGCAATTTCAGACAAAAGCATAATATCCTTTACTGCTTTCTCACCACCATTCCTGCCTCTCAACGATGAAAGAAACTGGAAGTGTCTTCTAAGTAAAGTTGTACCGGATAGTGATTTGGCCGGATAACCGGATACCGGATATCTGTCTAATCTGGATGGCCGGATAATAAGTCCGTTTCTTTTAATAGCAAGCATAATACAACAAAAAATTCAGTAATATTTTAGTTTTTTACTGATCACTAGTTTTACAACGTTATGGTTAATTCAATGTATAGTCTATCTTGTACTTCTTTCTTTTGTGTGCCTGTTATTATGTTATGTGAACTATAAGTTCACACACTTCCTTATAGTGTCATGCAGGGTTTGCTAATCATGACTCGTGAAATGACCTGACCGGTCCGGTCATGTCATGTCACGGGTCATGATTAGTAAACCCTGCAGGATTGTGGGCAGGTAAAACAGGTATGAAACAGTCATTTATAAATAGCTGATGTATTTATCTATTTTATCTATTTTGGGTGTAATGGTTCCTTTGTTTATATAATTCGATCCCTTACGCTCCTTTATTATTATTATTATTGTTATTATTAACATTATTATTATTATTATTATTATTATTATTATTATTATCTTATAGTTATTATAGATTCGCTTTATTCTTTTTTTTATTTTATAAGTTAAGGTGAGAAAAAAGTAATCATTTGGGTTAGATCGTTTATTAATATATTTATTTATTAAACTGGCTCCACCGTCTTCACTCTCCACGTAGATTGCCATCAGAGGTTGCCCTCTTATTGGCTATCGTCATGTCTCGCCAGCAAATGAGGCTCAAAGTCACCATGGAAATGAGGAGTTTGTCATCTTGTGTGTGCGGCCCCATCCAAACACATGTAGCTCGAGTCGCTCAGAAATCGCGCGACAGCAAGGGATATCTCGAGTTGCGCGACTGGGCCAGTGACAAGCGATTTCGTGTGAACGCTACTATAGACTTCCATTGACTTTGCAGTCGCGCTTCTGGAGACGCGCGATTGAAATCGTCTCGTGTGAACAGGGCCTAAACAACCAATACCTTTGCCAAGCTAGGTTTGTGTTTATTTTTAGTTCTCCGCTAGTTGTTTATTGATGAGGTTAGGTTAAGGCGCATTTTTGTGACAGTTCTAAACCGGTCTAGACTGGTTCAGGCCTGGGCAGACTCTGTTTTCGCGAGGCGGGCTAGACCGGGCTGGAACGGGCTGGGATGGTCCAGGCTAGGGAGCAGGACCACCTTGGGCCGCTTTGGGGAAATTGGTGTATGCGCACTACAGTCAGCGGGGAAGACGACAAGGAGCTTTCCGTGCTGGTGATATGACCTGAAACACCATGATAGCAGACCCCAAGGAAAAGTAATTTCACTAAAAATTACAATAATCTCAATTTGCTGGTAACAACATCTTGGGAAATGAGTGTACCGTCAATCACACTATATTATATTGTCGCCACTGCACTAATATCACCAGGCGCCATATATTGCAATTTTTGGCATCATTACAGATTTGTATGTGTCACTGTAGACATGTAGTGTGAAATACATAATGTAAACTACTGTGCACGTCTCTTCAGTGGCACATAGAAGTTTGTAGTGATGCTAAAACTCGAAATATAGGATGCCTGGTGACAATAGTGCAGTGGCGACGCCTATAGATAGTGTTATTAACGGTAAACGAAATGGGAACTTCCCATTTCATCTACCGTCTATTTTCTTCATTCAATTTTTCATAGCCATCCCTACTACTTGACTTCCCATTCAGAAGTCAAGTTGCCAAGATGACTATTAACAATTAGGCTGACCAGTATGATATTAAGCAAATTCAGGCAATGTGTAGTTATAGGCGTATTTTGTGCATGCCCTTGCAAGTAAAATTTTACTTATTTAAGCTCCGCCCACTTATTTTTTACTCTTTTGCGTGTATAGAAAACTGAGCAGAGTCACTCCCGGCAGCGGAATTTACTCTTTTCCTGTAAAATTATACAGTCGTGGGTGTGGGTGGTGGTTTCAAGAGCCTGGCCAATCAAATCGCGCGCATGAGAAAATCTTATCAGAACTCCTCCCGTAAACGTTTCTCTTTTCCTTTAATTCTCATCCAATTCAACATTCATTACATGCGCACGACATGCAAAGGATACTGTATTTAATTAGGAGTAGGTTCAACACGTTGATCGGATATATACAACAACTCAACAGTTAATGATGTCACAAATATTAATATTCTCCACCGACATCTGGGAACAATTTTTCCACTCCCTCCAATCTTTCAATGCGTCCGAACCCTTGTTAAGACTTGTGGCTAGCACGATAAAACTTGTAATTTGGCCATAATACACTAAAATAATAAACAGTCTCTTTAGTAATAGTTATAATTACTTTTAAAATGCAATGTAACTGGTACATTTGTCATAACTTACACAGGAATGTCACCCACAAAATGTACATAATGGTTATACGAACACCTCCACAGTACTCCAGTGAGGCGAGGTGAGGTGCTCTGAGGTGCTATCAGGGTTCCTCATGCGTTCGCCGATTTCGGCAGCTGGCGGCCCTCTACGCATGGCTGTAGCTCCGAAACTAACCACAGGATGTTTTTGAAAATAACCTCATTGTGATTCCCACACAAAGTTACCCTGAACGCAGTCAACGAAACTCTTACCTAACCTAACCTAACGTTTTTCTAACCTAACCTAACCTATAGCGGTCTGCCGAAAAGGGCGAACGCCTGGAGATTTGAGGCAGGAGCAGAAAAGAGAAAAGAGGAGAAGAGAAAAAAAGGGAAGAGAAAGAAGGAAAGAAATGGAAAAAGAAAGGAAAGGGAAGGGAAAGGAAGAAAAGAGAAGAGAGGAAAAGTAATATATGTAAATGATAAATTGTTGCTGTCTTCCATGATGGCAACATGATGTACCATGATTCCGTACGTCTTCAAATTACAGTTGGGTAATTTTTTTAAGGTTGTGAGAGCGAGGTCTGTCTAGCTCTCCCAGTGAATGTACGATACATTTTCCTTCGGCTCCGTCTGTAGAAGCGTCTGGCAGCGGCGCTACAATCGTATTTTGTGATGGCAAGCAGGGGCGGAGCTTAAATAAGTATAATTATACTCCGAAAGGACACTACAAAATACGCCTTATGTGTAGTTATCAAATTTAGCAAAACATTTTGCCATTATGTTATTTTCAACAAAGTAGAAGCGCCGGTCCGTAATACGAATAATTGTGACCACATTAATTGCACAGTTTTAGCCAAAAAAGGCTTGATAATAGGGCCACACTTCACCATTGAAATGCCTGCTAAATATGGAACTCTCCAGTAGTGGATGCCAGTACTAAACTATAATACTTGGTGGTTATATAGGTTATATATAGTGATGTAGTAAGCGTTTGACATGACTGTGACAGGTCTTGCAATATTGTGTTGCTGGATTTTTTTCCAGAGGGGAAGAGTAGGGGTAAAAATGGACGAGGACTGCGCGGTCATTTTCTGAGACTGACTATTTTTTCCTTGCCAAAAATGTGTTCTTTTTCAGATGGAAATATTGATATTATCTGGAAACCCATTATAATTTTTTTGTGTAATTTTCATCACCAAATCCGATGGTCACCGTTTCCATTGATAACAATGTATTTACATCAGAAAAATCACAAAAACTTGGCCAGGAAAAAATAATAGTCAAGTGTCTCAGAAACCAGGGAAGTGACAGAATGAGGAAAATTCTGAAAAGGTAACGCCACCAGATGTCTCTCGCGCTCTCACTTTTTCTGCACTTTGAGTCTGAATGATCTATTATTTACCGTAAATTCCCTGTAGCTACATTTTCGGGGCTTCAATACAATAACTGAAACAGTTCTCAATAAAAATGTAGTTTATCATTTTCTTTTTCTGCGCGGGATAAAAATATAGGCAAACAAAGAATACTTGAAAACTTTCATCTTCAAAAATCGTCTTTTCATGAAAACACTGCAAGTTCAAGCAGAATGAGGCTTCAGGAAATTTCTACTTGTATTTAAGGATTCGCTGAGTACCTGTTTTGGGTGTGTCAGTCTCTCTTGCGACGAAAATTCAACCAATAAGTAATTTAAGTGCTTGGCACCTCAGCGACAGTCCAATCCAAGACAGTTGAAACTTTTGTTTACTAAAAACAGGCGGGAGCGCCACGTTCTCCCCCCTCCACCTCAATCCTCTTCCCTCTGATCACCCTATGTCCTCTCCCCCCTCTTCTCCTTCCTCTGGCCGTCCTGCTGTTAAGTTTTTTCTTTACTTCTTCCTAACTCCTGAATGAACACATGCCTCCCTTTTGTCTCAACAACCCCCATCCCTAGCCCCTCGCCCCCCTGGGCCCGCTACCTGTTCTTCGTCTATTACCCTTGTTCCCTTACCTCACACCCCTGATACTCCTAATCCCTCAACCCCGAGGCAAGAGGCGCAACCTCCCCAATTAGGTGAGAAATGTATTGGTAAATAGGTAGTAGGGTACGCCGTAGGTCCAATGAAAAGTGAAATATAGATTATTTCGAATTTGGCATGGTGTTTTCTTATGTAAAAGTTAATTTTAACGGTAGTTTGTCCCCTTCAACCTTTTGGTTTGAGCACTTCTTGCTATGCAAAAATGGACTTTTATATTTATATGCAAAACATAGCTTAAAGTGCGATCTTGCATAGTAAGAACTGCTCAAATGCAAAAATAGAATTAGATAAAATCGTCTTCGAATTCCATTTTACATAGGAAATTGGCTTGCCAAAGTTGAGAAAAAAATGTTTGTTATACGGCGTACCCTAACCAGGGTACCAAAATAATTGGATTGGGTTACGATGGGAGGAAGGACAAGACCAGGGCGATGGTGCCCGACAGCTATGGGAAACTGCACCCAAGGTTGATCAGGGAAGAGCATGTGTCAGTGACAGAGGAGCCATCTGGAAGGTACCTTGGCAGTTTGTACCAGAGGACCCGGTGCCACCTGAGAAGCCTGCGTTCAAGGTGGCTCAGGCTCTCTATGATCTGCTGGTGACATACGACTCCACCGACTCACTGATCGTACTGCAAGGTGACTCAACTAGGGCCAACACGGGGTGGAAGGGTGGTACACAAGCCCATTTGGAGAAGATGCAAGCTCTTCTGGAGTATATGCGTGTTGCACACAAACGAGTTGCCCCTGCGCCACCTTATCACCAGCATCGATGGGCCTACCTTTAAATTCTGACACTGCTTCAGGGGTTTCCAGTGTGCAGTCTGCTGTCCAGCGTGAATGACATGCAGTACAACGCAGAGTTCAGAGGAGTGCCAGGCGGTGAAGATTCACGGAGATACCGGAGTATATCCTGGTCAACATGTCCACTGACCAGCGGTCCCCTACCAGCTGGTCCAGTCTGTGAAGCGGGGCGTTCCCCCGTCGGAGCTGAGGAGATCAAGTGTGGCAAGGTGTCCCACTCAGATGGCTCCCCACAGCCCAGTCGCTCGTGTACATGTGGACCAGAAAGCATGGACTGACTGGCAAAGAACTGAACACCCTGGAAATCCTAGTCAAGTACTGCCTGCAGGTGTACTTCAAACTCTACTACGACATCAAGGTTCACCACAGACTAGAGGACGGCCCCAAGCACATCCTCACGCAGCTCAGAGTGATGAGGTCGCAGCCCAAGAAGGTCCAAACAGCTGTGACCTTCTACGTGAGGACAGGAGCATGGTTCGCACACTCAGAATGTGTCTCCTATCGCTGAGGGCCCGAGTCAGAGTGAGGGACGACCGCAGGTTCGCCGTGACCCCGATTTTGAAGTGAGGACTGGCGAGGAGTATAGGGACACCAGTGTAAGACCTCGCATCACACTCAAGCTGAGCTTGTCAGCCACCAGCTTGCAGACACTGATCAGCTGGCAGTTTGGCCAGGTGCACGGGGCCGGCATCACCTTTCACTGTCCGGGGGTCAGATCCAGGAGATCCTGGTCAAGCCGACGAGGTTCCGGAGTTCTCTATCCACACTCAGAGCACCGAAAGAGTCGTGAAGCAGGTAACAGAGGCTGCGGCAGCAGTGGTGGGGCAGCAGGCCAGAGACGGGTTCATCCGGGCTCGGGCCCACAACCGGGAGACCATGCCCTGCTTCAGGTCTAAGAAGGACATGATGGACACGTTCTAGGCCAACGTAGAGGCTGTGACACTGTGATGTAGTGCCTGATGAACCAACTGATCAGAAAGAGCTTACCACGCTAGTCATTTGGAACTCATATTGGTGCATGATGCACAGGATCAACCGGACACTGCGTACTCATTTAAGCATTATTCGATAAGGGTGCAATATAAAAGTGCAATTTTGCATAGTAAGAATTGCTCAAATGCAAAAATTGAATTAGATAAAATCGTCTTAGAATTCCATTTCACATTGGAAATTGGCATGCCAAAGTTGAGAAAAAGAATGTTTGTTATACGGCATACCCTAATAGATAGTATTGCATTAAACTGCAGTTTTACCATTTCATGACTTCAGTTATTTTACCACTGGGTAAATAGTTTCTTCTGTGAAGTGCTGTTTGCACACTAAACTGAATTTTGAGGGTGTCCATTTTCTATTTGTATTGATATCATCCACGCTTTCATTACGTGAACATATCTTGGGAAGCAATGTCCACCCCTGTTGTTGCAGTGAGGCACACAGGAAAGAGTGCCAACAGGTGGCATGGTCCTGGTGGAGCTGAACTGAGTCCCTCCGACTCCCTCGTGGTGTGGGGACAATAACAAAGTGAGTAATAATAGGTCCTGACCACGGAATGTTTTATGTGATGTTGAACGCCACACTGTTCTTTGGTTAAATTTTCGTCGAAAGAGCGACTGACACACCCAAAACAGGTACTCAGCGAATGCTTACATAAAAATAAATATTTCCTGAAGCCTCATTCTGCTTGAACTTGCAATGTTTTCATGAAAAGCCGATTTTTAAACCTTGAGTTTTCAAGTATTCTATGTTTTGCTAATATTTTCACAATCCCCGAACAGAAACTTATAAACTACATTTTATTAAGACCTGTTTCATTTATTTAATTGAAGTGTAATTATGATATGCACCGAAGAAGCACAGGGAGTTTACAGTAAATGATAGATCATTCAGACTCAAAGTGCAGAAGAAGTGAGAGCGCGAAAGACATCTAGTGGCGTTAGCTTTGAAATCTCCTCATTGTACGAAAACAAGTGTGCCCCGCCGCGCATTCGCCAGCCCGACCAACAGCCGCCGTGTCGGCCGCTCTGCCCCGCCCTGCCGGGAGGATTATTACCCTACCGAATCTAGCCTAACTTTAACCTCCTAACGGGTATTTTAGCCCACTCGAGCCCCTGGCAAGTTTATTAGCTATGCTGATGATATGGTACTGCTCGCACCCACTGCGGATGCGTTGCAGGACCTTATCAATGTGTGTCAGGTGTATGCTGCCAAGCATGACATTGTTTACAACACCACTAAAACAGAGTGCATGGTAGTATCACCGGCACTCACTCAGGTGAATTACCTGAAAAAGCAGGGCTCGGTGGGTGTCCTCCTTCTGTGGAAAAATTTCGCATACTTGGGCCTTTTTATACCCCACAAAGAGATGATGATGATTTATCAAGCAGACACCAAAGCTTTTTATCGTGGGGATTTTACTCTACAGGGAAATTCCCCTTACTGTACGAGAGGTAAAGAGGAGAATTCAGGAGTCATTGTATTATATACAAAAACCGCGGGGGTCGGGTACAAGGTGGCCACCTAAATTTCCCCTTTAAGTTTTCAAAATTGACACCCTTTAAAGAGGCTTCGGGGGGCTGCCCAGGTGATGCAGTCGTCCCGGCTTCGTGGGAAACGGGGTAACAATCGGATGTGATCCGCGCATCCGGGGGTTCAGCTTAAGGGAGTAGGGTGGAGCCCCTTAGAACTCCCATCCCCCTTGCCAGGCGACTCGGCCATGTATGTGGACCTAACAAATGGTGGTTGGGTCTGCTGTTTTTTGAGAATGTGGGGTAGCACAGGTGTCCATGTATGTTTTTCTATGTACTTTGATACCATGTCCCTACTGTGCCTATACTATGTTCTTGTTTTTGTTATTGCTCTAGTACTTAAGTTTACTACTTGGTTTGTTCTTGCTGCTTTGTTTTTGTCTGTATGCCTCCGGGCGAGAATATAATAATAATAATAATAATTATTATTATTATTATTAACCTAACCGAACCTAGCTAACCTCCTAAACACTTAAGGGTGAAGGGGCCTCTGGACAGGAAGTGTATGTATGTGCGCGCTATTAGACAACTATTTCATTTATACAATATATGAGTGTGAAGGTTTCGGCGGAAGTGGATTAATACTGCACAGTATACAGAGCGAAAAGTAATATAGAAAACGTGGTAACGACGGTAGCGACTGCGCAGTACTCGTCCATTATAAACCAGGGTAGGGGTTAATGAAGCATCTCTCCCCCACTTTTAAATTTCGTTTTAGAGGTATCTGAAGGGATCTTTGAAGGTCTGGAGGAACAAAGCCCACTCACTATTAATGGTTTTTCTCTGCAATTTTGGCTCTTAAAATACGAGTATGGTGCCAGTATTAACACAATTTGTGGTTCATTCGCCATGAAGGCGATTGAATCACGAGAGGGCCGTTACACAACATTAACACTTCTAATTGGTCAGTGGAACGCTGTATCTCTTCGTTTTATACGAGTAGATGTATGTACAGTTTTGTACACCCACTGTGTGCTTTTAACAAGCTAGATATTAGTAGATCTTGCCTGACAAGAATACGGCTTTTGCGGCTTTAGGCCTGCTAGCGGACAACATAACACCGCGTATTTCATCACTTTCCCTCTGCTTTTTCATAACATTTCTTACTCGCACAATCATTACTTAACAGCACTACTTAACATGTGGGCCTGTACTGATACCCTTTCCGACACGTGTGTGAGGCAAATTTTTTGACGATAAGATGAAATAGGGCCAGACAGACGAGATGTGGGGTCCATTATCTGTTGTGATCAGAAATTTTACCCACCTCCCCAGCTAGGTCCTCACTAATTACGGGCTCTGCTGAGTCATCACTCTGTGATCCTGGGACCCGGGTTTTACTGCACAAATGGAAAAGCCTCAGTTCCCGGGACACGTGATCAGGATCCTGAATTGCCGCAAATGTTGTTAAGGGGCAAAGTTGCCCCTTAAACTCTTACTCTAACTCTTAAACCCTTAGACTTAAAATAGGTGTAAACTGCATTCCATTTTGTTACGGATGTCAAAGTAGAAAAAGACTGGTAATATACCTGCTTTGACAGAAGCACACGCCAGACTCGGAGTACCTATATAATAACATAAGAAAATAAAGAACCTCCAACAGGCCGTGACACCTATAAGAGGTAGTTCCTGTTACTTAATACTACCTACATCCACCTTTCATCCCCATCCATGAATTATCTAGCCTCCTTTTAAAGCTCCCTAATGACTCCGCTCGTACTACCTTACGACCTGAATCCATTCCAATCATTTACCACTCTATTTGTGAACCATTTTTTTTCCTATTTTTTTTTTTTTAAATCTACGCTTTTCCAGTTTGAATCATATACTTTTTGTTCTAGCCCGATTACTAGCCATAAGACATTTCCATATAGCGACTAGTATATATATATAATATATATATATATACTATATATATATATATAATATATATATATATATATATATATATTATATCATATATATACATATATATATATAATATATATATATATATATATATCATATAGATACATATGATATTATATATATAATATATATATATCATATATATACTAATAACATATATATATATATATATAATATTATATAATTATATATATATATATATAATATACTATATATATATATATTATATATATATATATATATATAGATATATATAGATATATACATCCACTATTGTATCTCTTTAACCACTTCAAAAAATTTATCAGATCACCCCTTACGTGAACCCTCGACACCATACGTCGCCTATCGCTATGAAATTCCTTGCCGTCGTAATTTTTCTCATTCATCTCACGTATAAATGAATCTTCAAAAAGCAGATGAGTATAGAACATTTCTTACTTAGAATACACGTTATTTCACCTGTATCAATTTTGCAGAAGCTCGTGTTACACCATACATATAATATAATATATAATATATATGATATGATATATTATAATATATATATATATATATATATATATATATATATATATATTATATATATATATATATATATATATTATATATATATATATATATATATATATATCTAATATATATATATATATATACACAGGGTGTTTCACAATTGTTGAAACAAAACGATCGGGCACAAATCAAGGACCCAAAAATGATAGAGTAATGGTGCTTACATTTATTGAAAGGTAACATAATAAACATTTTGGATCTAAAACCGTTTAGCCTCAAACATGAACCAAAAATGTCAGGAGGAGCCCTAGAGGACATGCTACAGATGTCCGCCGTTCACTCGAAGGCATTGTTGAACACGTTCAACAGTTGTTGATAACGCGTGCACATTCCTCTTAGGTGATCGCCTGAATCTTCTCAGTGATGGCTGCCTTCAATGCAACAATGGTGCGAGGGTTACCCTGGTAGATGTTGTCTTTGAGGAACTCCAGAGGAAAAAATCTGGGGGGTTAAGGTCAGGGGAGTGAGGTGCCCACTCCACTTCATATATATATATACATATATATATATATATATATATATATATATATATTATATATATAATATATATATATATATATATAAGCGAAAGTGTGTCTGTCTGTGTGTGTGTGTGTGTGGTATAGGTTCCGCCCCCCGTGGCGGAATCCCATCATATGGCACAGTTTTGGTACCAGGTTGACCAGGGGAAGGTTTTAAGCCCACTTATGAGATGATCCGATCATTTTTTTTTTTTTTATTTATTTGCAGCCTATTAGCGAAAATGCTGAAAAAAAAGTGGGTTGCGAGATTGAGGAAACCCTTGATTGTAGGGGTGGATGGGTTCATGGGTGAGTGAATGGTGGGGTTGGACTGGGTGGGATGGGTGAGTGGAATGGGGTTTTGGGGGTGATGGGTGATGGGTGAGGGAATAGGTGGGGGTGAGGGTAAAATGGTTGAGTTGAAAAAATGGGTTTGGGGGTGATGTGATGGTTGGCGTTAATACATACATTTTCTACATCCATGATTTTTCAGACAAGTTTAGAAGGGGCCTAAATCGCTGTAGAGTCTGTGTTTTTTTTGGGGGTGGGCCAAAGGCCCACCATTAAGCCCTACCGCAAGGAGCTAGCCAAAAGTCCGCCCCGGAGGGCGGCTTTTTGCGACTATGAAATAAATATATAATATATATATATATATATATATATATATATATATATATATTTATATATATATATAGATTATATATATATATATATATATATATCAATATATAATAACATAATATATAATATATATATATATCATATATATCCCATTATTTTGTATATATATATAAATATATATATATATCATATTATATACATATCTATTATATATATTAGTATAATATATATATATATAAAAATTGTTAAAAAAAATTATAATATATAATAATATATATAGATATATATGCTAGATCATCACATATATATTTATATATTATATATCTTAATTATATATATATATATATACATATTTTTATATATATATATATATATAAATTTTATATATATTCTATATATATATATATTATTATAGATAATATATATTATATATAGTATAGATATATATATATATATAATATTTATCTATACTAATATAAGCGAAGTGTGTGTGTTTGTTGGTTTGGTTCCTTGTCTGGTTTCTGTAATGCCGATAGGTGCCGCCCCCAGTGGCGGGAATCCCCTCATATGGCAACAGTTTTTGGAAATCGGGGTCCGACCAGGGGAAGGGTGTTAAAGTTAATTCGTCCCAGACCATTTCCATCATTCCTGATTTATGCCAATCAAAGCAAGCCCCTTTAACGAGTATATCAACATAACGTCCCCGTCCACTTGTTTTGTATCCAGTCAGCCGTTTTTAAATTATCCGCAATCAAAATCCTTCAAATTCCCCGAGTTTTCAAAACGCTCTCAGGTTTTGCAGAGCGCTCAGGCACTCAGGCCTCGGTGACGTAAGCATCATGGAGGCTCATCTTCCCAGCGCTGATCAGAGAGGGGGAGACGTAACACAGAGATAATAACAGGGTGTAAACAACGAGTTTATGCATGTTTGGATACAGGAATATAGACCGAATTAATTTCTAAAGAACAAAATGCTCTATACCCTATGACTTCCTGAAGCTGCTTCCTTTACGTGACATGGGTGAGAAAGAATTAAACCTCGGCCGTCCATGTAAACCTCACGGCTTTAAGCGGGAGGCAGGAAGGTATGAAGATGTGCACTCCGCGCGTATGTCCCCCCGGGTTTAAATTATGAAATTATTCTAAACATAATTTTCCTACTATTATGGACAATTACAGTATCTTAAATACAGTTTTTGTTAACTACACATCGATATTAATAAACGGCCTTTTTTTAATTTACCAAATAAGCAGTAACATGGGAACAGCAGGCTGTCCCCCCATAAGCATAAGTAAGGGCTACTTGACCATTTGATGTCGCGAGGAAGACGCCCAAAGGTGGTGTAGGGTGGGTTCCCCGTGCGAAAGCTAACATCCAGCTTGTGGTCCTTACTCCCGCCCCAGGGGGCAGTGGCAGTGGTTTTTGGTTTGGAGAGAGTGAACTCTGGCGGACAATGCCGTACTCCTATAGTAACGTGGAGTAGCGGATATGGTTTTATCCTACGGTTCTGCAATGGAAGTGCCAAAAAAATGCTGCCGTACAGTAATAACAGAAAAGATACCCCTACCGGAAAATTGTTCCCCAATTGTTTCGACACATTTTACCAGGGTATTTTCAAACACATTCGTGACCAAAGGATCTTTCCCTGGAATGGGGTGCAACAGCTGAAAGGGATAATGGGAACATGGGAAAGGTTAGGCCCAGAATTTCTTCCATGCAGCGGAAAACAGCCCCTAGACATAAGCAAAAGAGAATTCTCCGACTTTGGGTTTCTCAAATGAAAGCATGGAAGGGTTCTTGAGAAATAAAGGTCCCTTCATCCATATTTCATCTGCACAGGTTTCAAATCTTCCAGGATGGAGATTTCAGTGGAGGGCGATTTGGAAGTTGTTTTGTAAATCGCTTTACAAAAGCAAATTCCTCCCAGCTGTGGAAATATATTTTTTTGTTCACCGAATGAGCCACATTTTATACCCGTGCCGGAATGCATAATGCCAGAATGAACATTGTGACAAGGAGAATCCTCACAAGATGGTAGAAAGTAAATTTTCCAGCAAAGATTTTCTATAACTGGCTGGTGTGGCCATGATTGGTGAGCCACTTGATTGGCCCACACATCCTTTCAAGATCGATTAACGGGGATATTTATTCTAACTTTTTTGGATAAAGATCACCTACCCTCACTCCTAGATGTTTCCCCTCTGGGGCACACGGCTGGCCGAACTAGATTTTCAAGCAATGACGGGCCCAACCCCACACTAAATTCAGTAAGCAAGTGGGCAAGCATCCGTTGACCAAACATTTTCCTGGACGGTGGGATAGGCCCCGTGGAAGGAAACACACCCTGGGCCACTGCCAGATCACCATGACCTAACACCACCCTGGATTTTTTTATCTCCCTTGGGGAGACATGGAAATCACAATGGTATACCATAAGAAAAGTGAACAACAGCAAGAACTTTCTGAGAAGAAGAATGGCAGCTTCCAGCACATCATAACAAGCCAGAAATTCCTAAGAAACAGTGTTCATTCCATAACTTCAGCGAGCGCAACCTGTGTATTGAGCTGATGGTGGCCACTATGAAAACACTTGCTGTGAATCATCAACACCAACATTAAGGGTAAGTCATGATGACAATGAGACCAGTACGTAAAAAAGTAAGGTAGAGTCGAGCGTGGCCGGGAGATTACTGGGACATTCAGCTGTAGACGTTGCCACGTAGCATGTTTCAGTAATGAGGTGTGTCAAAATTTCAGCTATTGCTGTCTTCATGTAATGCTTCATCAGTAAATTTTAATGAATCTTTGTCCTCGTTATAATACTGTAATGCTCCGCCCCTAATTTGTAACATAAAAATTAAACTAATGTTCCATAATTTCAGAGATGAACCTTCGTCCCCGCAAATAATCCCCATATCCGAACCCCATATCCAGAAATAAAACTTCCACATTACCGTAAGCGTACAACACTGTTTCTACAGCTTATTTCTCTCAAATTGAATACTAAAAAGGTCCATGAGTTTTAACTCTCTCAAACTAAACACTGTCACCCGCTAAATCTGGGCGGGAGAAGGAAGGGACAGACAGCTGATGTAGCCTCGGGCACGCCACCCATCCCTACCCACCTTTGCCTCTTCCTCGCCGACATAATGCCAGTAGCCCCTTTACTTATTGCTTATGCAGCCCTGCTGTTTCTCTGTCCGGCTTTATTTTGGTAAATAAACAGCCGTTCATTTTAATATCGTTTGTGTAGTTAAACTTATAAGAATCCCTGTCATTGGTCCATAACTAGTAGAATTATGATTAAGATAATTCATATTTTCACCGGGGGACATACGCTCGAGTGCACATCTCATACCTCCTCCAAGGATAAGAACAAGATAAAGAAAGATAAGACACCCTGTGTTTATTCCACCCTCGTACTCGGGCTCAACATAAGGGATCCCCATTGACAATCCTGAGGTTCGTTTTTTTTCCACTCATAGTATCCCGACCACTTCCATTTCTTTTTTCGGGGGTCAGATCTGAGCATCGTACTCTAAATCTGTCACCAGCGACAGATTCACTGTTCCTGGAACACCGGAAGTACAATCGCTCACATAACATTTGCCGAACCAGGTGCCGACATAGTGTCTGCACTGGCGTTCCCCCTCGTTCTGAGAACGTCATCAATAACAGGCTTAGCCCCCTGTTTGTAGGGAAGACTTTTTTTTTTTCGGCGCGCTTTTTAACAAAGCGTGTTTTTTATTAACGGAAATAAGGCCTGGAAAATCATTAATTTTTGGTGGTTTAGGTGTTTTGAATGTACTTTCAACAAATTGGAAAAAAAAAAAAAAAAAAAAATGGGTCTGGACGATATTTTAAGAATGAGCAGGAAACATTCCGTGAACTTTTGTTAAAGGGGGGGGGAACCGTATCTTCGGGGAAAAATACCAGGATGAGGACACCCCTCACCCCTTTCGAAAGACTCACCGAAACGTTGGGGGTCCCTGGCAATGGCCGATCATATGAAGATTTTAAATTCAGCTTTTTCTTCCCCCAAGCTATGGGAATATCATTCCAGAAACTTGCAAGGCTATCTGGAATGTTTTCACAAAGAATACATGAAGGTAAGAAAAAATATAATTTAATTTTAAAAATTCCTTTATTAAAAAAAATTATAAGCCCCTACCAAAAATTGGAATAAACTAAAAAAAATTATTTCAAAAAAAAATAATAGATATAACTATCATCATGGTTTTCAGGAAACCCCGTTTTTATAAACAATTGAATTATAATAAACTGGTTCTTTTTCGCCAGAAAGAAAGAAAAATTTTGAAGTATTTTTTTTTTAACTAAATAAGCAAATAATAAAGTAAAAAAAATAAACATATTTATCCTTACTTAGAATAAAGAACATATTATTGCACCATGGGTGGATATGTCATGTATATCTAGGAATTCTGCTCGGTGTTACAATATTAGTTTCACTGCTTGGGACTGTTTCTCCTTTGAACAAAAATGTTATTTAAAAGCCTTTCGGCGTGGAGTTGTTTCTCTCTAGGCTTTTCTACGAAGATATTAGCTACAGTTTTAGAATAACTATCAAATTCATCCTCTGGTTGGTGCTGGTAGGGCCCTAAGCCTTTGCTCAATGAGGCAGAGTACATTTCTGCCTTCTGTTTGTTTATACTTGAGTCATCCGCTTTCGTTTCTTTTATTCCCGGCTGGAGTTGTCGGGTAGCTTCACCGAATTTGAAGATGAAGGCCTGGAGATGGAGGTTTCCCTGTATAGTGAGTGGGTCGTAACATCAGCCGTTGCCTGTAGAAAATTAAGGAAAGGAAGGAAATTAACTATAATAAATGTAAACGAAATAATAATGGCACGAAAGGGTGACAATATATGGCAAGATACAAGCGTTTTCATGGGAGGAGGTATACACACACACTCATATATTCGCCTCATCTATAATAATATAAGCGAAAGTGTGTGTGTTGTGTGTGTGTGTGTGTGTGTGTGTGTCTGTCTGTCTGCCCGCGATAGGTGCCGCCCCCTGTGGCGGAATCCCATCATATGTCACAGTTTGGAATCAGGTTGGACCAGGGGAAGGTTTTAAGTCCACTTATAGGTGATCCGTCATTTTTTTTTTTTTTTTTTTTAGCAGCCTATTAGCGAGAAACTGAAGAAAAAAAAAGTGGGTTGCGGAAATTAGAGAAAAACTGCAACTCCGAAATGCCAGTGGTCGCTGGCAGTTTTAACTCACAATTTGGTGAAAGTTGGTCAACTTGAAAGAAAAATATGGGCTTATTCCACTGCACCTTAAAACACACAAGTATAATATTAAGAACGATTTTCTTCTATATGTATATTGTATAAAAGCCTGATTCTGTAAAACATTGATATAACCAAATAACCATGGAGGTTATAGTTGAGGAGGCGAGGTAAATGTACTCTATGATATTATATAGTCAATAACGAATGTTTAGAAGTTATCTATACCTAGGCAGTCATATTTTCCTTGTTTTTATTTTGTATCAATCAGATAGAAAGCCCGGAAGTGCAACGAGTCAACGCGTGGAAGTCGTAATGTTTTGATTCAATCTTCCCGCCACAATCTATTCCCCACCACTCCCCGCCGCGGCACGCGCCTCCACAATTATAACCTCATTGTCGCAGCAACAAGCCGATTTCGGCATTCTTTATTTTTCGTTTTTCCAAGGGATTGCTTATTGTATTTTGACAAGCGTTTGCCAGACGCAGCAGTACTGTCTAGAAAACAGTGTGAACATCGCCAAAATTTTACATGCCACAATATAAATGTAAAAAAATATATTAAGCTTTGCTACTCGAGGCGAAATAATTTGCATTAAATTGCTATTATAGAACGTTCCATCGTAATGCATGTCATCCATATAATTAGTAGAAAAAACAGAAGAACATATTTTTTTGGGATTCAGATGCGGTGCATCAATGTTTATCGCGAAATTAATTTATGAAAAAATATTTGTCGCGGAGCCAAAACACAGTAGACCAACTTTGAGTTAAAACTGCCAGCGACCACTGCATTCTCGAGTTTCAGATCATTGGAATTGAGGAAACCTGATGTAGGGTGATGGGTAATAGGTGAGTGAATGGGTGGGGTGATGGGTAATGGGTGTGGGGTGATGGGTGAGGGAATAGGTGGGGGGTGATGGGTAATGGGTGATGAATGGGTGGGTGGTGATGGGTAATGGGTGAGTGAATGGGTAATGGGTGAGGAATGGGTAATGGGTGAGTGAATGGGTGGGGGGAATCCATACATTTCAGGAAATTTAGAAGGGGCTATCTGGAGAGTCTGTGTTTGGGGGGCCCGAGCGGGTGGGTAATGGGTCTATCTGGAGAGTCCGTGTTTGGTGGGCCGAGGCCCACCAATAGCCCTCCGCAGGAGGTAGCCAAAAAGCCCGCCCGGAGGGCGGCTTGCTTTCAGGAAAGTTAGAAGGGGGCTATGATGTGAAGGGGTTTGGCGTTAATACTTTACATTTCTACATCCATGATTTCAGGAAAGTTAGAAGGGGCTATCTGGAGAGTCTGTGTTTGGTGGGCCGAGGCCACCAATAGCCCTCCGCAGGAGCTAGCCAAAAGGCCGGCCGGAGGGGGCTTTGCGGCTAGTTGCTATATATAGGGCTTTTCGGTGATAGACAAAGATGCAATTACGATACGGTCGGAGAGTTATTTAATGTTATTTTGGTTGTTTGACAGGGAGATATACATTAAATTATATAAAAGAGAGTACATTGAAATTTATACATAAAATAAAATCTATTTTACTGTATAGGACTTTTTGGCTAGCTCCTGCGGAGGGCTATTTGGGGGGGGCCTCGGCCCACCACCTGTGTTTGGTGGGCCTTCGGCCCACAAACCGGACTCTCCAGATAGCCCCTTCTAACTTTCCTGAAATCATGGATGTAGAAATGTATGTATTACCCCCACCCATTCACTCACCCTTAAACCCATCCCCCCCCCACCCTTTCATCACCCATTCCCCATCACCCCCCACCCTTTCATCCCCCTTTACCCATCCCCACCCCACCCATTCACTCCCCCATTCCCCACCCCCCCCACCTTTTCCCCTCACCCATCACCATCACCCCAACCACCCCCCCCCACCCTTTAAAATCACCCATCACCACACACCCATTCCCCAATCCCCCATTACCCATCACCCACCATTCACTCACCATTACCCATCCCTACATAAAGGGTTTTCCTAAATTTCTCGAAACCCCACTTTTTTTTCCCCAATATCGAATAGGCTGCAAAAAAAAAAAAAAAAGTGATCGGATCATTTCAAATTGGGTTTTAAAACCTTCCCCGGTAACCCCTTTCCCAAAAAAATTCCCATATGAGGTGATTGCGCCGGGGGGCGGAACTTCCCAGAACACAACACACACACACACAGAAACAGACACATTTTCGTTAAATTTTTACCATCCCCATCACTCCCCACCTTTTCCCTCACCCATACCCCCCCCCCATTCACTCCCCCATCACCCCACACCTTTTCCCCACACCCCCCCCATTCACCCCTTACCCATCCCCTACAAAAAGGTTTCTCAATTCTCGAAACCCATTTTTTTTTCCCAAATTATCGCTAAAGGTGCTAAAAAAAAAAAAAAAAAAAAAAAAAAAATCGAATCATCTCAAAGTGGGTTATGCCCTTCCCCCTGGTAAACCCCGGTTTCCCAAAAATGTGCCATAGAGGTGATTGCGCCAGGGGGGGGCGGAACCTATACCCACACACAAACAAACAACACACACACAACACACACACAGAAGCAGACAGACAGAAAGCAGACACACTTTCGCTTAATTATTATAGAGTATAGTGCCCGGAATTTAGGTGGCTTTGTCTTAATATTGAATTAATTTTTACTATTTTACTGTTTCCCACGTCGAAGAGAATGGATCAAGATAGAAAGGGATTTCCAAACCAAAGGGCGTTCCTCAGCTTGGAGTGTGGACGGCAACCGTAGCAATCACTCCTCCCCATGACGGGCAGGATCTTAGACTTTAATTATAAAGGGGTTTTCATATTTTAGTTCTCCTGGCCGTAGCAAAGAAAATTGGGTTTTATAATGTGTGACTTCGGAAAACAAAGGACGAATTTTGGATGGAGGCGTGATGGACAATACTCTTTTGGTGAAAAATAACAATAAAAAAGCTGCAAATTCCCCCCAGCTAGGCGTTCCTCCCTTTTCAAGACCACTGCCATTGTGTTTGTTTGGGATGAAGTTTGGGTCTCAAAGAAAAATTTTTTGAAGCCATTTTAGCCAAAAAGAATAATGAGGAACGAAAAAGGGTTTTAATTTTCGTTGTCACGTGCTGCCGGGTAGGGAAAACCTTTTTGGGTTTAAGTGTTAAAATTCGAATTTTTCGTGCTCCCAATTTAAAAGAAACTTGAAAACATTGATGCGGGTCTGGGCCCGCGTGTTCTCCATAACTTCCTGCGGCATCACCATAAACCCTAAAAAAAGGCAGATTTTGAAGGATGAATTAGAAAAGAGGACTCAGTTTTGTAAATCTGAGAGAGGGGACAAAGGAGGCTTGGAGAGGCAAAACAAGTGAGGGAATATTTTTGGGAAAACTTTTAAAGGGAAGGGCAGGCCGGGAGAACGAGAGGATAAACCAGGGTTGATTGTGACGGAGGTGAAGCGATCGTACGTAGGCCCCCATTGGGATTGGATATATATTTATTTGCTTTTGGTTCTTGCCACACTTTTTTTGTTGGTGATATGATTGACTGTAGTAGAGGAAAATATTAATTGCAGTACATATATAATAAAAAAAACGGATGTTTGGGAAAACATTTTCTTCTCAAAAATTTATCAACGAATATTTTTTCATTACCATTTTTATTAGATGTTGATGGATGGTGTTTCTTGACACGAAGAAAAGTGAGATGATCAAAAACCAAAAATGTTTAGTGGTTTTACCTCGTCTGACCCCGCCCCAGATTTTTTTTGAGTTCAAGTTTTTTTTTTGTCTTTTTTAAAAAATTCGCATATTTTTTATCTTTTTTTTCACCATCTCACTCTTGCATCAGCTATTTTTTCAGTTTTTCTGTAAGCACCCATATGCCACGTTTTTTATATCTCATTTGCATATGACTTGTCTTAATTTCCACACGCACGGATGAGCTTTATAGATTCTATAAACTCTAACCAAAACGTTTTGTCCACCCAAACGTCAGGCATTGTGGTTGCGGCGGAGATGTCAACATTGCTGACAGCGAGATCTGGCTGGGCGAGGGGCGGGGCGGTGTCGGGCGATTATTGGGAGCGCGTCAAACAATGTCCCTGTCCCTATTTGTCCGGGCGTGTTGGCAAAAACTGGGGAGGCGGCAATAAGGTCTCTATCCCTATTTGCCCGGCGTGGAAAACATTAGAATATTAGAAAATAAGGAAACTAAAAACAGGCCGTGAGACTCATACGAGGTATAAGGGTCGCGTATTTCCCTTTTATTCAACGTTTTTCCCGGGTATTACATATAAAAACATAAAAAAAATTAGAAAAATAAGAAAGCTACAAGAGGCCGTGAGCCCTACACGAGGTGTTTCTTGTTACTGTAAAATACCTACATAACCTTTTCATCCCCATCCATAATTTATTTAGCCTTCTTTAAAGCTCCCTAATGACTCTATATGACTACTAAAATGAGCACTATATAAACTACCTGTCTACTAAGTCCATTAATTCCAATCATTTGCCACTTATTTGTGAATCAGTTTTTCCCTATTTTTTTATATGTATTTTATCTACGCTTTGCCAGCTTGAATCTGTTACTTACATTGAATAATTTTGGTCATCCTTCTCGCACTGATTCTAACAAAGCTATATATCCATCCTGTTTAAAATGGAGACCAAAATTGAACCACATAGTGTAGGTGAGGTCTAGAGTCAAATAAAGCTTTAGAATAACCTTAATTAGCACTTTTTACTTTTTTACACTCTGGTAATGAATCCTAACACCCATTAGCTTATTTCTAGCCTCAATACATTGTTTCCTAGGTCGGAGGTCTGGGCTCACCCTCACTCCAAGATCTTTCTCACCTTCAGATCTTTCCCCAAAAAATGGGCGCGAAAATAATTTCCCTGTCCCTTATTTGCCAGGGCGTGGTTCCAAAAAATGGCGAGCGGCAATAAGGTCTTCCCTTATTTGCCCGGGCGTTTGGAAAACATAAGAACATTAGAAAATAAAGAAGCTACAAGAGGCCGTGAGACCTGCACGAGGTATTTCTTGTTTTTTACACTACCTACATTAAACCTTTCCCACCTTCTGATCTTTTCAGCGATCGTTGATACTATATTATATAATTTACAATGCATGTCCATGGGTGCCCTATTTGCAGAGCTGGGCAGTATTTAAATACAATTGTATTTAAAAACTTATTTAAATACATATGTGTTTAGAAAGTATTTATAAAGACATTGGTTGCCCTGTATTTAAATACAGTATCTAAATATTTTATGAATATTTAAATACATTGTTATTTAAATACACTGTGTTGCCAGAAACTCCTATGGAGAAGTTTATACCTGGTGCCTTTGTTACTTTAAGATATTAATTGATTTTTGATTTTTCATTTGATTTCAAACTTGATTGAGAATTGAAAAACTAGACTTCCAGTTTATGAAACCCTTCAACTAAAAGGGGGGAATTAAATAATAGGTTTATGGAAACCCCACCCTTTTCTCGCTGGGGGGAAATATTA
>JACEEZ010026183.1:159325-172658 GCA_016584305.1 Chionoecetes opilio | reverse complement strand
ATTACATTATATTAAACCCTAATTAAGCGTAGTAATTAACTCTTCGATTACTCTCTGATCTTCTGACCCTCGAAACACTTAAGCTGTGAAATACGAGCTTGAGTTTAGAAGAGAAGGAGCAGGAGGAAGGAACAGCTTGAGAAATGTGTGTGGAATAAATTTGTGGAGAGCAATTTTAAGTGATGGAGGGCGTGGAATGGTGGTGGTGGTGTGGTGTGGATGGTCGTGGATGTGGATCAGATGGTGGAGTAATATAGGATTTAGGAATATGGGTCTTGGTGGATAGAAGGATGGTTGTAAGATCTCGCCTCTTGACTTTGATGTGGATGTGGATCAGAATATGGAGTATAGGAATGAAGTATGGATTTAGGAATGCGGAAGTGTGGATGTGACAGATGGATGGTTGTAAGATCATGTCTCTTGACTTTGATGTGGATATGAAAAAGTGAAGATAAGAGTGGAGGTTTAAAAAAAATATGTGGATGATAAGTGGAAGAGGACATAGATATGTATGGAGCTAGGAAAATGGATACCTCATAGGCGTGAAGTAAGAGGAGTGTTGAATTAAATAAAGATATGGAAAAGTGGTAATAAGAGGGATGATACGAATGATGATAATAGTGTAAAGGCTGGTTCACACTGGGCAAATGTCAGCACTTTGTAGCGCCGGGAAGTCGGTCTTTAGCGGCCGAGTGCCGAGATTACGTTCACACGTCACGTCACACACGCAATTCGTTCCGGGAAACAAATGCTGGTTTGTTGTTCCCGCGTCCCCGCCATCAACAGTGTTTACAGTGTACATTCAAACATGAATCGTCATTTTTTCCTTGATATCATCTAATAAATCAAACCCCACGTCTAATCTAACATAATCTGATTTAACCTAACAACCGTTTCTGGCTGTAGCTACAACGACAAATTTTCGGTATTATATGTATCGCCATTGCCATGGGAAATTGGGATTCAAAGTAAGGACGAAAAGATCAACACAATGATGTAAGTTGAATTTGATAGTTTTTAGTGCCCAATACCGAAGTTATACCAATAATTGGGGTGAGTGGGGAAGAGGGTGGTGCTGGCTTCTGCGTTTGTTTGAATTTGGCGCGCGAAAATTATCGGCAACTCAGCAGATAAAGACCGATCGAGCGGTGTAGGTTTTTCCGGCAAACATAGGCTGAGATTGACTCCCCTGGGAGTCATCTCAGCCAATGTTTGCCGACATTTGCCCAGTGTAAACAACCTTTAAGAATGTGAAATTAAAGATAAGGAGGAAAGGGAATAAGGAGCAAAACTGTATGAAATGTGGAAATTAGAATATGTAAGTCGTGGTGGGAAGTAAGAGGAATTGGAATGCAAAGTGAAGATGTGGGAAGAGATGAAGAGAGATGAGTGAGATGGTGGGAGGAGGAGGTGGAGGAGAAGGAGAGGAGGAGGGGAGGAGGAGGAGGAGCAGGCGGAGGAGGAGGAAGAGGAGGAGGAGGAGGAGGAGGAATCGTGTTGGAATTTGCGGACATATTTGCGCAAATATGTCCGCAAATTCCCTAATTTGAACATGATTCCTGCGCGGCTTCGCGCACCGTCCTGGAAACGCTGCTTGCCCACCAGTGACCAGTCAAGTCAACCAAGGCCGCAGTTATCAGCGAGCATTCTCAGAGGAAGTACGCGACCTCCCAGCCCCTTTTCCTGCTTTGCTTTTCAAATATGTTTTTTTTCAAAATTTTTTGGTTGTAATTCATATAAACATTATTTGTGTGATATAGTAATATCATTGAAATGTTTTAGATGCTACTGTAAACTTTGTTAAGTGAGACCCAAGGTCAGCAGATACTAGAAACATGAAATTTGGCGGTTGCAGGCTGATCTGTGACGTCACACGTTCCTCTGCCGACTCAGTCATGTCTTCTATTACGGTGCTCCTACCCGAGATTGTGAAATAAGCACAGGATGTTTAGAAAACTGACCCAACTATCATCATGAACAAATTTTCCGTTATAATTAATACGTATTATGAGTCAAGAGAGGGTGATCAAGAGGGCCCTACCATGATTAAGACAGCGAGCATACACAGAGGTGTGCAAGTGTATGCTACGGGGGTGCTGGTGACGGTGTTTATTTGCTTACAGTGATTATGGCTCTGCTGTGACTAAATATTTATTGCAAGGAGTCGTGTTGGGAGTGAATTAGTGCTGTATGCGATGTGGGAGGACAGCCTTGCATTATACCTGCCTTATGCTAGGACTGAGGGTTGCGAGTTAACCGGCCATCCCTCGTACTGTACCGCGAAAAATAAATTTTGTGCCTTCTGTTGTGTGCCGCATGAATGCTTTGTGCCGTTCTTGATTACTATGGAAAACAACGCCCTCCACAAATGGCCGAGGTCCAGCTGGTTTGCGCTATGGACAATGTACTGGGTTCATCTTCAGCATAAGGAGGAAGATCATTGGTTGGCCTAAGCTGGCCATTTGCCAAAATTGTCAGTTTGAGTACTAAGTCAATTTCTAATAAATTGTAACAAAAAAAAAAAAATTATATCATAAACGAGTTTTTAACAATAATATATGCGTGTATATTCTTAGGTGAAAGAAGAGCCCAGGCTCCTGTGGCAACAAAACAGACCCGAAAGGACCAACCACCGCAGCCAACATCAAGAGACAGGGGCAGAAAGCTGAAGACCCCAAACGCACAACAACTCGAAACTCCCTCTAGACTCCCACATGGAGGTTCCAGTGATCACCCCGATACCAAGCTGGCCCAGATCAACGTGATTGCAGCAAAATGGCAAGCCACGTTCAACCAGGTTGATAGGTATTATCATGAGTACCTACTGTGATGAGGCAGTGGTGACCAGCTCGATATATCAAATGGAGAGAGAGGCCTACATGGAGGTTTCCCATCTACCCTATCTGTACTCTGGGACAGCCTTCTGGCATGAAGGCTAAACATTAAATATCCCGGCCTTTGTTGAGTACCTCCCTGAAAACCTCATAGTGATATGAGACCAAGGATTTCAAGGCCAGGTTCTTTTTCCTCTTTGATCAAATTGACTTTTGGGTGGCCACAGCAAATCCATCACCTTTTCAAGCTGCCTGTGGTCCGCCTTCTTTAAAACTGAGAAGTTGAATGCCGTTTTAAAACAAGACTGCTGTTCGAGGTCAAGAGCAGGCTGTCTTGGATAGTTCGAAGGCAGCAGTCCAGATGTAGACGGAGAGGATGATTTTTTCAATGGTGAACTTATAGATTTTATCGTGATCTACTGCATCTTCAGTTCAGTTGTGACAGTTCATTACTCCAAGTCTTATATTAGCAATCTTGAGCGTCATGCTGATAAGTTATTGTAATATTTATGATTCAAGTGCAATATATATATTTTTTTATAAATCTAAGCACTATTTATAAGTAACAGTATTATATTCTGACTCTGATTACTTAACATTTTTACTTAATATATATATACAATTTTTTCAATGATTAGGCTTGCAAACGAGGAGCCCAGGACCCACAGCTACAGAGGCACAAACTCTAACCCGCCTCTCCAACAAAATGGGGAAAGAGCTTGAGAGTTGGTGTTCAGAGAAGCAGAGGAAAAAAGCTGCTGGAGCAGACCATGTTCCCTGCCCTTTATCGTGCCCCCTGGGTAGATGTGTTTGTTATGTACAACACGGCCATACCCAGCTCTGCAGTTGTGGTATAGACTGCTCTCCCATGGGTCTGACCAGACATCATGAAGGGCCAGAGAGCGAGTCTGAACCTCCGATAATTTTATAGATGGTCTTCATGAAGAGTAATATGGACGCTTCTCAATATGGAATTGTCACCAAGGATCTTGACTGATGAGTCCTGGGGTGGGCCTAGATATCAATATTCAGTGCAATAAAAACTTGGAGTGTAAGTGTACTTATAGTGCTGTTTAATGCCCTTAGTGTGGACTTAAGTTGATACATATTGAGTGAGTGTCACAATGAGGGGAATTTAAATGTGAGTTAAACGATATCTTGGGCACTGAGGGTAAGCATGACAAAAAACTATATATATATATATATATATATATATATATAATATCAAAGAATTGTTGGCATAAGTGATTTAGTAAATAATATATTACATTATTACCGGCAAAGTGCTTTACCTCTATTTTTTGCACTGTATGCAGAGAATATCACACAACGTAAGGATTCGTATCGTAGGATTGGGGTTTGCGGAATTTGCGTTTGCAGAAGGGATTTAATTTGCATGGCCACCTCTGACCATCTCACTCACACACACCACACACACCACACACACAACACACACACACACACACAAACACACACCACAACACCACACACACACACACACACACACACCACACACACAGAACACACACACCACACACAACACACACACACAACACACACACGACACACACACACACACACACACGCCACACACACACACACACACGACACACACCACACACACACCACCCACACACACACACACACACACACACACACCAGCACCACCCACCCACCCACCCACCCACCCACCCACCCACGCACGCACGCACCCACGCACGCACGCACGCACGCACGCACGCAACGCAACGCACGCACGCACGCACGCACCACGCACTCACGCACCTGAATGGCTTTTGTGGTGTTAGAACGTCCACGCGCCAAATCCTGCGTTTGGATCCTCGGCTCCGCTCGTTCCGGGAATTTTCATTGAAAATTCGGCAGTGTCCCCCTTGAGCAAAGGATGGGTTTGTGTGGTGTTTGCTCCAAGCTCCCAAGCTTGAACCGGGAGGGTGAAAAGGCGACGTGAGTCTAACTCACGTGTACAAGACGCATGCCATGGTGTTGGCACACATACCCTTTGCCTCGCTTGAACCGTTCTCCAGTGAGTCGTGAAGCACTGCATCAACGTGCTTAACCTGGTGCAGCAGAAAGATACGACCGAGGCGCTGCTCACACGCCGGGATTATTTACTTAACCTTCTCCGTCCTGAGAAAACGGGAGCAAGCACTATCTAGTGGGTGCTGCCGCTGGGTAAGGGTGAGGGGAGGGTTTCAATTAGCATCTGAACTGTATATAATTGTTTAACCATGTCCCTCTAGCGTAGATCTACAGGTGTTTGTTTATGTCAATGTAGATTTAACAATTATTTTAAAAGGGTTAAAAATGTGATATAAAGGTGAGGAAAGGGGTTTCATTAGCAATCCGACCCTTTAATCCCTTCAAGTTCAGATTTTTCCTTTCTCTGCATTATCATCTGTTGTTAGCCATTTAAAATTACGAAAGTAACTTATATAACCAAATATTCTAGTGCGCAAGGACACTACACAGGTCCTATCTATAAATATTGGTATGGTCCATTAAAAGCATCTATTCGTTCACCCAAAATCACAATGGAAATTACGTTTTTCTGGGCCTCAAGAGGTTTAATACGATTTTTTTTTAACAGTCACCTCTTCGTAGGATATCAGAAAGGTATTATGTCCTGTAGATTATAATATTGAGGGTCAACAATGCAATAAAGTACTGGATATAAAATTCTGCATCCATGTGAAATAAATTATATATTATATACGTACAACAGTCGTTCTAGTCAGTTTTTAAAAATTTATCATATAAAATAATTATTTTATGTTCTATAAAAACTCCGCAGTATAACTACTAGAAAGTAAAGACAAATGCAATAAAGCACTAGGCTCTAAAATAAACTGCATAAAAGAATTATATATTAATCAATATAATAACTGCATATATTAATTAATAATAATAATTGTCTGTCCTTAAAAAGGCTCGAAAACATGAAATAATTACTTCCCTATAGGAAATATACTTTTAATTATAACTGCTGCTTGAAAAGAAATAGGAAACAAGACCATCGTACAAATAAAATCTAGTCAAAAAATAAATAGAAAATGGACAGCCAATAGAAAACGAAATTACCCTTATTATATGTTGATGTTTTTTTTGTTGACATTGTGTTCAATGAGTATTCGGTGGCAGTCTCAAATGGTTTATGTGCTCGGTGCTCTCGGGGACCCTGCTAAACTGTGGGATAAACCTTCAAACGTGAAACTACTACAAGCTGCCAAGGAGTGTATTGGGAGCCACCCCCCCACATAGGCGTGGGTTTTGTCTCGATGGAGAACCGCTGGAGAAAATCCGAGAAGTCTCGGCTGCGAGGACTGGCTGGAACCAGGACCGCACGGGGCTCTGGTCCGCCGGACTAGAACCCTCCTTGGGAGATGAACAAGAGAGGTATGTCCAGGAGTCTCGCTGAGGATGTCGAAGGTTATTTGATACGCCCCTAAAAAAAAAAAAATGGACCTCCGACCCGCCTACCGAGCCCTGCGGAAGCTCCTGTTCCAAGTCTCCTTCTCCGGGCGAGTGCTATTCGAACAGCAGATGAGGCGCCTCGTGTCGGACATGGATGGGCCTAGATTGCTCGTTTGGGCTGATTACTTTGGGCAGTTTTTCACGGTGGACCCTCCAACTGAGCAGCCTTTCACACCTCTGGTTTACAGGCATGGATTCAGATCCTCCCATTGACGAAACCGGCACCCTCGCTTGACGAAGTCAGAGAGGCTGTAGCAAGTTGAAGGGTGGAAGGCCAGCTGGTGTTTGTAATATCAGTGCGGAGCTCCTCAAAGCTGGGGTAAGGCCATATCCGCGGGTTGCATGCTGTCCTGACTGCCGTGTGGGCCATCAGGTACCATTTCCTCCTGACTGAAAAGGGGGCTGGTCGTCCCTATCTGGAAAGGGAAAGGGGACCCGCAGGACTGCAACAATTACCCGCGGTATTACACTGCCCAGCGTACCAGGCAAGGCGCTTGCCATCTATTGCTGACACGAATTCGGGCAGTCATATTCTGGTGAAGCATCAGAGACCTCATCAGTCCTGGTCACGCCTGGTAAGTCACAACGTACCGATATCCTAACGCTTCGTGTCCTGGTGGAACGCGAGTGAGTTTCGACAGGGGATGCTTGCAGCCATGATGTTGAGCTCAAGAAGTGCGTTTGACTCAGTGCATCGTATTCACTCTGGGATCTTCCTGCGACTTTCGAGGGATTCCTGCCAAGGACTATTGGTTTGATAACTGTCGGTATTTTGGGACTGACGATGCTGTGAACGGTGTGGGCATGGTTGTATCCAGCCTTCTTTCCTGTGAATACAGAGTGAGCAAGGGTGCGTCCTTGCCCCATCACTTTTCACACTTGTATGGACTGGTATTGGACAAGGTTGTAGATCCCAAGTGATTGTGATCATCCGTCGCAACACAAGATCACTGACTTGTTTTTGCCGAGGATGCAGTAATCTTATGCTGATTCGCTGGAGGTCCTTGAGATGGCTCTCGAGGGAGGCGCTGCACGAGGAGGCAAAAACCTTTGGGACTTGAGGTTCTGCTGGCTCAATATACCTGAAGGTTCCAGGTGTTTGGGACCTACTAGATGAAGCAGTACAGTCTGTTCATGCGTGGTGGCGAGGACAGTGAGATCTTGGAAGTTTTACATACCTTGGTAGCGCAGTCCATAAATGCGGCGGGTCACGTCACAAGAATTCTTACGCGGATTGGTATAGGCCCACGGTGTTATGGACTTCGCTCAGCGTGGAGTATTTGGCGTTTGTCGTACTTGTGGCAGGAGGACAAATCCGGATCTTCAAGTCGCTTGTGATCCCTGTCCACTCTATGGTTTGGTGAGACATGGCCCTAAATAGTGGCTTTAAAGAGACGAATCAATGCGTTTGGTAATAGTGTCCTTCGCAGATCATGGGGTATCGTGGGGGATTACGTGTCAAATCAGCCTTGCACTGTGAGACTGAATCGGAGGCCCTATTACCTGCAGAGGTCCGTCAGTCGCCACTTCGGCTATATGGGACCATGTGCACGCTACCCTGAAACCGATTCCTTCACCATCGGGTTGTAACTGTAGATACAATCCGGCGTGGAGGAGGGCCAAGGGGGGGGCGCCCACAGGCCTCGTGGCTGTGGCAAGTTGATGTTTCCTGTCGAAAAGCTGCTTGGTATGGGAAAGGGAGCCTGCATGGAATTCGCGCGTGGTGACCCCCGGGAGTGGCGTCCGTAGGTGGGCGAGGCGACCCGGCGCCCCCCCGGTGTAGGATGCCCCCAAATGATTGATTGATGATGTTTTTTTTACTGTATCCTTCGAGTTAAAATAAAATTGTTATTATTGTTATTGTTATTATTATTATTATTATATTATTATATTATATTATTATTAATTATTATTTTTTAGACGCTCCAGGATAGTACAGCAGCCAGGAAACCTCAAATTTTTACATCCGAGCAAATAAGTTTGCAGTAACACCAGACTTAGAGCAACACAAGTTACACACACACACCACACACACACATCACACAACACCACACACCCCACACACACACACACACACACACACACACACACACACCCACACACACACACACACCACAACACACACCCACGGAACTCCGTATGTAAGGAAGGAACTCCGTAGTGTAAGGGTTATGCAACGCTCGGCTCACAAACCGAGAAGTCCAGGGTTCGATGCCCCGGGCGGAGCGAAGACCGACGGCGGTCTTCTTAAAACCCGAGCCCCTTCCACCCAGCAGTGAATGGTAGCCGGGTGTTAGCCGGGAGGTTTGTGACGCCCCCCTTCCCGGGGTGTGCTTCGGCCAACACTAAAAGATAACTGAGAACAATAAATTTGATATGGAGACTGGGCCATAACGAGGTTGGCTCTGGCCCTGTAAATACAACCTAGATGAACTAGTATGAACACACACACCCACACAAAGACAGCACCCACACACACACACACACCCACACAAACACACCACACACACACACAACACACACCACACACACACACACACACACCGTGAAGACCGACATGACCTACCTGCATAATAAAGTGAGTGAGAAACCGAGAGAGAGAGAGAGAGAGAGAGAGAGAGAGAGAGAGAGAGAGAGAGAGAGAGAGAGGATTGAGAGAGAGAGAGAGAGGAGAGAGAGAGAGAGGAGGGGGAGAGTATTTTGCCAAAACACATACTCACCATACACACACACACAACACACACACACACACACACCACACACACACACACCACACACACACACACACACCACACACAACACACACACACTACACACACTTGGGCATATGTATTACACATCGTTAGGATAGACACGTAAGAGAAGATAAGAGAATAAAGGGAAAGAGACGAGATAGTGGGGAAGATTATAAAGGCGAAGAATGGAGGTGAAAGGGAGATATGCAGGATTGTGAGTTATACAGTGGAAGAGTACTAAAGGTAGGACTTTGCTCTCTCGTCTTTCGTCTCTCACTTCTTTTTCCCCCCCCCCCCCCCCCCCCCCCCTCTCACTCTCTCTCTCTCGCTTTCCTCATAAAATGCGAGGGAGGCTGAGGAAACAGCCAGTTAACGACTGAGACCTAAGGAGAAGAGAGAGAGAGAGAGAGAGGAGGAGAGGGAGGAGAGAGAGAGAGAGAGCGAAGAGAGAGAGAGAGAGAGAGATAGGAAAAAAGAGAGAGAAAGAGATAAATAATAAAAGGAAGCGGAATAAAGCGGAAATAAAAGGGGATAGGAGAGAAGGAGAGAAAGAAGAGAGAGAGAGAGAGAGAGAGAGAGGAGAGAGAGAGAGAGAGAGACAAGAGAGAGAGAGAGCGAGAGAAAGAGAAAGAGAAGAAAGGACGAGAGAGAGAGAGAAACAAACTATTGCAAGAAGACGTGCTGAAGGTGAAAACTGAAAAGAGAATACGAAAAAGAGCACACACACACACACCACACACACACACACACACACACCACCCACACACACACCCACACACACACACACACACACACACACACACACACACACACAGCCACCCGACACACACCACGAACCACCACCACACACTCTTGCCTTGACTAACCTTCCATAAGCTCGTTGAACCCTGCTCATTTACCCTTTAAACTTTTATCTGTTTCACACCACCCACTCAAATCCCTTCCCCCCTAAACCCCTCAAATTTTTCCTCCTCGTCCCTTATAGTAGGGTCTAGAACAGTGGTTCCCAACCTTGTTTTCTGTTGGTTTTCCCCCCTTCCCCCTGTTCAACCATCCGATTTTCCCCCCTTCATGTGGACAAGAGACAAACTAGCCCAACTAACATTTACCTTGCTTTAATAACAAGTATATAACACTATCCTCTATATCTATATACACTTAAAGAAAAATGAGTCAATAAGGTGAACTCTGAACTCGCAGAGATTTTTTTTCTGTCGACTAAATGTTAGTATTTAGATATGTCCCTCAGGATAAATTTCAAATTGAATCCTGAAATTTCCCCACAGGGGAAATTTTCCCCCAGGTGGAAATACTGGTATGAGAACCTCACTTCCGTGGACCATTCTCTGCTAAGATGTTTTGAACAAGTGATTTGGACTTCTTGGACCTTTTAAAAAAATTACCCCCCGGTCCCGCTCCCAAAAATCACGGCAAATTTTTTTTCCAGCGGCCAAATCCAAGATTGACGGGCAAACCGCCATCATGAAAAAATAACCTTTTGACCGAAGCACCTAGATTCATTTTATAAATACACTTTTCTAGGTAAATCGACCATGAGGATTCTTCAATTCGTGACATCAGTTTTTGCTGTTGTTACATCATGTTTAACCCAAATCCAGATGGTCACATTCGGTGGACGAAAATGTAACTGAAAAAGGAAAAAAAATATTATCATCAGTATAGGTTCTGGTATTTCAGCTAAATCTATCAGCTAAGTAACTACTGGTACTTCTGGAGGTTGACATATTGATTTAAGGGTAAATGTCACATAGTATGGTCAAGGTCATTCAAGATGTCATCATCTTCAAGGCAATATATAATGTCTGGATGGAGTCCTTGATCAACTAGTATAAGATAGTGAGAACCAAGCAAAGTTGGACGAGGTGAATAATATTTTCTTGAGGTGAGCTCCATGTGGATGTAGAGCATCACTGGCTTAGAGCTACATCTGATTTTATTTCTAGGAATGGTATTTTAGTCCCATTCTGACTATGTAATTAATGTTACTTAGTGAGACAAATCCTTTTTTGTATAATTTTCCGATCAAATAACATCTTAATTCTTTTTTTCCACATACTGGTATGATCCACAAGAGAGCGTGATGTGTGATGCCGGTTTTTTTTTTTTTTTGGGGGGGTTCCACCATTCCCGTGTGTCCTCCAGTGTGGCAGGCCATGTGATAAGTCCTGATTCATTACCTCAAACGCGAAGTGGGAAAATCTCCAGACAAAGGCCTGTTATGGGGGGTCTTGGCAATTTGGAGACATGTATGGAACTAGTGGGATTGGGAGAAGGTCCCGTCGGACAATATGTACATGATACATGTAGGTTGACCTTTTCGAGTGGCAAGAAACTGGAACAGGGCCATCACAGACAGAGAAAGCGAGAGGTCGATGAGAGCCAGGTCATCTTCGTCTAGTCTGATGATTGTTTCCCAGCTGCAGCTCCAGCTTCAAAGCGACTGCGGTCAAAGTCTAGGACAAGTCCATATAAACCAAAATGTGTCTGGTGCTTGTAAACAGAGTGCCCCAGAGCACTCAGAATCAAGCTGATCCAAATGTCTATGATCATGCTTGGGCTATTGCATTCAAAAGCCCAACAGTAGCCCTTTAAGGATCAATAATGGCGGACAGAATCAACTGTCCCTGATCGACTAATGCAAATGAATCCGACTCTATGTCATTTGGAAATCAGATTCACCTCAAATGCGGGTTGAAACTATGTGCGTAGTTACCAGAAAATTAGTGAAGATGATAAACTCCCACGCATGCATGTCCCAGATCTAGGTCCCTCTGGTTCCTCTGAGGGCGGGATTGGAAACCGATCTTATGTCCCCAAACTCTCGGGTCAGGATGTCTTTGATGTAGTATGACCTTGACTCCAGATGCCAGGAAACCTACCAGATATGATAGAAATTTGTAGTCTTGAATGAGCTCTCTCTGTAGTGACCTTAGCTTATGTTCCTCATAGATGAATCTGATGTGATCAAGGAACATAGTGCGTGAGCCCGTCACGGAAAGTGCGTTATGCATGCGTTGGGAAGTTTTATCATCTTCACTCATTTTTTCTGGGTAACTACGCACATATTTTAAACCAGCATTTGAGTGAGTCTGATTTCAAGTGCATATGCTGATCATTGGCATAGTCGATCAACAGTTATTCTGTCTTCGCAATATTTGATCTTCACGGGCTACTTGTGTGGCTTTGAATGCTGCCCAGAAATGATCATTGAATTAGGATCAGCTTTGATTCTGGGTGGCTTGGGCGAACTCTGTTTACAGCACCAGACACATTTTGTTTTATTCTGGATTGGCCCTAGAACTTGACCGCAGTCACTTGGAAGCTGGAGCTGCAGCTGGTAACCAATCATCAGAACTTAACGAAGGATTGACCTTGGCTCTCATCGACCTCTCGTTTTCTCTGTCGTGTTTATGGCCTGTTTTCCAGTTTTTCTTGCCACATGATAAGGTCAACCTACATGTATCATTACATATTGTCCAACGGCCCTTATCCCAATCCACAGTTTTCCATACATGTCTCCAAATTTGTCAAGACCCGTCCAGAACCAAGCCTTTGTCTTGAGATTTTCCCACTTCTCGGTTGAGATAATGGAATCAGTGACTTATCACATGGCCTGCCACAGCTGGAAGACAGCACGGAAGGTGGACACGGCATCACACATCACGCTCTCTTGTTGGATCATACCAGTCTCTGGAAAAAAAGAAATATGTATGTTATTTGATGGAAAATTAATACAAAAAAACGATTTGTCTCACTAAGTACATTCATTACATAGTCAGATGACTAAGTACCATTCATATAAATAAAATCATTCAATGTAGCTCTCAGCCAGGTGTATGCTCTCATCCACATGAGCTCGCCTCAAGAATATTATTCACCTCGTCCAACTGCTTGGTTTCTCACTACTTTATACTAGTTATCCATGACCTCAATTACCATTATATTATTATTGCCTGAAGATGAAACATTTGAATGACCTTGGACCATACCACGTGACATTACCTTAAGTCAATATGTCCCTCCAGAAGTAACCAGTTCCATTAGCAATAGATTTAGCTTAAATACAAGACTTTACTGGTATTACTAGTTTTTTTCCTTTTTACGTTACATTTTCGCTCCACCGAATTGTGGCTTCTTGGATTTTTTGGGTAAACATGATGTAAAACAGCAAACTGATGTCAGAATTCAAATCCTCATGGTCGATTTACCTAGAAAAGTGTATTTATACATGAATATAGGTGCTCCGGTTCA
>JACEEZ010026183.1:139325-151825 GCA_016584305.1 Chionoecetes opilio | reverse complement strand
CCTTGACAATTTTGGAGACATGTATGAACTGTGGATTGGGATAAGGGTCCCGTTTGTACAATATGTACATGTACATGTAGTTGACCTTATATGTGGCAAGAAACTGGAACAGGCCTCACAGACGAGAAAACGAGAGTTGATGAGAGCCAGGTCAATCTTCCGTCTAAGTCTGATGATTGTTTCCCCGCTGCAGCTCCAGCTTCCAAGTGACTGCGGTCAGTCTAGGCCAATCCATGATAAAACAAAATTTGTTCTGGTGCTGTAAAACCAGAGTCGCCCAAGCACCCCAGAATCAAAGCTGATCCTAATTTCATATGATCATTCTTGGGCCAAGCATTCAAAAGCCACCAGTAGCCCTTGAAGATCAAATATTGCGAGACAGAATCACTGTCTGATCGACTATGGCAAATGATCCAGCCCCTTATGCACTTGAAAATCAGATATCACCTCAAATGCTGGTTAAAATATTTTGCGTTAGTTACCAGAAACTGAGTGAAGATGATAACTCCCACGAATGCATAAGTCACTTTCCGTGAGGCTCAGACTATGTTCCTTGATCCAAATCAGAATCGGTCATTCTAGGAGGAACATAAGCCTAAGTCACTACAGAGAGAGCCTCCTTCAAGACTACAATTCTATCATATCTCGGTATGGTTTTTTCCTGGCATCTAGGGGGAGTCAAATCATCCTACATCAAAGACATCCTACCCGAGATTTTGGGCTAAATCGTTTTCCAATCCCGCCCTCAGAGGAACCAGAGTGACCTAGTATCTGGACCATGCATGCGTGGGAGTTTATCATCTTCACTAATTTCTGGTAACTAACGCACATAGTTTAACCAGCATTTGAGGTGATATCTGATTTTCAAATGCATAGAGCTGATCATTTGCATAGTCGATCAGACAGTTTGATTTCTGTCTCGCATTATTTGATCTTCAAGGGCTACTGTGTGGCTTTGAATGCCTGCCCAAGCATGACATATGACATTGGGATCAGCTTTGATTCTGATGCTTTGGCGCCTCCTGGTTTACAGACACCAGACCCATTTTGTTGTCATCCTGGATTGGTCCTAGACTTGAACCGCAGTCGCTTTGGGAAGCTTGAGCTGCAGCTGGGAAACAATCATCAGACCTAGACGAAGATTGACCTTGGCTCTCATCGCCTCTCGCTTTCTCTGTCTGTTGATTGGCCTGTTCAGTTTCTTGCACTCGATAAGTCACCTACATGTAGCATGTACATATTGTCCGACGGGACCCTATCCCATCCACAGTTTTCCATACCTGTCTCCAAATTTGCCAAGACCCCTCCATACAGGGCCTTTGTCTTGAGATTTTTTCCCCTTCTCGTTTAGGTAATTGGAATCGTGCTTCATCACATGGCCTGCCAACTGGAGGACACACGGATGGTGGACCGGCATCACACATCACGCTCTCTTGTTGGATCATACAGTCTGTGGAAAAAAAAATTAAGGATGTTATTTGATGGAAATTAACAAAAAAGGATTTGTCTCACTAAGTAACATTCATTACATAGTCGATGACTAATATACCATTCATAGACATAAAATCATCAATGGAGCTCTACGCCCAGTGTATGCGTCTGCATCCCACATGGAGCTCACCTCCAAGTAAATAGTATTCACCTCGTCCCAGACTGCTTGGTTTTTCTTCACTATCCTTTATACTAGTTTGATCCAGGACTTCATTCCATGACTAGTATATATTGCCTTGAAGATGGATGACATTTTCATGACCTATGAAGCCATACTATGTGACATTACCTTAAATCAATATGGTCACCTCCAGAAGTACCAGTTACATTAGCGATAGATTTAGCTGAATCCAGACTATACTGATGATAATAGTTTTTCTTTTCCAGTTACATTTTCGCTCCACCAGAATTGTGACTCATCCGGGATTTTTGGGTAAACATGAATGTAAAACAGCAAACTGGATGTCAGAATTGAAATCTCCTCATGGTCGTTTACCTAGAAAAGTGTATTTATAAATGATCAGTGCTTCGGTTCAAACAGTTAATTTTTTCATGATGGCGGTGCCGTCCATCTGGATTTGGGTCCGCTGAAAAAAATGCCGTGATTTTTGGGAGGGACCGGGGGGCTAATTTTTTTATAAAAGGTCCAAAGAAGTCAAATCAATTGTCCAAAACATCTTAGCCAGGGAAGGTCCACGAATTGAGGTTTCCATACCAGTATTTCCCACCTGGGGAAATTTCCCCTGTGGGGAAATTTCAGGATTCTAATTTGGAATTTTCCTGAGGGACTCTAAATTTACTAAACATTTAGTCGACAGAAAAAATATCCTTTGCGAGTTCAGAGTTCACCTATTGACTTCATTTTTCTTAAGTGTATATATGAATAGAGGATAGTGTCTATATACTTGTTATTAAGCAAGTAAATGTTATGTTTGGGCTATTTTGTCTCTTGTCCACATGAAGGGGGGAAATCCGGATGGTTGAACAGGGGGAAGGGGGAAACAACAGAACAATGGTTGGGAACCACTGTTCTAGACCCTACTATAAGGGACGAGGAGGAAAATTTGAGGGGTTTAGGGGGGAATGGGATTTGAGTGGGGTGAACAGTATAAATTTAAGGGTAAATTAGGGGTCAAAGGAGCTATGGAGTTAGCAAGGGCAATATTGTGTGTGTGTGTGTGTGTGTGTGTGTGTGTGTGTGTGTGTGGTGTGTGTGTGTTGTGTGTGTGTGTGTGGTGTGTGTGTTGTGTTTGTGTGTGTGTGTGTGTGTGTGTGTGTGTGTGTGTGTGTGTGTGTGTGTGCTCTTTTCTATTTCTCTTTTCAGTTTTCACTTCAGCTGTCTTCTTGCAATAGTTTGTTTCTCTCTCTCTCTCTCTTTCTCTTTCTCTTTCTCTTTCTCTCTCTCTCTCTCTCTCTCTCTCTCTCGTCTCTCCTCTCTCTCTCTCCTCTCCATCTCGTCTCTCTCTCTCTCTCTCTCTCTCTCTCTCTCCCCTTTTATTTCCGCTATATTCCGCTTCCTTTATTATTATCTCTTCTCTCTCTTTTTTTTAAGCTCTCTCTCTCTCTCTCTCTCTCTCTCTCCTACTCTCTCTCTCTCGCTCTCTCTCTCTCTCTCTCATCTCTTTCTCTCTAGGTCTCAGTCGTTAACTGGCTGTTTTCTCAGCCTCCTCGCATTTTATGAGAAAGAGAGAGAAGAGAGTGAGAGCGAGTGGAGAGAAGACGAGGAGAAAGTCTACCCTTTTTATACTCTCCACTTATAACTCACAATTCCTTCCTATCTCCCTTCACCTCCCATTCTCTTCGCCTTTATCATCTTTCCCCCACTCTCTCTTTCTCTTTCCCTTTTCATTCTCTTATCTTCTCCTTACTTGTCTCTCTAACGATGTGAATACATATGCCAAGTGGTTGTGTGTGTGTGTGTGTGTGTGTGTGTTTGTGTGTGTGTGTGTGTGTGTGTGTTGTTTGTGTGTGGTGTGTGTGTGTGGTGTGTGTGGTGTATGTATGTGTGAGTATGTCTTTGGCAAATATCTCCCCTCCTCTCTCTCTCTCTCTCTCTCTCTCTCTCTCTCTCTCCTCTCTCTCTCTCTCTCTCTCTCTCTCTCTCTCTCTCTCTCTCTCTCTCTCTCTCTCGGTTTCTGCACTCACTTTTATTATTCAAGGTAGGTCATGTCGGGTCTTCACGGTGGTGTGTGTGTGTGTGTGTGTGTGTGTGTGGTGTGTGTGTTTGGTGTGTGTGTTTGGTGTGTGTGTGTGTGTGTGTGTGTTGTGTGTGTGTGGTTTCATCTAGTTCATCGGTTTTATTTTTAGCAGGGCCAGGCAACCCTCGTGATGCCCCGTCTCCATATCAACATTTATTTTTCTCAGTCATCTTTAGTGTTGACCGAAGCCACCATCCCCGGGAGGCGGGTCACAACCCCTCTTTTTTAACACCCGGTACCCATTCACTGTCTGGGTGGAACAGGGGCTCGGTTTTTAAGAAGACCGCCCGTCCGTCTTCGCTCCTGCCGGGATTCAGGGGGGGGGGGGAACCCTGACTTCTCGGTTGTGAGCCGAGCGTGCCTAACCCTTACACTACGGAGTTTCTTCCTTACACTACGGAGTTCCGTGTGGTGTGTGTGTGTGTGTGGTGGTGTGTGGTGGTGTTGTGTTTGTTGTGTGTGTGTGTGTGTGGTGGTGTGTGTGTGTGGTGTGTGTGTCTGTGTGGTGTGTGTGTGTGTGTGTGTGTGTGTAACTTGTTTTGCTCTAGTCTGTGTTACCTGCAAACTTATGTTGCTCGATAGTTAACTAATTTTGGAAAGGGGTTTTTTTTTGTTTTTTTTTTTTTTTTTTCCTGCGCTGTACTATTCCTGGAGCGTCTAAAATAATAATAATAATAATAATATAAATAAAATAATAATGATAATAATAATAATAACAATAACAATAATAATAATTGTTATTTTACCCGAAGGCTACAGTAAAGAAAAACATCAAATCAATCAATCATTGGGGGCATACACCGGGGGGCGCGTCGCTCGCCCACCCTATACGACGCCCTCCCGGGGGTCACCACGCGCGAATTCCCATGCAGGATCTTTTCCATACCAGCACAGTCGACAGGGAAACATCAACTTGCCCCCAGGCACGACCTTGTGGGCGCCCCCTTGGCCTCCTCCACGCCGATTGTCTCTTACTATACCAACCCGATGGGAAGGATCGGTTTCAGGTAGCGTGCCACATGCCCATATAGCCGAAGTTGGCGCTGACGGACTATCGTAATTAGCCTCGATTCAGTCTGCACGTGCAATTGCTGATTTGAACACGTAATCTCCCAGCGATACCCCATGATTCTTGGCGAGACACTTATTACCAAACGCATTGATCGTCTCTTCAAGTCACTATTTAGGAGGCCTTGTCTCACAACCTAGAGTATGAGCAGGATCACAAACGACTTGAAGATCCGGATCCTTTGTCCTCCTGCCCATACCGACAACGCCATACTCCGCTGATCGAGTCCCATAACACGTGGTCTATACCAATCCGCCGTAAGACTTCTTGACTGCCCGCCGTCATTATGGACTGCGCCTACCAAGTATTGGTAAACTTTCGCAAGACTCAATGTCCTCGCCCACGCATGAACAGACTGTACTGCTTCATCTATAGGTCTCCAAACCTGACCTTGGTCTGAGCCGCAGACCTCAGATCCCAAAGGTTTTGCCTCCTCGTTCAGCGCCTCGAGAGCCATCTCTACCAGACCTCCAGCGACTCGCAAAGATTACTGTAAAAAAAAAAAATCATCCGGCAAAAACAAGATCAGTGATCTTGGTGTTGCCTTGACGGATCTCCACAATCACTTTGATCTACACCTTGTCCAAACCCAGTCCATACAGTGTTTGAAAAGTTGATGGTGCAAGGAACGCACGCCTTGCTTCACTCTGTATTCCACACAGGAAAGAAGGCTGGATACGACCTGCCCCACAACTTCACAGGCACTCGCATCCCCAAAATACAGACCAGTTATCAAACCGATAGTCCTTGCAGGAATCCCTCGAAGTCCCGCAGAAGATCCCAGAGTGACTCACGATTACACTGAGTCAAACGCCTGCTTGAGCTCAACATAGCGGCAAGCATCCCATGCGAACTCACGTCGTCGTTTTTCCACATGACACCGAAGCGTTAGGATACGGTCCGTGTTGACTTACCAGCCGTGAACCGCATACTGCTGATGTTCTCTGATGTCTTCACCAGATGACTGCGAATTCGTGTCAGCAAATAGATTGGGGCACGCGCTTGCCTGGTACGCTGAGCGTGTAAATCACCGGACGGTAATTGTTGGCAGGTCCTGACGTCCCCTTTCCCTTTCCAGATAGGACGACCAGCCCCCTTTCCAGTCAGGAGGAATGTACCTGATTGCCCACACTGCAGTCAGGAACAGCATGCAACCCGCGGATTCATGGCCTCACCCCCAGCTTTGGAGACTCCGCACTGATATTACAAACACATCTGCCTTTCCCCCCTTCAACTTTTGCTACAGCCTCTCTTGACTCGTCACCGCGAGGGTGCGGTTTCGTCATGGGAGGATCGCGATCCCTGCCTGTTTAACCCAGAGGTGTGAAGCTGCTCAGTTGGAAGGGTCCACCGTGAACAACTGCCTCAAGTACTCAGCCCAAGCGGCAATCTGCCCATCCATGTCCGACGACGAGCTCCCATCTGCTGTTCGAATAGCACTCGCCCGAGAAGGAGACTTGGAACGGAGCTTCCTCACTGGCTCGTTATGCGGTCGGAGGTCATTTAGCGTTCAAATAACCTTCCGACATCCTCGCGAGACTCCTGACATACCTTCTCCTTGTCTCTCACCCAGGAGGGTCTAGTCCGGCGTGACAGAGCCCCATGTGCTGGTCCCCCCCCCCCCCCCCCCCCTGGTTCCCAGCCAGCATGCATCGCGACTTCTCGATTTTCACTCCAGCGTCTCCATCGAGACAAAACCACGCTATGTGGGGGGTGCTCCCCGATACACTCCTTGGCAGCTTTGTAGAGTTTCACGTTTTGAAGGTCTCCCACAGTTCTAAGGGTCCCCGGAGCACCGAGCACATCAAACCGATTTGAGACTGCCACCGCATACTCATGACCATGTCAACAAAAAAAACATCAACAATATAATAAGGGTATTTCGTTTCTATTTTGGCTTGTCCATTGTTTCTTTTATTTTTTTGAGTAGATTTTATTGTACGATGGTCTTGTTTTCTCTTGTTCTTTTTTCAAGCATTTATAATAAAGTATCTTTTCCTATAGGGAAGGTAATATTTTCATTTTCGATCCTTTTTTACTGGACAGACAATTATTATTATAATTCCTATATTCAGTATTATTATAATATAATATAATTCTTTTCAGTTTATTTTATAGCTAGTGCTTATTGGCATTTGTCTTTTACTTTCTAGTAGTTTATAACTGCGGAGTTTTTATTAGAAAATAAATAATTTTTTTATATGATAATTTTTAAAACTGACTAGAACGACTTTTGTATCGTATATAATATATCATTTATTTACATGGATGCAGTAATTTTTATATCCAGTCTTGATATGCATTTTTTACCCTCAATATTTATAATCTACATGACTAATACCTTCTGTATATCTACGATAGAGGTGACTTGTTAAAAAAAATAGTATTAACCTCTTGAGGCCAGAACGTAATTTCCATGTGTGATTTGGGTACGAATAGAATGATTTTAATGACCCATAACCAATATTTTATAGATTATTACCTGTTTTAGTGTCCCTTGTGCACTAGAATTATTTGGTATATTAAGTTACTTTCGTAATTTAAGCTAAACAGATGATAAGTGCATAGGAAAAGGAAAAATCTGGACTTGAGGATTAAGGTCGGATTGCTAATGAAACCCCTTCCTCACCTTTATATCACATTTTTAACCTCAATATTCGTAATCTACATGACATAAACAACACCTGTAGATCTACGCTAGAGGTGACATGGTTAACAATTAATATACAGTTTCAGATTTGCTAATGAGACCCCTCCCTCACCCTTCACAGCGCCGCACCCCCTATAGTGCTGCTCCCGTTTTCTTCAGACGCTGAGAAGGTAAGTAAATAATCCCGGCGGTGAGCAGCGCCCTCGTCGTAATCTTCTGCTGCACCAGGTTTAAGCACGCTTGATGCAGTGTTCCCGACTCACTGGAGACGGTAAGCGAGGCAAAAGGTATGTGTGCCAATCCCCATGCATGGTCTTGTCCATGGGGGGATGAGTTAGACTCACGATCGTGCCATTTCACCTCCCGGTTCAAGCTTGAGCTTGGAGCAAACACCACACACCCCATCTTTTGCTCAAGGGGGACACTGCCCGAATTTTATCAATGAAAATTCCGAAACGATCGGAGCCGAGGATCCACGCACATGATTTTGGCGCGTGACGTTCTAACGCCACCAAGCCATTCAGGTTCTGTGCGTGAGTGCGTGCGTGCCGTGCGTGCGTGGCGTGCGTGGCGTGCGTGCGTGGCGTGCGTGCGTGCGTGCGTGCGGCGTGCGTGGTGGGTGTTGGGTGGTTGGGTGGGTGGGTGGTGGGTGTGTGTGTGTGTGTGTGTGTGTGTGTGTGTGTGTGTTGTGATGTGTGTGTGTGTGTGTGTGTGTGTGTGTGTGGGTGTGGTGTGTGTGTGTGTGGTGTTGTGTGTGGTGTGTGTGTGTGTGTTTGTGTGGGTGTGATGTGTGGTGTGTGTGTGGGTTGTGGGTGGGTGTTGTGTTTGTGTGTGTGTGTGTGTGTGTGTGTGTGTGTGTGTGTGTGTGTTTGTGTGGTGTGTTGTGTGGTGTGAGTGAGTATGTGTCAGAGGTGTGCCACTGTCAAATTAAAATCCACTTCTGCAAACCGCAAATCCGCAAACGGTCCCAATCCTTACGATCCGGAATCCTTACGTTTGTGATATTTTCTTCTGCATACAGTGCAAAAATAGAGGTAAGCACTTTGTTCGGTAATAAATGTATATATTATTTACTAAATTCACTTATGCCAACAATTCGTGATATATATATATTATATATATATAATATATATATAGTTTTTTTGTCATGCTTACCCCTCACCGCCCAAGATATGTTTTAACGCCTTTTAACTTCCCTCTTGTGACCACTCACTCAATATAGCAACTTAAGTCGCACCTAAGGGTATTAAACAGCATAAGTACCACTACACTCAATTTTTATTCACTGATATGAATATCAGGCCCACTCAGACTCCTCATTCAGAGTCCTCTGGTGACAATTTCCATTATTGAGCGGTCCATTATTCCGCTTCAGAAGACCAATCTCTCAAGAATTATCGGAGTCAACTCGCTCCTCATTGCCTTCATGATGGTCTGGTTCAAGACCCATGGGAGAGCAGTCTATCCACAACTGCAGAGCTGGGTATGGCCGTGTTGTACATAACAAACACATCTACCCAAGCGACACGATAAAGGGCATGGAACATGGTCTGCTCCAGCAGCTTGTTCCTCTGCTTCTCTGAACACCAACTCTCAAGCTCTTTCCCCATTTTGTGAGTAGAGTGTGTGCCCTCTGTAGCTGTGGGTCCTGGGCTCCTCGATGCAGGCCTAAATCATTGAAAAATCGTCCTCTGGTGACAATTCCATATTGAGCAGTCCATATTCCTCTTCATGAAGACCAATCTCTCAAAATTATCGGAGGTCTATCTGCTGACCTTGAGTCTCACTTAATAAAGTTTACAGTAGCATCTAAAACATTTCAATGATATTACTATATCACACAAATAATGTTTATATGAATTACAACCAAAATTTTTGAAAAAAAACATATTTGAAAAGCAAAGCAGGAAAAGGGGCTGGGAGGTTGCGTACTTCCTCTGAGAATGCTCGCTGATAACTGCGCGCTTGGTTGACTGACTGTCACTGGTGGGCAAGCAGCGCTGCCAGGACGGTGCGCGAGCCGCGCAGGAATCATTCCAAATTAGGGGAATTTGGCGGACATATTTTCCGCAAATGTTCCGCAAATTCCCAAGTTGAACACGATTCTCCTCCCCTCCTTCCTCCTCCTCCTCCTCCCTTCCTCCTCGCGGCTCTCCTCCTCCTCCCCTCCTCCCTCCTTCTCCTCCACCTCCTTCTCCAGCCGGCGCATCTCCTCATCTCTCTTCATCTCTTTCCCACATCTTGCACTTTGGCATTCGCAGTTTCCTCTTACTTCCCACCGACGACTTAATATTCTAATTTCCACATTTCATATAGTTTTGCTCCCTAGTTCCATTTCCTCCTTATCTTTAATTTCACATTCTTAAAGTGTTTTTTAACTGGCCAATGTCGGCAAACATTGGCGAGATGGACTCCCAGGGGAGGTTCAATCTCAACCATTTGGCCGAAAAACCTACACCGCTCGATCGTTCCCTTTATCTGCTGAGGTTGCCGATGATTTCGCGCGCCAATCAAACAAACGCGAGCCAGCACCACCCGCTTCCCCCTCCCCCAATTATTGGTATACAACTTTCGGTAGTGGGCACTAACAGCTAGTCAAATTCACGTAACATCATTGTGTTGATCTTTTCGTCCTTACTTTGAAATCCCAATTTCCCATGGCGAATGGGATACATATAATACCGAAAATTTTGTGCGTTATCGCTACAGCCGAGAAACGTTTGTTAGGTTAATCGATATGTTAGATTACCGTGGGGTTTGATTTGTTAGATGATAGCAAGGAAAATATACGATTCATTTTTGAAATGTACACTGTAACCTGTTGATGGCGGGACGCGGAACAACAAACCAGCATTTGTTTCCCGAGCGAATTGCGTGTGTGACGTGACGTGTGAACGTAATTCTCGGCACTCGGCCCGCTAAAGACCGCTTCCCGGCGCTACAAAGTGCTGACATTGCCCGTGTGAACCAGCCTTTACACTATTATCATCATTCGTATCATCCTCTTATTCCACTTTTCATATATTTATTTAATTTCAACACTTTCCCTTACTTCACGCCTATTAGGTTCCATTTCTCATACATAGCTGATGTCCTCTTCCAAACTTATCCACAATATTTTTTTTAAAACCTCACTCTTATCTTCACTTTTTTCATATCCCCCATCAAGTCAAGAGACATGATATTACAACCTCCATCTGTTCACATCAAACTTCCGCATTCCTAGATCCATACTTTCATTCCTATACTCCATATGCTGATCCACATCCACAATCAAGTCCGAAGAGGCGAGATCTTACACATCTTCTATCCACCATAGACCATATTCTAATCCTATTATTACTCCACCATCTGATCCACATCCACGACCTTCCCACACCACACCACACCACCATTCCACGCCCTCCTACTTAAAATTGCTCTCCACAAACTTATTCACCCACATTTCTTAAGTTTTGCTTTCCTTCTCCTGCTCCTTCTCTTCTAAACTCAAGCTCGTATTTCACAGCTTAAGTGTTTCGAGGGTCAGAAGATCAGAGAGTAATCGAATGGAGTATAATTACTACCTGCTTAATTATTCAATGGGTCGTTTGTCTTTTATAACAATGCATAAATGGTGATTGTGTATTGAGTGTTATTTTGTGGTTGTGGTGGTAGTGGTGTGACTTATTTTTCTTGTCATTTCTTATTTATCATCTTTTCTAGCTGTTATACCAATTAATGTATATTTATTTTTATTCTTTGTTTTTTCTATCTTCATCAGTGTTGTTATTGTTGTTGATGTTCTTTTTTTATATTCCTCTTTATCTAGTTATTAAAGAGGACGAATATAAACACAGTGTCATCATCATCATCATCAACCACCCTTTTAACAGCCCTCCGTCACCGTCACAATGAATCAAATGTTTTATTACTTTTTAATGCACACACACACACACACACACACACACACACACACACACACACATACTCATACACACACACACACACACACACACACACACACATCACGCATAATCACACGCACGCGCACACACACACACACACACACACACACACACACACACACACACACACAAACACACACACACACACACACACACACCTAACATACATTTCATTACCCATTCTATTATTTTATTTTTATTTTTCCTTTAACCTCACAAAATTTCATCCGTTCAACACAGTCATAACTTTTCTCACGAATCACAATACATCTTTAGCTTCCCTTATAGTACCAACACCAGGCATGTATTTCATCCCCACACCCCTCCTCTCTCCTCATTCTCTCTCATCTTCTCTCCTTCTCCTCTCCTTCTCTCTCTCTCTCTCTCTCTCTCTCTCTCTCTCTCTCTCTCTCTCTCTCTCTCTCTCTCTCGTCTCATTATAAATTCATATTAGTTTATAGGAGTACAAGATATGTTCTTTATGGTTGTTATTATCATTATTATAATTCTCGCCACGCCAAATCTATTAAGATCGTTTCTCTGCAAGTATTTTATGATCATATATAATCATGCCGCCCCAACATACTTCCTAACGCGTTTGGCTCATGTTAAAAAAAAATAGGAGCAATGCTGATTAGCTTTGGCCAAATTAAAGTTTTTGGAAATGTGTGTGTGTGCGTGTGAAAGAGAAAGAGAGAGAGAGAGAGAGAGAGACCATCACCTCATGGGGACGACGGTGGCAGGTTGATCTCGCCCAGGACAAAACACAGGTCATGCTGATCTCCCGGCGACATTACCCCCCAGCCACCCCTATCCCACACGATAGACAGCCCCGAGTAAACGGTCACTACTACAACTTTTGACCTGTGACGGGCTGTGGTTAAGTAGGGCCCCTGTCAGTTAGTGACCACCATCGGGATTTATATACCAGGGGTTCACTGGCTGTAAGGGGAGGGGGCATGAAGTGCACGCGTCCTACTGGAAGTGCACTACCGCAGTGGATTGACGGAGCTGGGGCCCTGATTGCCTGCTGCCTCCCAAGAAAGCGCCCGGCAAGGCTGCCGCACCACCCTTGAACTCCACACACTGAGCCTACACCAACACTACATTAGACGCCTCATAACCACCCAGATAGCCCCTGTTAA
>JACEEZ010026183.1:122500-127500 GCA_016584305.1 Chionoecetes opilio | reverse complement strand
CTCTCTTCCACCAACACTCTTCGCTTTTCCGGCAGCTCGCTATTACTTCACTGTAAAAGTCCTTTATCTCGTCCCTTGCTGGAGGTAATTTTCCAGCCCTGAGCTTTAACCACCTGCGCCACCAACTCCTCGCCGAGAGGTCGCTCAGGATCATCCCTCCTCTGTGAAATCATGGAGGGGCCGGATGGGTCGGGGCGAGGGGCGTGTTTCAGGTCCTGCTGGTGGAAGGTACGTGTCGCCTGATACTCGCCCCGCTCACGAAGGCCTGCTGTTTGCCAACAATTTGTAGTCACCGCCCCGTCATGGCATCTGAGTGGCACAGGTTGGGACCTCTGCCTCGGTGCAATGCAGGTCCTTTATTCAACTCAGGCCTTTAACGTCCACATACTGCGCACCATCAGGCTGACCTATACCCAGGGCTCCACTTGGCCTCACGATCTTCCTGTGCGTGGGCTCCTCGATGACCAATTTAGGGTACGCCGTATAACACAAATTACTTTTCTCACTTTGGCATGCAATTTCCTATGTAAAATGGAATTCTAAGACGATTTTATCTGATTCCATTTTTGCATTTGAGGCATTCGTACTATTGCAAAATCGCACTTTTATATTGCACCTTATCGAATAATGCTTAAATGAGTACGCAGTGTCCGTTGGTCCTGTGTAATTGCATCATGCACCAATATGATCCAAAGGACCTAGCGTGGTAAGCTATTTCTGACAGTTTTTTGTTCATCAGTCAGGCACTAACATCACGTGTCACAAGCCTCTACGTTGGCCTAGAGTGTCCTCATATTCCTTCTTAACCTGAAAGCAGCGAGGAAGGGCAATGGTCTCCCCGGTGGTGGGGGCCACGAGCCCGGATGAAAAACAAAAAAAAAAAAAAAACAAAACACGAAACCCACCACCACGTCTCTCCTCAACCCGTCTCCCGTTCCTTCCTCCTCCTCCTCTCCTCTCGCCTCTTCTCGTTCTCCTTCCCCTTCCTCTCTCTCGTCCTCCTCCCCCCCTTCCCCTCCTTTCTCCTCTCCTCCCTCTCTCTCTCCTCCCCCTTCTCCTCCCCCCTCTCCCTCTTCCACCTCCTCTCTCCTCCCTCCCCTCTCTCCTGCACCTTCCTCTCTCCCTCTCCTCTCCTCCTCTCACTTCTCCCCCCTCTCTCTCGTCATCTCCTCCTCCCCTTTCTACTCCCTCTCTCTCCGTTCTCCTCCTCCCTCTCTCCCCCCTTCTCTCCGTTCTCCTCTCCCTCCCCCTGCTTCCTCCTCCCCTCCTCCCGCTCCCTCCCTTCTCCTCCTCTCTCTCCCCTCTCTCTCTTTCCCTCCTTCCCTCCTCTCATCTCCTTCTTCTCCGCCCTCTCCTCGTCTCCATCCTCCCCTCTCTCCCGTCTCCCCCCTCTCCTCCTCTCTCCTCCCTCCTTCGTCTCGCCTCCTCTTCCTCCTTCCCCTTCCTCCCTCGTCTCTTCCTCTCACTCTTCTCTCCTCCCTTCTCCCCTCTTCCCCACATGATCTCTGCTCGTCTGCCTCTCTGGGGGAGGGGTCTGCTTCTTCTCCTCCTCCCTCCTCGGTCGTCCCTTCTCCGCCCTCCTCCTCGCTCCCTCTCTCTGTCGGTCTCTCGCCCCCCCCTCTCTCTCCTTCTCTCCTCTCTCCCTCTCTTCTCCCCCGTCTTCTTTCTCTCTCCCCCCTCTCGTTTCGACCTCCTCTTTCTTCTACTCTCCCTCCTCTCCCTCACTCTCTTCTTCCCCCTCTCTCTCCTCCCCCCTTCTCTCTCTCGTCTTCCTTCCTCTCTCTCTCTCCGGTCTTGTCTTCTGTCTGCTGCTCCGTCCTTCTTCCTCCCTCCAACAACTCCCCCTCCTCCTCCTCTCTCCCGTTCTCCTCCCCCTCGGGTGTTCGGTGGGGGGCCCCTCCTTCTCACTCTCCCCCTTCCTCCCTCCTTTCCCTCTCCCCCTCTCTCCCCCCGTCCCTCCTCCGTCTTCTCCGCCCTCCTCTCTCTCTCTTCCCCTTTCAGCTCTCTGGGGGGGGTGGGCTGCCTCGCGTCTCCTCCCTCTCTCTGCCTCTCTCTTCCTTCTCCCCTCCCTCTCTCTCTCGCGTCCTCTCTCCCTCCCCGTCTCTCTCTTCCTCTCCCTCCCCTCTCCCCCTCTCCCTCTCTCTCTCCTCCGTCGTCTCCGTCTCCTTCTCTCGCTTTCCTCCTCTCTCGCCCTCATCTTCCTTCTCCCCTCGTCTCACTACCCTTCCTTCCCCCCTCACTCCCTCCTCCTACTTCTTCGCTCTCCTCCTCCTCCCAGTCATCTCCTCCAAATTCTCCTCCTCCCTACTCTCTCCCCCCCTTCCTTCTCCTCTTCTTCTCCCTCTCCTCTCTCTTCTCTCCCTCCTCCCTCTCCCCTTTCCTCTCTTCCCCCTCCCCCTCTCCTCTCCCCTCCCTTTCCGTCTCTCTCTCTTCCGTCTCTCTCCTCCCTCCCCTCTTTTTTTCCTCTTCTCCTTCCTCCTCTCTCCTCTCTTGCCCTCCTCTCCTCTCTCTCCTCCGTCTCCCTCTCCTCCTTCCTCCCTCTCCTTCCACTCTTCCCTCTCTTCCCTCCTTCTCTCCCATCTTCCTCTGGGCCTGCTGCCCCCACCACGTGCTGCCGCAGCCTCTGTCACCTGCTTCACGACTCTTTCGGTGCTCGGAGTGTGGAGTAGAGAACTCCGGAACCCTCGTAACGGCTTGACCGGATCTCCCGGGATCTGATCCCCGGACAGTGAACAGGTGAATGCCGACTTCGTGCCCTGGCCAGGCTGCCAGCTGATCCAGTGTCTGCAGGCTGGTGGCTGACAAGTTCAGCTTGGGTGTGATGCGAGATCTTACACATGGTGTCCCCATACTCCTCGCCAGCCCTCGCTTCAAAATCTGGGTCACGGCGACCCTGCGGTCGTCCTGCACTCTCTGACTCGCCATCAGGAGAGGAGGACACATTCTGAGTGGTTGCGAACCATGCTCACTGCCGCACGTAGAAGGTCCACGCGGTTTGAACCTTCTTGGGCTGCGACCCCTCATCCCGCTGAAGCTGCGTGAGGATATGCTTTGGGGCCGTCCCTCTATATGTGGTTGACCCTTGATGTCCTTAGTAAAGTTTGAAGTACACCTGCAGGCAGTACGTTGACTATGATTTGGCCAGGGTGTTCCGTTCTTTGCCAGTCAGTCCATGCTTTCTGGTCTACATGTAACCGAGCGACTGGGCCTTGTGGTGAGCCATCTGAATGGGACAGCCTGCCACACTTGATCGCCTGCAGCCGGGACGAGAACGTTTTCCGCTTCCAGCCTGGACCAGCTGGTTAGGAGACCTTCTGGTCGTGGACTGTTGACCAGGATATACTCCGGTATCTCCGTGGTATCTTCACCGCCTGGCACCTCCTCTGAACTCCTGCGTTGTACTGCAATCTCATTCAGCGCTGGACAGCAGACTGCACACTGGACCCGTGAAGCCAGTGTCAGATGAGGTAGGCCCGTCGATGCTGGTGATAAGGTGGCGCATGGCAACTCGTTTGTTGTGCAACACGATATACTCCAGAAGAGCTGCGTCCCAGCTCTTCTCCAAATGGGGCGTGAGTACCACCCTTCCACCCCGTGTTGGCCCTAGTTGAGTCACCTTGTAGTACGATCATGAGTCGGTGGGAGTCGTATGTCACCAGCAGACATAGAGAGCCTGGCCCCTTAACGCAGGCTTCTCCCTCAGGTTGGCACCGGGTCCCTCTGGTACAAGTGCCAAAGTACCTTCCAGATGGCTCCTCTTCACTGACACATGCCCTCCCTGATTCAACCTTGGGTGCAGTGTTCCCATAGCTTCGGTGCGACCATCCTGGTCTTGTCCCCGTTCCTCCCTCGTAACCAATCCAACTATTTTGGTACCCTGTTTAGGGTAACGCCGTATAACAAAATTCTTTTTCCTCAACTTTGGCGTGCCAGTTTCCGATGTCAAATGGATTCTAAGAACGATTTTTATCTCATTACCATTGTTGCAATTGAGCAATTCCTTACTATGGAAAAAGTCGCACTTTTAAGCTATGTTTTTCATATAAATATAAAAGTCCTTTTTGCATAGCTAGAAGTGCTCAAACCAAAATGGTTGAAGCGGACCAACCAACTCTTAAACTTCAATTTTACATAAGAAAACACCCAGTCAAATCGAAATAATCTATATTTTCACTTTTCATTGACCCTACGCTAGCCGCGTACCACTAATTGACCATGCTGTTCCACTTGATTCACAACACTTGTGTCAGTTACACCCACACTGACGACGGAATCTTTTATATTGCCGTAATGGGGTGGTAGTGTTATGCTGAACGAGAGAGTAGGAAGAAGAGAGAGACTTGGCAACACTGGAGGGAGAGTCACGTGGTGGCGCCGAGTCACGTGGTGGCGCAGAGTCACGTGGTGGCGCCGAGTCACGTGATGGGTCAGTCACTTGCTTTGTATTGACTTGAACCAAACATTCCTTATTTCCGGCACAATGCAGCACTTGACGAAGTTTATCTTTCTTCACACACTCTGTGACACTAATGCACCAGCACGGGCACGTTCACGCTGTCGTAATTGCCACATAACCACATTTAACTGACCTCAAATGACGGAGCAATTTCAAACGATTCTACGAGTCCCTCTCTCTCTCTCTTTTTTTTTCTCTCTCTCTCTCTTTCTCTCCATTCCGCCTATCGTTCATTTTTTGTGTCACATCTGTTTTCTGTGATGTATGGCTGCTTCATCCTCCGAGGCATAACTACAACAGCTGCAACGCCTCGGTTCGAACCCTCCTTCTGGCGCAATGACGTGACAAACAGTTGATAATCTTATACCGCATAGCATCCCCTCTCTACTCCCTCTCTCTCTCTCTCTCTCTCTCTCCTCTTTCTTTATCTCTCTCTCTAATCCCTGTATCCACTTACTCACAGACCAATACATACACACGCACATACATATACATTCCCTAACCCACTTACACAATGAGAGAGAGAAAGAGATAACAATGATAT
>JACEEZ010026183.1:107500-110000 GCA_016584305.1 Chionoecetes opilio | reverse complement strand
AGCTAGTCTCCTCACTTCTGCCATGACGTACTAGGAGGGGCAGCTAGTCTCCTCACTTCTGCCATGACGTACTAGGAGGGGCAGCTAGTCTCCTCACTTCTGCCATGACGTACTAGGAGGGGCAGCTAGTCACCTCACTTCTGCCATGACTACTTAGGGCAGTAGTCTCTCACTTCTGCCATGACGTACTAGGAGGGCAGCTAGTCTCCTCACTTCTGCCATGAGCGTACTGGAGGGGCAGCTAGTCATCTCAACGTAAAATATTTACTTCTATTGTTTTAATATTTACTTTAATTGTATTCCTAATTACTGATAGCTTTTCATTGCTCTTATCTATACTACTACACGCATAATCATTACAGAAGACAGAACCACGTGTAGGTTTCACGGCCTCGTGTAGCTTCCTCTGCACGCACACACACACGCAAGCACACGCAACACACACACCTGCGCGCACACACGCGCATACGCACACGCAAAACACACACACACACCTACACCGAGTGTAGGACAAAACCCCCCTAGGACAACACCCCCCTAGGAAAAGAACCCTAGGACAAAACCCCCCTAGGAAAAAAAACCTGAGGACAAAACCCCCCTGGGACAAAAAAACTAAGAACTATTAAAATCATAATTTTTATTCTATTATTTGTAGTTTATGAACACTTCTCTGAGATGTAAATTATTACATTCATTATATAATATATAGGTTTTGATAGATAGGTGTTGATAGGTTTGATAGGTTTTTACCTATAGCTACCGTAGATAACACTTAATTTAGTTGCCAGCTGCAATAATGTCGCCAACCGCCAAATATTACGAATGATAGCATCACTACTGATTTTTATGTACCACTGAAGATGATACGCAGTAGTTTATATCATGACTGTATAATCTACCCTGTTTCAGCGTTGTTTTATGCTTTGTATCTGCAAGTATAGACGGTTTCAAATTACACTAGTCGGTTTTTTTCTTCGGGCGACGACGACGGGGGGAGGACACTCAGAACATAAACACTAGATGGCGACCTTAGTGTATGCCCGTTATCAACGTCGCCACTCGGTTGATATATTTTTGTAATTTGTTCACTTATAGCCATACTATGACACAGATGAAGACACAAAATGACAGACTCTCCAGATAGCCCCTTCTAACTTTCCTGAATTCATGGATGTAGAAATGTAATTATTAACGCCACCACACGTCTGTAAATAAAAAAGAAACGTTGTCCTGGCGACTTTAGTGTTATCTACGGTACATGGGGATTTACGGTACTCAGGTAGACAAAACAATGATCAGGTGGAGTGAACAAACACAAAGAAAGATTATAATATTGTTCATGATATTACTTCAGTAATAAATTGCTTAAATTATATTTTTTCTTCTAATTTTAATGGCATTAAACTTTGGGGGTTTTGTCCTATTTCGCACTTTAGCTTAGGGGGTTTTGTCCAAGGGTTTTTTGTTCTAGGGGGTTTTGTCCTAGGGGGGTTTTGCCTGGACCCCACCTACACCTACACACACACACCTACACGCATGCACACACACAAAAAAAAATGTTTCTCGACGTTTCCCATTCTGGATGGTAAATAAATAAACCTTAACACCCAATTAAATTGTTTCCCAAATGTTTGCTAACAGTTTGAAAACAATGTTTCCAAACAAAGTTTCCTAGTGTGGACGGGACAGAGGAAGGTGGGTGGGGTGCCGTCAGGGCATTCCAGGTAGAGAGTAGTGAGGTCAGGTCAGGTACTACCCTGTGCGTGTGTGTGTGTGTGCATTACCTGACGTGACCTCACTACCCTCTAAATGAAATGTCCTGACGACACCCCGGGCAGGGTTGCCAGGGCCGCGGTTTACCAGCCCAAATGGGCTCTTTTTAGAAAAGGTTGTGGGAAAAAAACGATGGTCGCGGGTTGGCGGTTTTTGGCCTGTTTTTACTTCGTTGCGGATTTTTGGGTTGATTGTCTTCGAAAGCACATGACACATTTGCACCCGTTCATGATAATCCTCAAGTAGGATAATCACACCAATTATCGTCAAGGAGGATTATCACGACTGGACTTTGACCTGACTAGGACCTCAGTCGTGACCTCTCACGGAGGTCACGACTGACATCCATAGGGATGATTAATTATATTGGCCTGGGTCATGCCACACCTTCATTTACACCTTCAAGGCCCACCCCACATTCAACCTCTCTCTAATTTCTAAGTCTATAAGGAGAGAGACTCAGAGAGACTGTCAGACACAGTTTACTCTCTACTACAGCTGCCGTGATCAGAGGACACACATTAGCTGGCGTGAGTGACTTGCAACACACGAGTTTAGAAAATACATGACATGTCCATTCATGCATGTCATGACATGTCCGTGCATGCATGCATTGCAATAACACGTACTGTTGCTATGAGTTTATCCCACAGAGGAATTGATGTCACTTTTTACAAAGGACATTTATTCCAATGCTGATGATCAAGAGTATGTTGATATACCTGAT
>JACEEZ010026183.1:97500-102500 GCA_016584305.1 Chionoecetes opilio | reverse complement strand
TGATGATGAGTGTGGTAATAATGAGTATGTGAGTAATGAGTGGGTGAGGTATGGATTTGGAGTAATGAGTGGTGATGTATGGATGTGTGCGTAATAAGTGGTGAGTATGGATGTGTGTTAATGAGTGGGTGAGGTATGTATGTGGGAGTAATGAATGTGAGGTATGGTGTGTGAGTAATGAGTGGTGAGGTATGGTGTGTGAGTAATGAGTGGTGATGTATGGATGTGGGAGTAATGAGTGTGAGGTAAGATGTGGAGTAATGAGGGTGAGGGATGGGTGTGGTTGTTACTTAGTGGTGAATTTGACTGTCCTTTTTTCATTAAATTTCCTATTTCCTGGGAATTCTGTCCTTTTATTAGGTTAGATCGTGGTTCCTAACTTTTGTTCTGTTTTTCCCCCTTCCCCCTGTTGAAAAACCATCCGGATTTTCCCACCTTCATGTGGTGAGAAAAAAGTATGCCAAAAACCAACATTTCTGCTTAATAACAAGTATATAGACACTATCCTCTCTATAATATATCACTAAAGAAAAAAGAAGTCAATAGCTGAACTCTGAACTCAGAGTTTTTTCACCACTGTCGACTAAATGGCTACCGTAGATACAGTAAAAGTCGCCACCTGCGTGATCGCCAGGCTCCATATAATTACGAATTACTAGCATCCTATACACTACTGATTTTTTATGTGCACTGAAGATGATACACGTAGTTTATTATCATGACTGTATAATCTACCCTGTTCAGTCGTTGTTTTTTATGCTTTGATCTGCAAGTATAGACGGTTTTCAAATTTCGCTACGCATTGTTTTTCGGACGAACGACGACAGCGGTACGACACTCAGTAATAGAACACTAATGGCGACTCTACTGTTGTCAGCCACTTTGTAAATATTTTTGTAATTTGTTCATTTATTAGCCATACTATGACACAGATGAAGACACAAATACACTACTCTCCAGATAGCCCTTTTAACCTTTCCTGAAATCATGGATGTAGAAATGTTACCGTAGATACCGTAAAAGTCGCCCGGACAACTTTTTTGTTCTGTTTTTACCAGACGTGTGGATGGCGTTAATACTTCATTTTTACATCCCTGATTTCAGAAAGCTAGAATGGGGCTATCTGGAGAGTTCTGTGTGATTTCGTGTCTTCATCTGTGTCATATTATGGCTATAAATGAACATATTACAAAATATTACAAGTTGCTACCAACGATTCAAGTCGCCATCTAGTGTTTATTTACGGAGTGTGTACCGCTGTCGTCGTCGCACGAAAAAAAAATGGCGTAGTGAAATTTGAAACCGTCTTTACTTGCAGATACCAAGCATAAAACAAACGCTGAAACAGGTAGATTATCAGTCATGATATAAACTAGGTGTATCATCTTCAGTGCACATAAGAAATCATTGTAATGCTATAATTCTAATATTTGTCGCCTGGCGACATGACTGCAGGTGGCGACTTGACTGTTATCTACGGTAAGTATTACGCCACCACACGTCTGTAAACAGACACAAAAATTGTCGCTGGCGACTTACTGTTATATACGGTAGAATTTAGATGTTCCCCCTCGGATAAATTTCCCCCTTGATCCTGAAATTTCCCCCAGGTTTGAGAAATACTGGTTAGAATGTCTGGCAACCGCATGTTGTGGCCACCATTCATTACAAATTCTGGTGTTCATTGGCTCTGTACCATTATGGCCAGAAAATCGGAAAATAATATATTGTTGTCTTCGAAAATAGTGCTTGGGATGAAATGTGGATTTAGATATAATGTACATGTGTTGACAGAACTACACGTGTACGTAAGACCTACCGGCCTCGTGTCGTTTCCTATGTTTCTTGACTCAGTGGTTGTGGGCACCGGGGTCGGTAGGTCACGCCCCTCCCCGTTAACCCGGGCCTTATCACCGCCGCTCCACACACTTTGAAGTAGTGCCAAGTTATTCCTTTTGATATCACTTACTAAATAATACCAAACCACATCTCATCTATCCCAACCTTATAGCCGACATCCCATATTCAATATACTAGGGAGGAGAGATGGGGCGTTATAGACAGATATATTAAATTTCCGCCATAAATTCCTCCACACTCCACCTGGCTTGATCTTCTTCTTGTGACCTCTACCGCTTATAGGCGCATCACTTGTCTGATTTGTAACTAGAGAGAGCCAGTAATGATACTATAAGCCTCTCATACAAGGAACGATCCTTATAATACTAATTATAATCAGCAATAGTAAGAAAAAATTCTTGTAAATAATAGAAATAAGCCTTTGATAGTAAAAAAAGGGAACGTTAGGCAGGACAGCTCGACGGCTACTGATGCGCGTCAACTTGTCAAGTTGTAGAAAATATGCCCATTTGAAACGCTAACTTGCCTGCGTGCATGGGCTTCGTCTGGGTTGGGACAGACTCTTCATAGTCTTCCATAGAAGACAGTTCATAAACCCTTTAACTCTTTCTTTACATCTATTCCAAATGGAACTGTCGCCGAGAATTTCCGCGTCGGCGAGCGTTCCACTGTCGGCGACAGTTCTCGTTTGATGCTTCGGCGACAGTTCCTATCGGCGACAGTTCCATAAACCAAGTCCGCTACCAACTCAGGTCATTATGAGGTAAATTGGTAAAAAAATGAATCATGACTTTGATGGGGTGAGGGGGAGGGTTGAAACAAAATGTTGCTGCTTTCAGGAACTTTAAAGCGTTTATAACAATAATGTCCTCTGATCACAAAAAAAAATAAAAACAATTGTACACTTGGTGAGAGAGAGAGAGAGGAGAGAGAGAGAGAGAGAGAGAGAGAGAGAGAGAGAGAAGAGAGAGAGGAGGTAGAGAGAAGTAGAGAGAGGTAGAGAGAGAGAGATAGAGAGAGAGAGAGAGAGAGTGAGAGAGAGAGAGAGAGGGTAGAGAGAGAGAGAGAGAGAGCGAGAGAGAGAGAGAGAGAGAGAGGAGAGAGAGAGAGATAGAGAGAGCGGAGAGGAGAGAGAGGAGAGAGAGAGAGAGAGAGAGAGAAGAGAGAGAGGAGATAGAGAGAGAGAGAGAAGAGAGAGAGAGAGAGAAGAAGAGAGAGGAGAGAGAGAGAGATGAGAGAGAGAGAGAGAGAGAGAAGAGAGGAGAGACAGAGAGAGAGAGAGAGAAGAGAGAGAGAGAGAGATGAGAGAGAGAGAGAGAGAGAGAGAGAGAGAGAGAGAGAGAGGAGAAAAATCTAACACCCGAGTCACTTTAAGTTTGGAAGCTGATGTGACGGTAATAAGCTTTTGAAGTCACGAGAAGAATCCCGACTAATATTTCGAGGCTCAACACCAGAGGGAAGGAAGAGAGGAAGGAAGGAAGGAGGGACGGAAGTAGGGAGAGAGATCAAGGAATTAATTAGTAGTAAATATGTACTAGATTAGCCTTTGTATTTTAAGTAATTTTCCCCTATTTAATATTTAGAGACTGGTAACTGAACAGCCTTTTTAATGTATATATATATTTTTTTCTTCTTCTATGCTTCTATGTAAATCAGTCTTCTAATCATCATATAAAAAATAAGAAAAACGCGTAATCACTTGGATATTAGGTACATGAAGTAAAGGAGTGTATGAAAGTATGTAGCCATTACTTAGTTTCCTCGCTACGCTACATACAAAAATGACACCAAGGATTATGTAGAAGAAGAGAGTGGGAGAGAAAATATGTGTAGCCACTTTTGTACAAGATTGTGAGAGGCTAAAGAGAGCGTCTATAGTTTGCTAGATGGACACATGAATATAATAGCATCTTTCTTTCTAGATTTTGGGTAGATAACATGTGAGAATAAGTAAAACAATAGTGGTCATTCATTTAAACAGAAAAACAATAATAGATTAAAAATAACGAAAAAGATCGAAAAAGAAAAATAACGCAAAAACTTTAAAATGTAAAACGTAATTAAAAAAAAACGTTCTAATTTTTCTTAAATCATAAAAAGTTTGACAGAACAAACTTGAATATATGAAAGAAAGAAAAAAATTGCAAACCACGAAGAGGGAGAATGAAGAATAGAAAGAGGAATATAGTTCAGTTTGTTAGAGCCTTAGGGACAATAAACGAATGAATGGAGATATGACCAGGCAGGCTTGTATTAGTAAGAAAAACAAGATGTTATGAGAGAAACAGCCGAGGAGGAAGTTAGACATGAGAAGACAGAAGGGAAAAGGGCGGTGGGGGGGGGAGAGAGGGAGAGAGCAGAGAGAGAGGAAAGAGAGAGGAGAGAGAGAGTAGGAGAGAGAGAGAAAGAACGGAGAGGAGAGAGAAGAGGGAGAGATTGAGACAGGAGAGAAAGAGGGAGAAAGAGGGATGAAGAGAAGAGAGAGAGAGAGAGAGAAAGAGAGAGAGAGAGAGAGAAGAGAAGAGAGACATGAGGAGAGAGGGAGAGAGAGAGAGAGAGAGAGAGAGAGAGAGAGGAGAGAGGAGGATGTAGAGAGAGACGTGGAGGATAGTGAGAGAGATGAGAGTGGAGAGAGAGAGCGAGAGAGAGGAGAGAGAGGAAAAGAAAAAAAAAGATGAGAGAAAGAAATATGGAGATACGAACTGACACAACACAGCACGAGATACAATATTGGAGAGAGTGAACAATTAGAGAAAGTGAGGGAGTTCAACTTCAATAGACCTGGACACAAACCATGCAGTAGGAGAGGGAAATAGCTTTTACTGTCACCCTGCAAGTACTCCTACATTCCACTCTATGTTTCACTCTCTCACTTGACTCCACAAACATATTTACTATCAAACTACTTATTTATAAACACTTTGTCACCTTGCCCCATTCTCTACTACTCTTCCTATTATCTCATTCTCCCATTCTCTCCCTATACACCGTCACCCTATTTCACTTTCTTCATCTAGCTCAACATCACACCCATATAGTCATTTTTTTTATATGGTCAAAATGGCAGTCCGGAAGCCACTCCCCCTGCCTCCCCTTCTATTCTACGGGGGCAGTGATTTGTGCATTCTCGATCATAACTA
>JACEEZ010026183.1:80000-92500 GCA_016584305.1 Chionoecetes opilio | reverse complement strand
TACTTTACCTCTAATTTCCCTGAATTCCCCAGAGTGGCGACTCAACTGTTGGGTTAAAATACTAGCTGGCGACTTTACTGTAGTAGGTATAGTGAGGTCGCCATTCGGTTTTATTTTTGTAATTTGTTCATTTATAGCCCTAATATGACACAGATGAAGACATAAAATGACACAGACTCTCCAGATAGCCCCTTCTAACTTTCCTGAAATCATGGATGTACAAATGTAAGTATTAACGCCACCACACGTCTGTAAATAGCAAAGAAACATAGAACTGGCGACTTCACTGTTATCTACGGTAATAGTCTGCGTCCTGTCGCCGAACACTCTGCGAACGATCTGCAAACACTTGGAAGAACCTGGACAAAATTCAAATTATTTTGTTTATTCGCCGATCAAACGCAGACTGTTCTGAGACTTTCCGCAGACTAGTCCGCGAATGGCAATTTAACGCAGACTATTCTGCGAGTGGTAGGGGGTCGGTAGGCGGTGTATCTCAGATTAATCTGCGTCCTATCTACCTGGTCGATCCGATGTTTTTGTCGCACGGAGGAAATGCTGCATGCAGCAAATCCTGCTTGCGTTAAAAAATCGTAGAATGGATTGTACACCGATCTATTCCTACTTAATCCTCGTTGCGTCCCAGTTGCGAACAGCCAAAAAAGACATCGCAAACCCATCGTGAACACGACTTAAGCCCGGCGAGACCGGGGTATTACGTAGAGAGCGAGAGAGAGAGAGCGAGAGCGAGAGCGAGAGAGAGAGAGAGAGAGAGAGAGAGAGAGAGGGGGTGGGGGATATGAGACACTGGTTGAGAGAAAGACTATAAAGGAAGGTAAAGGAGGAAATAAGATACTGAGAGAAGGAGAGCAAAGGAGGAGGAGAAGGAGGAAGTGAAGGAAGAAAAAGAGAGGAGGGAGATGGAGGAAAGGAAGGAAGATAAACATAGAGGATGTCAATATGTAGAATGAAGCATAGAAGGAGGGAAGAATGGGGTAAAAGAGGAAGAGGAGGAATACGAGGAGGATTAATAGGAGGAAGAGGAAGAAAAAAAAGGTGTTTGAAAGTAAATTGAAAAAGAAGAAGATGAAAAATAGGGAGATGGAAGGCAAAGGAAGAGAAAGAAAGGAGTTTAGGGAAGATGAAGAGGAGGAGGAAGCATGAATAGTAGGATGGTTAAGTGGAAGAAGAGGAAGAAAAAAGTGTTTGAAAGATACAAAAATTACAAGAAGAAAAATAGGGTAATAGATTGAAGAAATAGATTGAAGGAATAAGAAGAAAGGTGTTTAAGGAAAGAAGAAGGAATTGTAAGAAGATAAAGAAGAGGGAGAGAACTTAAAGAGGAGGGTAGGGAGGGTGGGAGGGAAACAGGGGGTAGGCAGGTAATTAGTGTGTGGAGGTGAAGTGTGTTGGTGGGGCAAACACCTGTCTCACCTGTCCTAATGGTCCAACTCTGAAACACCTCCACCCATTCTTAACTCATTAAGCCCTCCTCCACATCCTCCTACTCCTCCTCCTCCTCCTCTTCCTCCTTTTCCTCCTCCTTCTCCTCCTCCTCCTCTTCCTCCTCCTCCTCCTCCTCTTCTTCCTCCTTCTTACAGATCAAAAAACGACGAGCGGACGGCGGTAGCAGCATCACCTTAACCCCTTTCTTACCCCACAGCAACGCTGGGTCACGTCCCGTTTCCGCAAATACTAATCAAAGTAACTTAATCAAGCGCCCTGTAACAGTGGACCGTAGACGCCCTGCCAGTAAATCCTCACGCAAGGTTACCATAACTATCAAGGAACTTAAATTACTCTACACAAATGCCAGAATCATTATTTTAAAGCGTAACGAATTATTAGCATACGTTGTTGCCGAAACGCCAGATATCGTCAGTATCACTGTGAGTTGGGTCAACACAAAGGATAAACATTTATTAGCTGAAATAGCCATTCCAGGCTATAAGACATTCCTAAATTGTCGCACGCATAAAGCAGGTGGAGGTGTCATTCTTTACATTAAAGAAAATTTGCAAGCAATCGAAATCGATAAAGTAAACAAAGATCATTATGGCTCAGTCTACGCAAAGATTAAGCTAAATGGTAAATTGCTAACTATTGGGACAATATATCGTCCTCCCAAATCTAATGCGGAAGTAGATTGCCTCCTGTATGACGAGATAAAGTCAGTTGTGAACAATAATAACGATACAATTATTTGTGGAGATTTAACCTACCTATATAAACTGGAATAATAATTCTGCTGATAGAAAAAGGTATGCGATTGCTTGATATGGTGAACAAATATATTTAAATCAGGTGGTCCGTGAGCCTACAAGGGATAATAGTATCCTAGATTTAGTTTTCACTACCGCCCATTGATCTGATTGATTACTGCGATATAGGTGAACATTGGCAAACAGTGATCACAGGCTAATCAGATGCGGCATAAATTGCAATGTAGACATCACAGAAATCGGTTATTAGTCCCAAAATTATAATAAGCAGATTTCGCGAAGATCAGCAGGGTACTAAGCGAAGTTGAATGGATTGACCTACTAAATGGTAATAACGCCGAAAACATGTGTAATGTATTCACTAATAAACTCCAATCGGTGGTGGAAAAGTATGTTCCCATGGTAAGAAAACGTTTGAATAACATAAACGGGACCCAGTTGGGATGAATAATGAGATCCAACAAATCATTGGCAGAAAGCGCCAAAGCGTATAAAGTTACAAACGATCAAATGCAGACTGCGATTCTAGAGAAACAATGACTTTAAAAGTCGTGAAAAAGGGACAAATTTAAAGTCAAAAAGCGTGAGTATGAAGAAAAAAATTGCAAAGGAATCCAAATCAAACCCGAAAAAGGTTCTTTCAATACGTTCGAAGTAAGAAAAATGTTCAAAACAAGTATTGGGGCCCAAACTGAAAGATAATAATAATATCTTGGTAAATGATAATAAGAGTATGGCGTTCGTACTCAATGAATACTTTAATGCGGTATTTATTAAACAAGACGAAACTCCATTACCAGAACCAGTAAACATGTATGCAGGACTCGAAAGGGATAGACTGGTAATAGGAGAGATAACAGTAGACGAAATATCAAAGTATTTACTGAAACTTGACCCAGCAAAATCCGTTGGGGTGGACGAAATCTCGCCGCGACTACTTCGCGAATGTCACAGTCAACTTTCGCTCCCATTAAAGATTATTTTCAATAAATCGTAAGTGACAAAAATGTTCCTAGTATGTGGAAATTAGCTAATGTTACACCGATATTCAAGAAAGGGAGTAAGAGCCTCGCAAGTAATTATCGTCCAATTAGTCTAGCGTCCGTGATTGTTAAACTATTTGAGAAAATATTGCGGGATAAAATAGTGTCTTTTCTCGATGAAAATAACTCAATACTAAATCCCAGCATGGATTTCGAAATAAGAGATCCTGCTTAACAAGCCTACTGGATTTTTTTAATGTCATTTATTCAAACTGTGACGCTAAAATTCCCTCGGATGTAATATACCTTGATTTTCAGAAAGCCTTCGATACAGTTCCCCATAAGCGACTGTTGATCAAGCTAAGGGCACATGGCTTAGGAGAGCAATTATGTTCATGGATTGACGATTGGCTTTCAAATCGTAAACAAGGGGGTAGTTAATAAATGGCGAGGCATCTGATTTGGTTAGATGTCACTAGTGGGGGGGCCTCAGGGCTCGGTCTGGGTCCTACTCTTTTTCTGATATATATCAACGATCTGGACTGCGGACTTGTATCTAAAATATCGAAATTTGCAGATGAACCAAATTAGGCGGTAAAGCAAATATACTAGAGAAAACTCCCGAACTCATACAAAGTGATCTCGACAAACTATCAGATTGGAGTGATTAAAGGCTATTAAAATTCAATTCCGATAAATGTAAATAATGCATATAGGCAACGATAACCTCATATATAACTATCAAATGCAAAATAAATCGTTAACTGAAGTATAGCAGGAAAATGATTTAGGTGTCATCATTAGTAATGATCTGAAAACCAGTCCGCATTGCCTAGCTGCCAGTAAAAAGGCATATATGATTTTGGGGCTTTATTAAACGTAACTTGAACATAAAACTCCAAAAAGTAATGACACAATTATACACGTCCTTGGTTAGGCCGCACTTGGAAATATGCCGTTCAATTTTGGTCGCCCTGTTTCGTAAAAGATCAAGCCAAATTGGAATCAGTGCAAAGAAGAGCAACCAAAACAAATTCCATCTCTGCAAAATTCATCTTATGAAGAAGAGACTGCGGAAACTTAATATGTTTTCCTTAAAGGATCGTAGAATCCGTGGGGACTTGATAGAAACCTTTAAGATCCTAAAAGGTTTTGATGTCATTAATCAAGAGAACCTATTCGAGCTTCAACTCAAGTGGGCAACAAAAATAATTTAAAACTAAAACGGTTTAACGTTTTTATCACGAAACTCCGTAAAAATTATTTCAATGTAAGTCGTGATCATGGAAAAAATTACCACAAATGTTTTCGGAGCCAGCACAATAAATACATTAAAAAACAGACTTGACGCCACTGTAAAGTAAATGGGTTAGATAGTGCGAATTCGTATTAGTCCCCGTATCGATTAGTAGTGGGTAGTTTGGGAGTTGTATTAGTATTTTTATATCCTATCATTCTCACTATGAAACTCCATGTTCTATCCTCTTTAGGGACATTGGTATCATTTTCCAACTGTTTTTTTTCAAATGTTGATAGTTAGTAGTATGTGTTCGCAGATACCCTCGTATGGACCAATAGGTCTCCAGGTGTCTGTTTTCTATGTTTAAACCTATGTAAAAAAAAAACCTCTCCCTTTTCTTCACCACTTCTGATGATCACTCCAGCTCTAAATTTTCACCATCATCACTACCATTGTCCCTCTTTCTATACTACTATTTTATATATTACTTTATTTCTATACTAACTTAAATACGGACTACTACTTTCATCATTGCCATTAACACAATTCTACGTCGAGGTTTCCCTCTGATACTACTCTTATCGTAGTATATTTTTATGTTGATTTTTATGTCTTATAGTAGTATAGTAGTTTGTAGTTGTTTTTGTAGGTTAGTAGTTAGTAGTAGTGGAAACAGAGAAATGACACACAAATGAGTATTTCACAAGAATACACCGTAACCTTGGATAAATCAATATTAACATATAATCAAGAAATTATAGATTAAAGTTAGGATCAAAGATAAAGTTAAAAATAAAAATGGGAAATGCAATATAATACAGGATTATACAATTTTAAACCCAATGTTTGGGATTTAAATGTTCGTAGAAAACGATACTATGGGGAATTAAATAAATACCATGCATAATTACCCGATTTTAAATGGAACCCTCAGGATGCAGACATTTTTTTTGGGCACTGATAGATAAATAAGTAAATATGTAAATTAATTCATTAATAAACATGAAAAAAATATAAATCATAAGGGAAAACTGTAACAGATTAATTAACTTGACGGATAGAGATAGATAGATAGATAGATAGATGAGATTTAACAGATATAGATAGATGACATTATATATATTATTATATATATTATATATTATATATTATATATTAAAATATTATATATATAATATTATAATTTTATATTATATAATATATATATATATATATATATATATATATATATTATATATAGATAGATACAGATAGATACATGGATGGATAGATAGATAGGTAAATGGATAAATAGATGATCGATGGCTGGATAGACAGATAGATGACTGGATAGATAGACATATAGTATATATATATATATATGAGTGAACAGACAGGTAGTAGATGGTGGGGCATATATAGATTTAATGATATAATTAATTATATATATGGATAGATGGATAGATAGATAGAGGATTTGTACAGATGTGAGGATAGATTTCAGATGATAGATGGGTAAATAATTATTATTGGATGATGCGATAGATATATGGATAAATAGATGGGGGTTTCGAAAATGTGATTGAATATTAAAGTATGAATGGATGATTTTTTGGGATAATTATTGCCAAGAGAGTTAGGATTAAATGCGTGTAGGTGATTTGCATGAGGATCGTGGTGAGTGAGTGAGTGAGGGTGGTGAGTGAGTGGTGGTGATGGGGTTGATGAGTGATGAGTGAGTGATGGGAGTTTTGGAGTGGGATTGAGTGAGTTTAGTGAGTGAGTGAGTGAGTGTGATTGAGAATGAGAAGGAGAATGAAGAAGGAACAAGTAAAACGAATAAAGAATATACAAAATCGGCAGAAAATGATAAAACATAAATATCAGAATTTAAAAGACAAAAAATACATTAACAAAGATAAAACAGAAAAATTTTGATAGAAGAAAAAACTAGTGGGCGTTTTTAAAAAAAAGAAAAAAATTCAAGAAAAGATTTGTTAAATTAACATATTATTTTTCTTCCTTCTTTTCCCCTCTTCCTTTCCTGTCCTCTCATTTTTAATTCCAGCCTTATTTAAGGGGGGCGTTTCCACTTTTTGGTCAAATTTTCGTAGTGAGCTGAAATTTTTACACAATAAGCTGGTAATACCATGATATCTGTGAAAAAGTTTTAAGGTGATTGCAGCAGAAGGTTTTGATAATAATGTTTTTTTTTACAAAAATCAGTCATTTTTGGAACATTTTTGAAACGACACTACTTTATATTCCTAGTTTTTATTATATATTTTTTGTTTGTTCTAGTAAATTTGTTCCTGAACAATCTTCACGATAGTTTTTTTTAGATGCTTTATAATTTATATATATATATATTAATTTTTTATATTAATATATATATATATATTTTTATTTATATATATATATATATATATATATATCTATTATATATATATATATTTAAAATATATTTTTTATAATAATATATATTATAAATATGTTATATTTATTAAATTTTTATATATAAAATTGGTAAAAATTGTTAATTTCTATGTTTTGCCTAGTAATAGTTATTTTTTTATTAGTACTTTTTTAGCTCGTGAGATTTTAGTCCTTTCATTGTTGTTTTGGGTCAGCAAAACTTTTGAATAGGTTCATTAGTTTTTTGGGGTGTATTTTTTTATAAAAAAACTTGTTGTGAGTATTCGGCCTTTTCCCAAAAATCATTGGTAGGTATAATTTTTTTCTCTTTTTGTCATGTTTATTTACATCTGTAATCTATTTGAGAGCATTTTGGCACCTGGGGGCCTGTCTTTCTGGTTGAAAGATACTTCGAGTGAAGATGCGCGCTAACCGTCGAGAAGGGGTTTGCGAGCGGGGGGGGGGTTTCAAATAGTCTATTTTTTATTCCAAATTTCGATGAGTTTTCGAGAAATTTATTTTTTACTTAGGGTGCTTTAAAGCTCAGGATCTCTAGAGTGCTGAACAGAAAAATGAAATATTTTTACGTAGTTTTAAAAAATTGGAAACGCCCCTTAATTTTTATTGGGTTCTAACTTTTCTTTATAAAATGACATCCATTCTCTCCTCTTTTATATCACCTTTTATCTTTTCATTCCTTCTTAGCACTGTTGTCCCATTACTATTTGCCATATTCTTCCTCTTCCTCCTTTATTTTCCCCTCCATTAGTATTTGCCATATTCTTCCTCTGCTTTCTTTTCTTCCCCCACACCCCTTACAGGTAGCCTCAATCCCCTCCACAAGTAAGTCAGGAAATTGTTCACCTGACCAATCCCCAATCAAGACTGGCCAATATTTGTTCTTGAATACTACAAGGGGCGACGGTCGACAGTTTCACCTTCCCTTCAAGCCCTTAGGTAACGTAATAAAAGGGATTTACCAAGGGGTTCAAACCTGTGTATTGTATGATATTCATTTTTAGGTATATAACAGGTGATGTAAATAATGGTTTGTAGTGTGTGTGTGTGTGTGTGTGTGTGTGTGTGTGTGTGTGTGTGTGTGTGTGTGTGTGTGTGTGTGTGTGTGTGTGTGTGTGTGTGTGTGTGTGTGTGTGTGTGTGTGTGTGTGTGTGAATAGAATAAAATAGAATAGAATAGAATTTATTATTGCTCAGACTTTATAAATAAAGTATGGAGCACAGCTCCTACAAGATACAATACATTTGGCAGGACATTTCAAACGATACCAATAAGATAAGTGTGCATACATGCACATACAGATAAGTACTACGTAAACTAAAAGTTAGGAGGAATCCAATTGTCAATTTCCAAAACTAAGTGACACATAGAAAAATATAAATAAAGATAACTAATAATCAGATATACTTGTTAGTTTATCTAAACATGCTCAAAATTGATCTGATGAATAATGACAAGTTCTTCAAAACATTCACACTGGTACTTTGCATTAACGCAACATACTTAAAATGCGTTGGCCTAATTGTGTAGTATTTCTGGATATACATATCCCGCAGCCTTACAATTTCCTCGTTAGTACATTCGAATAGGACATGAAATTCATCTCCTACAAAATTAGCAATACACTTGCTACAAAGACGATCTTCTCTGTTTACACCTGTGTATCTACCAACATTTATTGGTAGTCTATTGTTGCTTGTTCTGAATCTAGTTACCTGGATGCGAATACTTTTCGGTAGTTTGACGAGGTACACCTCCATACCATAAATCTGCTTAAATATATTGTAGTTACTGCATAACGATTTTGTTGATAAATTATGATGCCAGGTAGTAATCCACTGATCCTTTAATCTCACTTCAACTGCTTTCTTAAACCATGTAGTGCTGGGCACATTTTGTGATAACCACATCCCTGACATACCACACTCATTACATATATTCTTAATGCAGGCAACCCATGGAGAAGTGTATAACCCTAACCCGTCTATAACCCGTGTGTGTGTGTGTGTGTGTGTGTGTGTGTGTGTGTGTGTGTGTGTGTGTGTGTGTGTGTGTGTGTGTGTGTGTGTGTGTGTGTGTGTGTGTGTGTGTGTGTGTGTGTGTATTGGCAGTGTTTGTGCGTGTGTACATTGTGCTGAGTAGGTCATTATTACACGTAAATAATTCAGGCCTGTAATTATGTCCATCTATTTAAAAGTTGATTTGTCCATGAATTTGTCTAAATCGTTTGTTTATCCTCAATTTTAAAGCATACAACCCTCCAACTAACTATTAAACTATATAACTGCCCAGTACCAAAAATTCATCTACTAATCTATCTTTCTCGAAATTAGCCATTATCTATTTTCTCTTAGCAAAAAAAATATCCTTTTATGTATTTAGGGTTGCTCTGATATTTAAAACCATAATTAGTTTCATATATGCATCTTATTATATGGAAAAAAGCCAAACTTTAAAAACATGGTACTTGGCTTGTCTGTGTGTGTGGTGGTGGGGGTTGTGTGTGTGTGTGTGTGTGTTTTTGTGTGTGTGTGTGTGTGTGTGTTGGTGGGGGGTGGGGGGGTGGGTGGGTGGGTGGGTAGGTGGGGGGGTGGGGGGGTGTGGGGGGTGGATGGGTGGGTGGTGGTGGGTTGGTGTGTGGGTGTGTGTTGGGGTGTGTTTTTGAGTTTTCGTGATTTACAGCAATACAATATATGCTGATCCCGGAATGTTTGAAGGGGACGGCTGAAAAGGAGATTAAATCACACCAACTCAAGAGTTTTGCTACAGGTGATTAGTTATGAAAAGAGAAAAAGAGAGAGAGGAGAAGAGAGAGAAAAAGAAGAAGGAGGAGAGAGAGGAAAAGGGGGAGAGGGGAAAGAGAGAGAGAGAGAGCAGAAGAGAGAGAGAGAGAGAAGAGAAGAGAGAGAGAGAGAGGAGAGAGAGAGAGAAAAGAGAGAGAGAGAGAGGGGGAGGAAAGAAAAAAGGGGCTAAAATAATTTTATGCATCTCACCATTCAAACCCCCCCCAAACACAAAAACACCCCAAACACCCACACACACACCCCACACCCCCACACAAAACACACACACAACACCCACCCCACACACACACACACCCACACACCCCCCCACACACACACACCCCTTTAGAAACTCCGTATGTGGGGTTCAGCTGGCTCAAAACCGAAACCCCGGGTTCGATCCCCGGGCGGGAGCAAAGACAGACGGGGGGTCTTTTTAAAACCCCGCCCCCCCTGTCCCCCCACTGAAGGGTACCGGGTGTTCCCGGGGGTTTGTGACTCGCCTCCCGGGGATGGGGGCTTTCCCCACCAAACACAAAGGATAAATGATAAATAAATTTGTATGGAACGGGGCCAAAAGGCGTTCTCGGCCTGTAAAAAACACTAGATAAATACACACAACCACACACACACACGCACCGCACAGCACACGCCACACACCACACACACACAACACACCACCCACACACATTGCTCAGCATATATTTTACTATACTTCCTTCTTTACAAAGAGAAAAACACTTTTTGGTGTTATTAAAAGGGCTCAGACCTTCAGCCTTGAAAATGCTCAACACACACACACCCCCCAAAACACACACCACACGCCAACAAAAACATACATACACAACACACACACAAACCACCCCACACACTTCATTTAAACAAAATTGGATTACAAAATATAGCGTTTCTCTCCCCTCTCTCTCTCCTCTCTTCTCTCTCTCTCTTCTCTCCCCTCCCCTCTCTCTCCTCCTCTCTCTCTCTTCTCTCTCTCTCCCCCCCTTCTCTCTCTCTCTCCCCCCGCCCCCCTCCCCTCCTTTTCCCCTTTCCCTCCCCTTTCCCCCTCCTCTTTTCCCTTCCCCCCTCTCCCTCATCCCCTTTCTCTCTCCTCTCCCCTCTCCTCTCCCCCCCTTCTCCCTCTTCTCTCTCTCTCTCTCTCCTCATCTAAAATTTTAAAAAGACACACATTGCAAATCTGGAGCATCAAAAGTTTGAGAGAGAAGAGAGAGAAGAGAGAGAGAGAGAGAGAGAGGAGAGGGAGGAGGAGAAGAGGAGAGAGAGAGAGAGAGGAGAGGAGAGGAAGCGAGAGCGAGAGGGGGGGGGGGAAAGCGGGGGGAGCGAAGGAGAGGAGAGCGAGATCGAGAGCGGAGCGGAGCGAGACGAAGCGAGACAAAGAGAGAAAAAAGGGGAGGGGAAGAGGAAAGAGAGAGAGAGAATAAAGGGGAAGAGAGAGAAGAAGGGAGGGAGAGACCCGTTTTTACAGCAAAAAGGCCCAAAGGTTAAAGAAGCAATTGGAAGAATTTTCACAGAGATATATTAAAACCGATATTTTGACATTGACATATGATGAATGAAAAAAAAAATACGGCATAGCTTATCATTAAAAAAAAAAAAGGGAATGATCATCTATAGGAAAAACGGACGAATTAGTTAGTGGAAAAGGAAACACAAATCAGTGGCAGAGAGGAAATAAATACCAGTCATAATATATTGGCATGAAAATAAACTACGTATATAGAAGGGAAAAAATAGGGAAGAAGGACACGGTTTGAATACTGTATAGATGAAGTAAGGAAAACTGTCGCAAGGGAAAAACGTAAGATAAGGGAAAAACCAATGATTGAGCGAGAGTATGCAAATGAAATGCCAAGATTAGAAAAAAAATGATACAGAAAGACTAGATAGCGTATAGGGATGGCCCAGGAAGAAAGTCCAAGTCAAACAGAGGGAAAAAATGACGGTAAAAAGTCATAGATAATAAAGAAAGAAAAAACGATAGTGGAGGGTAAGATAATGAGGATGACAGAACGGGAACAAATCTAACAGGAAAAAATTGGGACAAGGGAAAACACTCAAAACGAAAATTGCTATAATAAAAATAAACTACCAAGAAATAAACATTTAATAAAAATAATAATAACAGATGTAAGTAAACTAGGAAAAAAATCACTAAAAGGAAACAACATATAGTAAGGGAAAAATTACAGCGACAGAGTAGAGCAATGAAGGAAAATAAGATAAGATAAGATTTTCATTCTATCTAGACACTTTGCAAGTACCAACTACAAGGTTATTGACTATACAAAGCGCCGCCACGTCAGAACGAACTAGGCGGACTCGAACCGCTGACCGAATGCCCAGGGACGCTGCACATTGGGAACTCACGTCTCTACCAACCTTGCCACCCTGACGGGCTTGAAGGAAAACAGGTTTGCTAATGTGTAAGTGAAAACATATGATTCATTAGAATAATTTGCATGCATAAAAAGTGACAAATAAAGTGCAGGTGTGTGTGTTACTGTTTTATTTGTTAGTACTTTACTGTTAGTACTGTACAGCCTAAAGGGAAAATATGGCGCCGGTGTACAAAAATGATGATGATGATGATGATGATGATGAATGTTTATCATTATTAGTAGATACGTAACGATAATGATTATTGTTGTTGTTGTTGTTGTTGTAGTTGTTTTTGTAGTTGTATTTGTAGTTGTAGTTGTAGTTGTAGTTGTAGTAGTAGTAGTAGTAGTAGTAGTAGTAGTAGTAGTAGTAGTAGGTTGTTGTTGTTGTTGTTGTTGTAGTACCCTTTCCTCGTGGGTGAGCATAAAAGAGGTGGTAATGAGGGACCGATTAATATAATGTG
>JACEEZ010026183.1:52500-77500 GCA_016584305.1 Chionoecetes opilio | reverse complement strand
TGTGTGTGTGTGTGTGTGTGTGTGTGTGGTGTGTGTGTGTGTGTGTGTGTGTGTGTGTGTGTGTGTGTGTGTGTGTGTGTGTGTTGGTGTGTGTTGTGTGTGTGTGTGTGGTGTCAGTGTATATTATTTGATATTCTATGTCTGAGTCTCTCTCTCTCTCTCTCTCTCTCTCTCTCATCTCTCTCTCCTCTCTCTCTCTCTCTCTCTCTCTCTCTCTCTCTCTCTCTCTTCTCTCTCCTCTCTCTCTCTCTCTTCCTCTCTCTCTCTCTCTCTCTCTCTCTCTCTCTCTCTTTATCTCTCTCTCTCTGTTAACTAATAAAATTCTACTTCCCGTTATTTTTCATATAATCTGCCTCGATGTATATATTTAAGTGACTCGTGATAACATAAGGCGATCACACACACACACACACACACACACACACACACACACACACACACACACACACACACACACACACACACACACACATACACACACACACACACACACACACACACACAGCTAGGTTGAAAAGTGAAAATCGAAAAAATGTATATGGAAAAAAGTATGAGAAAAAAAGTTAGGTTAGGTCTAGGTTCATCTGTTGCCATACTTTCAATAATGTTTTCTTGTTACTTTTTTTTCTCCTATACTCGTGTTTCTATTGTGATGGAAGGAAGGGAGATATGGGATGGGAAGATGTGAAGGAAAGGGAGAGATGGGATGGGAAGGGAAGCACAAAGGTAAGGAAAGCCGTGGTGGTAAGCTGTGCCTCCGGTGCTTCATGAAAAAGACAGGTGAGCAGCTGTTAATTAAGTCTGTGGTACAAGGGATGGGCAGGTGTGTGTTTGTTCTCTCTCTTTCTGAAGATATTATTCTATACTTAAAATTAGTAAATGTTGTCTGTTAATTATCACACATAGACACAGACACAGACACGACAGACAGACAGACACACACACACACACACACCACGCACACGCACACGCACACGCACACACAGCACACACACACACACACACACACACAGACGAGGTCAGGATTGCCATCATTTTTGCGCTAAACATCAAGAGAAGTCACAATTCCTTGACCTATCTCATTACATATCATGTGCTGAGTGACCTGGGATGTCTGACCCGGGATTCGAACCTTGAGCCTGTGTTTTGGGGGTAAGAACGAAAACCACAATGCCACCAGATATGAATATGTGAATAAATTAATGAATAAATTGAAGTCTACCTTGAATACAGACATACGTACATGATTAATGAGAAACGTGATATATGAAAAGAAATAATGAATAATAATAAACTAAATGTTCTTCACTATACATTTCTTGCAGCAAAACGTGTTCTGAACCAGAGTCGTTTAATTGTTGTTTTGGTTTTACTGCTCCAGCAAACCTTTTGCGTGAAAACTTTTTGCGAAATTGTTTGCATCGCTGCCGCGTGCGCGCACACACACACACCCACACCCACCCACACCCACACCCACACCCACCCACACAACACACACACACACACACACACACACACACACCACACACCACACACACCCCACCCCACCCCACCCCCACCCCACCCACCCACCCACCCCACCCACCCACCCACCCACTACCACCCACCAACCCACACACCTCACCCACACCCACACCCACACCAACACACACACACACACACACACACACACCACACACCACACACCACCCCACCACCCCCACCCACCCACCACCCACCCCCCACCCACCCACCCACCCACCCACCCCCACCACACCCACCCACCCACCCACCCCCACACCACACCCACACCACACCCACACCCACACACACACACACATACTTGCTTTGTTTCCAAGAGTAACTTGTGGCAAACAAATAACAAATGACAGGGATTCTATATCCAATATTCCAATATTTTTATTAATGTTCTTTGTTCAAATTGCTTTTATTTATTTATTATTGATACATTTTCCTTGCCCTTTTCTGCTATTTTTTTCTGTTAATGTAATTTTGCTTTCACGTATTTTTTTTAGTATGTATTCACTAACTTTCAACTTATTATATCTTTACCCTCTTTCCTTCTTTCCACCTCTTCCTCTCACCCTTTTACGTATTATCTCTTTGCACCCTCCTCCTCCCCCTTTTCCTCTTCCTTCCTTTTTCCTTTCCCCTTTCATCCTACACTATCACCCCCAAAAAATCCCACATCTAAACCCCACCCACACACATCTTCTCTCCCCCTGCCCTCCCCCTCCCCCCCTCCCCCTCTTCAATAAACAAAAAAGGGGTGAGTCCCCGCCGCTAACCCTCCAGTTTCCCTGAAAAAATTACTGATCCCCATTTTTTTAACCCCAGGGGGGGGAGGGGGGGGGGGGGGGGGGGTTGAAAAAGAGGGTAAGGAAGGGGGGGTGAAAGTGAGGTTTAAAGGAGGGGGGGGAAGGGGGAGGGAGGGGGGGAGGGAGGGGGGGGAGGGGGGGGAAGGGAGAAAAAAGGAGGAAAAAAAAAAGGAATCAGGAAGGGGGGAAAGGAAAGACGGGAGAAAAGGTGAGGGAGGAGGAGGGAAAAGATGGAAAATGAATGAAAAAGGAAAGGGAAAGGAGGGCAGGAAAAAGAGGAGGGAACAGGAAGGAAGGGAAAAAAAGGAAAAATTTAATAAAGGGAAGGAAAAAGGAGGGACGAAGGGGGGAACGGAAAGAAGGAAAAGAGGAAAAAGGGAAAGAAAGAGGAGTGCGCGGGGAGGAATGAATATAAAGGGGGGAAAATCAAGGAGACCAGAAATAGTGGAAAAAAGGGGATGGGAAATAAAAAAGAAAGAAAGGGATGAAATAAAAAGAAAAAGAAAGGGATAGAGGAGAAAAATCAAAGAAAAATAAGGGTGATAAAAGAGAGAAAGAAAAAAAAAAAGAAAAAAAGAAAATAAAGGAAGGTGAAATGAGAAAAAGAAAAAAAAGGGGAAGAGGAGAGGGGAAGAAGGAGAAGAAGGGAAAAGAGAGAAAAAAAAGAGAAAGAAGAAAAGGAAGAAGAGAAAGAAAGGAAAAGGAGAAGAGAGGGGAAGAGGAAAAAGAGAGAGAGAAGAGAGAGAGAGAGAGAGAGAGAGAGGGAGGAGAGGAGAGGAAGAGAAGAGAGAGAGAGAAGAGAGAGAGAAGAGAGAGAGAGAGAAGAGAGGAGAGAGAGAAGAGTAGAGAGAGAGAGAGAGAGAGAGAGAGAGAGAGGAAAAGGGGAGGGAGGAGAGAAAGAGAGAGAGAGAGAGAGAGGGGAGGAGAAAAGAGAGAGAGGAAAAGAAGGAGAGAGAGAAAAAAAAAAAGGGGGGAGAAAAGAGAAAAAGAAGAAAAGGGGGGAGAGGGGGAGAAAGGGGAAGGGAGAGAGGGGAAGAGAAAAGAGAGAATTAAAATACAAACAAGATAAAGGAAGTATAAAAGACAGAAAAATTTTTAAAGGGTGGGGGGAGGGGAGTGGGGGAGGGGGAAGGAAAAACAAAAAAAAAAAAAAAAAGAAATTTAAAACTAAAGAAACCGAAAGGTTTTTTGTGGTGGGGGGGGGGGGGGGGGGGGGGGGGGGGGGGGGGGGGGGGGGGGGGGGTTAAAATTAATTGATTTTTTTTTTGGGTTTTTTGGGTTTTTTTTTTTTCTTTTCGTTTTTTTTTTTTATTTTATTTTCTTAGTTTTGTTATTTTAGCTATTTTTTTTTTTTTTCCTTTTTAAAATTTTTTTGTCGTTTTCTCTTATTCATGAATTTGTTTTTTTCAATTTTTTTTTTTTTTTTCAAATTTTTTTTCGTCTTATCTATCCTTGTCTGCTTTCTCTTCTCTCCTCTCTCTCTCTCTCTCTCTCTTTTCCCCCCTCCCCTCTCTCTCTCTCCTCTCTTTCCTCTCTCCTCCCCTCTCTCTCTCTCTCTCTTTCTCCTCCATCCTTCTCCCCTTCTCTCTCCCTCTCTCTCTCCTCCTTTTCCCCCCCCCCTCTCTCTCTCTCCTCTCTCTCTCTCTCTCGCTGTGTATTTTCTTTCTGAAAATTCTTTCACGTTCCATTTTTGCCTTCCTTTTTTTCTTGGTTTACATAAAAATTCAAACAAAATACACTCTCCTCTCCCTTTCTCTCTCTTCTCATCTCCCTCTCTCTCCTTTCTCTTCCTCTCTCTTTTTCTCTCTCTCTCTCTCTCCCCCCTCTGGGTTTAATCTTTGACTTCGTTAAGCCCCTGATTCCCGCGACGATTTCCACCAAGTTCGCCGGGGGGGGCTTTGAGCAAAACCGAGTTTATTGCAAGGTGTTAATAGGATAAAGTATTTGGGATTTTCTTTTTTTTGTTTGATATTTTAAACCTTTTTACAATTCTCGATTATCTTAGTTACAGTTCTTCCCCCCTTTTATTTTCCCCTTTTTTTTTTTTTTTTTTTCTTTTTTTTTTTTTTTGGTTTCCTTTCTTTTTCGCCCTCTTTTTCCTTTCTTCCCAAAATTTCTTTCAAACACACACAATTTACCCGCGTTTATTTTACGACGGTTTAATTCTGGAACTCCCACACTACCCGGGAAGGGTTCGAACGCGACTCGGGAGGGTTTAAAAAAGTGTCGGGAAAAAGGAAAGTAGTAAGTTAAAGAGGGGGTTGAGTGTTGGTTTTTTTTGGTTTGGTGGGTTTTGGGGGTTGGCCTATTTCCATTTCCTATCTTTAAACAAGGGGTTTTTTCCCCCCCCCCTTTTTTTTTTTTTTTTTTTTTTCATCTGTTTTTTTTGGTTTGATAAAGAAAAAAAACCTTTCGTATTGTAAGTCGAAAGAAAGGGTAGAATTATTTCCTAGTTTGTTTTAAAATTGTTTGTAACATGGTGCGATGCCAGTTTATTGTTGGAGTTAGATTTTTACCGGGTCTTTTTTAGTGGTACAAAAATATTTCTAGGGGGGTAAAGGTTTTTTTTTTTTTTTTTTTTTTTTTTTTTTTTTTTTTTTTTTTTTTTTTTTTTTTTTTTTTTTTTTTTTAAAAAAAAAAAAAAAAAAAAAAAAAAAAAAAAAAAAAAAAAAAAAAAAAAAAAAAAAAAAAAAAGTTTTTGTAAAAATTTGTGCAAAGGGGGGAAGTAAGTAGTAATAGTAAAATAGTATAAATTTTTAGGGGGGGTTTTTTTTTAGTTTTAACAGTAGGGGATGTAGCAAATAGTGAGGTAAGAAAATAACATTAGTGATCAGCGGGAAGTCAGCGACGAGGCTGGAGGATTAACTAGTGTGCAGGGAATAGTAGTAGTAGTAGTAGTGTAGTAGTAGTGGTGGTTGTAGTGTAGTGGTCGTGGTGGTGGTGTGGTGGTTGTAGTAGGAGTAATGGCCTACTGGTTACCATTCTCGACTCATCATTAAGAGTTACAGGGTTCATATCCCCCAGCCAGGCTTTAGACAAAATTTCACTTATTGTGATATAATTTAGTTTTTGCATACATGATATATTTTGATTTGATGAAAGAAATATTGACCTTTCTGTATTGTAAGATCGAAAGAAAGGCTACTAATTATTTACCTAGTGTCATTCCCCCATTGTCTTGTCAACGGGAGCTGGCTCGCGATCGCCAGTTTCATCCTCCCGGTGCGAGCTTGGAGCACATTATTACCGATCTTTGGTTAATGCTGGGACCTCACACACCACACATCCCCATCCCCTTGCTCAAGGGGGACAGTAACCGCCCGAATTTCTCAGTGGAAAAATCCCCGGGTATGAGCAGTGTCGGGGATCGAACGCCGGACCACAGAATAGTGCCAGACCCCCTAACCAACTGAGCCGTCCAGACCTTTTTTTTAGCCTGCTGTTGTTTTGGTAATGGTGGTTGCTTTATGATTGCTTATATTATTACTTTTGTCGGTGTTATTTTCTTCGTTCTCCCCCTCCTTCTCCTCGTGTGTGTAAACAGTTGTTGTAGTAGTAATAGTAGTATAGTAACAGTAGTAGTAGCAGTAGTGGTGGTAGTAGTAGTAGTAGTAGTATAGTAACAGTAGTAGTAGTAGTAGTAGTAGTAGTAGTAGTAGTAGTAGTAGTAGTAGTAGTAGTAGTAGTAGTATAGTAACAGTAGTAGTAGCAGTAGTGGTGGTAGTAGTAGTAGTAGTAGTAGTATAGTAACAGTAGTAGTAGCAGTAGTGGTAGTAGTAGCAGTAGTAGTAGTAGTAATAGTAGTATAGTAACAGTAGTAGTAGCAGTAGTGGTAGTAGTAGCAGTAGTAGTAGTAGTAATAGTAGTATAGTAACAGTAGTAGTAGCAGTAGTGGTAGTAGTAGCAGTAGTAGTAGTAGTAATAGTAGTATAGTAACAGTAGTAGTAGCAGTAGTGAGGTAAGACTACATGTAGGAAAGCATTATACATAAGTCTATGGTAGTGATAATGATAATGATGAAAATGATGTTAGTAGTGATGATGATGGCTATATAAATAATTCCCATCTTTAGCATCATTTTTCCTCATCTTCCAAATTATTGCTTTTAACTCATATCCTTTCTTCATCTCCATTTCCATCTTCTTCTATCACTCAAGTTAAATATTGAAGTGTGTGGTGTGTGTGTGTGGGTGTGGGTGTGGTGTGGTGTGTGTGTGGTGTGTGTGTGTGTGTGTGTGTGTGTGTGTGTGTGTGTGTGTGTATAAAACGGCGCACAAAAACATATCACACACAAAATATTCCCCCCACAAGACTGACAAACAAATGAGTTACACAAATATAATCAGTGCACAGAGCTGTGAGAGCGATGCAGCGGCGGTAGTGAGTAGTGACATTAATCTGTTTGTCAACTTAATGCACGGAGCTTTTCCCGCATAGTCCAAGGGACGTCCTTAAAAACATGAAGAAAAGAAGTAGCATGCAAACAGAATATGAAAGAAATTGATAACCTAATAATTATAAAGATGATCACTTCCTTTTGTTCCCTTTATTCTTTCTCTCTTTTTGATGGAATTCCTTGCCCTCGGTTTTCATACCATTAAATTTATATTTTCTTACGAAAGTTTTTAAATATCATGAAATAATAATAATAATAATAGTATCATTAACAGCAAAAATAACACAAATAATACTGATAATAACATTACTAATACTAACAAAGTATATGCATATACTACTTTTTTTTTTTTTTACGTTGTAGCCTATAGCGTCTGTAGGCATATGGGGAGTCTTGATGTTGGTCGATCTCGCCCGATGGTGGCGCAGGCTGAATTTTTATAGTGACACCTGTGGTCTCAGGTGAAGATTCCATTTTCTGTGATGTCCAGATCTTCAGTTAAGGCGCATGCAGCCCCCAGAGTCCACCGTCACACTCGCAATCGGCAGACAGGTATATGCTGCATGTGGGTTGCTTCGGCCACTCGACAATGGCTTTGATAGTTGCTCCTTGATGCGACTTGAACTCCACTACCAGGCTCTTGAAAGAGTTGCCCCCGGCAGGATTCGAACTCGGGACATTGAGTTCAGCACTCCAAGACGCTAACCACTCGGCCACCGCCTCCCCCACTACTACTACTAACTACTACTACTACTACTACTTACTAACTACTACTACTACTACTGTTACTACTACTACTACTACTACTAATAATAATAATAATAAAAATTACAATATAGTCATACTATCTTGATCTACCAAACAAAACAAAATTACATCCCAGAACAGAGACAATAAAACCACACAAATGATGCAACGACTACAAAATATTATGACAAACAAAAACTAAATGAAAATAGGATAAATAAACCAACAATAAGTCACTCATATATAATTCTTTCTGGCGTTCTGGGAAAATAAAACCCCGAGGGGAAGGAGACTGGGGAAGAGGGGAGGGAGAGGGATTATTGGGGGAGGGTTGGAGGGGGTGCCTGATCCTCCACTTTCCTCTACTGCAGTCTTTTTACGTCACGCTTTTGTGAATCTCTGTACAGGACGGGACCAGAATTTGTAGTAGTAGTATGTAGTAGTAGTAGTAGTAGTAGTAGTAGTAGTAGTAGTAGTAGTAGTAGTGGTAGTGGTAGTGGTAGTGGTAGTGGTAGTAGCGGTGGTAGTAGTAATGGTAATAGTAGTAGTAGTAGTAGTAGTAGTAGTAGTGGTAATAATCATATTAATAATGATAAAATCAGTAATTAGAAGAAGAATATTAATCATACTACTACTACTACTACTTCTACTACTACTACGTACTACTACTACGTACTACTACTACTAACAATAACAATGGACTATTTGATAAAATTCACAGTTTCATGTGTGTGTGTGTGTGTGTTATCAAGTGTGTGTGTATGTGTGTGTGCCAATCAACCAATCAAAGACCAAATTCTTTGTGATAAATGGCGGTGTTGGCGATTCGGAGGTGTTGATTGTGAACGGGTTAGTGGTGGAGCACTGCCAGATGTATGTGTACCTTGGCTCGCCGTTCACGAGTGATGGTTCAGTGTCATCCGCCGTCACAGCTCACGCTAAAAACAAGATGTCCCATGTCTTAAAATTTGTCTCCGTTGTAAATAAAAATAATGATGAAATCAGTAATTAGAAGAAGAATATTAATCATACTTTATGGTGAAAAAACGAGTCTTTGACGCAGCACTGATGTCTTCATTGATTTATGGATGTGAATCGTGGATAGGAGCAGACCTGAAACCCATGGTGAAGCTTTACAACTGGTGCTTGAAAAAACTACTAGGAGTTAGGAAATCTACGTGTAACGATGTTTGTTATGTGGAATCAGGTTACCCCACTTTAAAAAGACTTTGTGAAATATAGACAAATAAATTTTTCCGTATGAGTGGCATGAGAGATCCAGTATAATGATGACCCACTTGCTTTTTTAATAAATTTAGTTCAAAATTTCCCGGAACATGTACAAGTAGATTAGTTAGGAAACTTTGTAAATGAGGATGTAACACGTTAAGTGAAGCAATGTTAAATGTAATTGACGGTATAAACAAAGTGATCATCTAGAAGATTAACTTACAAATGTATCAACCGGAAATGGAATTTCATGAGGTATATAAAGAAAGAAATGTAAAAAATGAAATTCATGGGGTTATCTTTCACACAGTTCCGTAGCAGTGGCCATTCACTAGCGTGTGAAACGGGTAGATGGAACAGGCGAGGCAGAGGCCGCCTGCCGCTTGAGGAAAGGCTATGTAGGTGTGGTGACATACATATTGAGCAACACGTTATACAACAATGCCCCATGACACAAAGTATTAGAGATTTATACCAATTCACCACGATCAACGAGTTATTCTCCATTCAGTTTTCACCTGCAACTCTTTGTAAAGTTATTCATGAGGTTCTGAATACCTATAAGTAACTAGATAGCCAAGGCTGGAATTGTTAATATATTGAGCATATGCTGTGGACTACAGTTATAATTAGTTGATAGTTTAATGATTGTTTAAATTAGTATTTAGGAATTATGTTTAATGATTATTATGTTTAGGTTAGTATTTAGGAATTATGTAATATCAATATTTATACCTGCATACTGTGGTCAATAAAACTATCTAAACTATCTAGCTGTGTGTGTGTGTTCAAGTGTGTGTCTAAGTGTGTGTGTGCGTGTGTTCAAGCGTGTGTGTGCGTGTTCAAGTGTGTGTTCGTGCGTGTGTGTGTGTGTGTGTGTGGTGTGTGTGTGTGTGTGTGTGTGTGTGTGTGTGTGTGTGTGTGTGCGTGCGTGTGTGTATGTGTGTGTGCGTGTGTGTTCTTGCGTGTGTGTGCGTGCGTGTGTGTGTGTGTGTGCGGGTGTGTGTGTGTGTGTGTGTGTGTATATGTGTGTTCAAGGGTGTGTGTATTCATCTAGTTGTATTCATCTAGTTGTATTTTACAGGGCCAGAGCAACGCTCGTATGGCCCCGTCTCCATATCAACATTTATTTTTCTCATTCATCTTTAGTGTTGGCCGAAGCCACCACCCCGGGAGGGGGGTTACAAACCCCCGGCTAACACCCGGTACCCATTCACTGCTGGGTGGACAGGGGCTCGTGTTTTAAGGAAACAGCCCGTTTGTTTTCGCTCCGCCCGGGGATCGAACCCGGCACTTCTCGGTTGTGAACCGAGCGTGTTACCCTTACACTACGGAGTACCTCAAGGTTGTGGTGTGTGTTCAAGTGTGTGTGTGTGTGTGCACGTGTGTGTTCTTGCGTTTGTGTGTGTGCGGGTGTGTGCGTGCGGGTGTGTGTGTGTGTGTGTGTTCATGTGTGTGTGTGTGTGTGTGTGTGTGTTCAATTGTGTGTGTGTGTGTGAGTTTGTGTGGGTGTGTTCAAGTGTATGTGTGTGTGTGTGTGTGTGTGTGTGTGCGTGCGTGTGTGTTCTTGTGTGTGTGTGTGTGTGTGTGTGTGTGTGTGTGTGTGTGTGTGTGTGTGTGTGTGTGTGTGTGTGTGTGTTAGTGTGTGTGTGCGTGCGTGCGTGTGTGTTCTTGCGTATGTGTGTGTGCGGGTGTGTGTGTGCGGGTGTGTGTGTGCGGGTGTGCGTGTGCGTGTGCGTGTGTGGTGTGTGTGTGTGTGTGTGTGTGTGTGTGTGTGTGTGTGTGGTGTGTGTGTGTGTGTGTGTGTGTGTGTGTGTGTGTGTGTGTGTGTGTGTGTGTGTGTGTGTGTGTGTGTGTGTGTGTGTGTTCAAGGGTGTGTCATGAAGTGGGTCATTAATCTTGCACTGACAACAAAATGGCAAGTTTACAAAAAAATTCTATTAAAAAAAAAAGGTTGGGCGGCGTGAGCTGCTGGACACAGAGACAGACTAGACAAGGTGATGGAAAAACAATACAAAAATAAGAAAAAATAACTTGAAGTAATAAGTAAATATCTTTAACCAATACTCAAAACACAACTCTATACCATTACATAAATAAAGAACACGTATTTAATTATTTGAATGAACCAAAAAAAATATTCTTTTTAGATACTTACATGATATAAAATTATATAAAATGATATAGTACATGCAAAGCCTACTGTATACAGTAGTCTCTGGTACATGATATAAAATGAGAGTATGATAAACACAGTAATAACTAAATAAGAAAACAAATTGCAACAATATTAAAAGAGCCTTAGTAATTTGGATTCAATGTGTAACAAAGTGAGAAAATATGAGTTGAAAATATTGGTTGTATAATATTCTCAAAAATAGAAAAGGTCATCGTAGATATAACCAGTAAAGTTTGCGATTCCATCCGATACAGATTTTCATGTTGATAACAGTGTGGTTGTAATTTTGTATTCTTATTTTAGATAGGAGCATTTTTTGGTTTTCCATCGAGAGAATGTGAGAATATGTTGAGTAATGTGAAAGAAAATGGAGTGCAGTATATACAATGTCTATCTTATTTATTTTTGAAGGACTACTTTTTTTTTTTTACATCATAAAGGACTGGCCAAAGGTACAGCAAAAAGAGGTAACACAAAGCCCGCTTAGTTGCCAGTCCCTATAAAGAAGACAGTAAGAGAATACAAAAACCGGGGTAGCCCAGTTTAGTTCGGGAGGTGTCTTGTCACTCTTCTCTTGAAACGATTTAAGTCATAAGAAGGTGGAAAAATAGAAACAGGAAGAGAGTTCCAGAGTATATCAGTGCAAGGGATGAATGAGTAAAGATACTGATTAACTCTTGCATTAGGAAGATGGACAAAATAGGGATGAGAATGAGTAAAAAGTCTTGTGCAGCGAGGCCGCGGGAGGAGGGGGGGGAGATGCAGTTAGCAAGTTCAGAGGAGCAGTGAGCATGAAAATAACGGTAGAAGATAGCAAGAGAAGCAACATTGCGGCAGCGATTTAAAGATTGAAGACAGTCAGTCAGAGGAGTTGATGAGACGAAAAGCTTTTTACTCAACCCTGTTTAGGATAGCTGTATGAGTGGATCCTCCTCAAACATGTGAGACATACTCCATACATGGGCGGATAAGGCCCCTGTAGAGAGCAAGCAACTGGTAGGGAGAAAAAAAAGGACACAGACGCCACAGGACACTTCTTAGTCTTAACTTCTTAGAAGCTGTTTTAGCAAGAGATGAGATGTGAGATTTCCAGTTCAGATTTTTAGTAAAGGATATTCCAAGAATGTTCATTGTAGAAGAAGGAGATAGTTGAGTGTCATTGAAGAGGAGGGGATAGTTATTTGGTAGGTTTTGTCGAGTAGATAGGTGAAGAAATTGGGTTTTTGAGGCATTGAACAAAACAAGGTTTGTTTTGCCCCAATCAGAAATTATAGAAAGATCAGAAGTTAGGCGTTCGGTGGCATCTCTCCGTGAATCACTTAGTTCCTGTTGAGTTGCACGTCAAATACAAGACGTTGAAAAATGCAAGGTAGAATCATCAGCGTAGGAGTGGATAGGGCTTTGAGTTAGACTTAAAAGATCATTAATGAATAATAGAAAGACAGTATATGATAGCACAGAACCCATGGGAACACCACTATTGATAGATTTAGGAGAAGAACAATGTCCGTCAACAGTAGCTGCAATAGAACGGTTTGAAAGGAAACTTAAGATGAAGGTACAGAGACAAGGATAAAAATCGAATGAGGATAGTTTGGAAATTAAAGATTTGTGCCAGACTCTATCAAAAGCTTTTGATATGTCAAGGCCAACAGCAAAAGTTTCACTGAAACCCCTAAAGGAGGATGACCAAGATTCAGTTAGGAAAGCTAGAAGATAGCCAGTAGATCACCCTTTACGGAAACCGTACTGACGATCAGATAGAAGATTGTGGAGCAGATAGATGCTTAATAATCTTCTTGTTATGTATAGATTAGAAAACTTTAGAAAGGCAGGAGGTCAAAGCTATAAGACGGTAGTTTGAAGGATTAGAACGGTCACCCTTCTTAGGAACAGGTTGAATGTGAGCAAACTTCCAGCAAGAAGGAAAGGTGGAAGTAGATAGCCAAAGACGGAAAAGTTTGACTAGGCAGGGTGCAAGCACAGAAGCACAGTTTTTGAGAACAATAGGAGGGACTCCGTCAGGACCGTAAGCCTTCAGAGGATCTTGGCCAGAAAGGGCAAAGAAAACATCATTACGAAGGATCTTAATAACAGGCATAATATAGTCCGAGGGTGGAGGAGAAGGAAGAACAAGCCCTTCATCAACCTGAGTGGAATTTTCAGCAAAGGTTTGAGCGAAGAGTTCAGCTTTATAAATAGATGAGACAGCTGTGGAGCCATCTGGGTGAGGCATAGGTGGGAAAGATGCAGAAGAAAAATAGTTAGAGATGTTATTAGCTAGATGCCAGAAGTCACGAGAGGAATTTGATTCAGAAAGATTTTGATATTTTCTATGAATGAAAGAGTTTTAGGTAAGTTGAAGTAAAGATTTGGCATGATTACGGGCAGAAATATAATGAGCATGAGTTACTACTACTACTACCACCACCATCTCCACTATGGGGAGTTTTCTAATAAGCTCACGCTCAAGCCTGTTTCTCGCGCTCTCATATCCTTTGCCCTTTGAGCCTGAATGATCTATCATTTACCGTAAATTCCCTGTACTTTTTCGGGACATATCAGAATTACCCTTCAATACAACAACTGAAACAGTTCTTAATAAAAAATGTAGTTTATCATTTTATTTGTCTGAAGTTGATGAAAATATTGGCAAAAGAATTGAATATTTGAAAACTCAATCTTTAAAAATCGTCTGTTCATAAAAAGACGCAAGTTATAGCAGAATGAAGCTTCAGGAAATATTTACTTGTATAATAAATATTTGGATGTTTGATGAATTTTGTTTTGTTGTATGTATAATTTTCGGTTTGATATAGGTTGTGCACTCTCTCTCTCTCTCTCTCTCTCTCTCTCTCTCTCTCTCTCTCTCTCTCTCTCTCTCTCTCTCTCTCTCTCTCTCTCTCTCTCTCTCTCTCTCTCTCTCTCTCTCTCTCTCTCTCTCAGCATCATGCATCTATTCAACTTTGATCCTTCCTCTTCCTCCTCCTCTTCCTCCTCTTCCTCTTCCTCTTCCTCTCCTCTCCTCTTCCTCCTCCTCCTCCTCCTCCTCCTCCTCCTGAATGAATCCTCCAGTGGATTGAACGGAGCTGGGGCCTGATTGACTGCTGCCTCCCAAGAAAGCGCCAGGCAAGGCTGCCGCACCACCCTTGAACCTCCACACTGTGTTCCCACCATTACAAAACACACATAACATGACCTATCTATCAAGCACTAAACCTACCCCCACAAACTAGTAGTAGTTAGCCATAGATTACAGCTTTCAACTTTCCTCACAAATTCCATGCAGTTTTTCTATACTGCATGGTATCACTTCATTTCCGGCCAGCTTCGGCTGGAGGGATGGGTGGGTGGGGAGGAGCCTTCTACTTTCCTATCCTTTCTCTCTTATCATCTAGTTAGTGTAGTGTAGTTAAAGCAAACAGCCTTGTAAGGACCTATCGGTCTGTTGCTGTTTGTGTTTCCTTTGTAATCCTTTGTAATCCTCCTCCTCCTCCTCCTCCTGATGAATCAAAATGAGGGAGGACGACACGACTCTCATGTCAATAAGATTTTGTAGAAAGTTAATTTAGGCTGTAATTTTGCCTGACTGATAATTAATTGATTGACAGGAGGAGGAGGAGGAATACATAGGAATACATAGGAATAACAGACACCAGGAGACCTATTGGTCCATAACGAGGGTATATGCTGAACTACATACTACTATCAACTACATGTAAGAGGAACAGTTGGAAAAGGATACCATGTCCCTAAAGAAGATAGGAACATGGAAGTTTCGTAGTGAAGAATGATAGGATATGAAGTATGCTAACTACAACTACCACTAGCATTAATCGATCCGGGGGACTATAATATGAATTCGCAGGGCAATATCAAAACCCATTTACTTTACAGTGCGCGTCAAGTCTGTTTTTAAATGAAGTTATTGTGCATCTTCGACAACATTTGCTGGTAATTTGTTCCATCGATCAACAACTCTAACATTGAAATAATTTTTACGGAGATCTGTGATGTAGCGCTGACAATTTAGTTTTAAACCGTTGTTTCTTTGTGTCACGTGAGGAGAAGGCTCAAATAGGTTCTCTTGATTGTCAATGACATCAATTCCTTTAAGGACCTTAAAGGTTTCTATCAAGTCCCCACGGATTCTACGATCCTTTAAGGAAAGCATATTAAGCTTCCGCAGTCTCTCTTCATAAGATGCATTTCGAAGAGATGGAATTAGCTTGGTTTCTCTTCTTTGAACTGATTCCAATTTGCCTTGATCTTTTACGCAACAAGGCGACCAGAATTGAACGGCATATTCTAAGTGTTGCCTAACCAAAGACGTGTATAAACGTGTCATTACTTGCGAAGTTTTATGTTCAAAGTGCGTTTAATGAAGCCCAACATCATATTCGCCTTTTTACTGGCAGCCAGGCAATGCGTACAGGGTTTAAGATCATTACTAATGATGACACCTAAATCTTTTTCCTGATGTACTTCTGTTAACGATTCATTTTGCATTTGATAAGTTATATTTGAGGTTATCGTTATACAGGGTGTAACACGAGTTTCTGCAAATATTGATACAGGAGGAAGAGCATGTTATACTAAGCAGAAAATATTCTATACACATATGCTTTTTGAAGCTTCCTTTAGACGTGAGATGAAGTGAAAAAAATTAGCGCGGCCAGTGTTTTCGCAATGGCAGGCGACGTATGGAGGTAGTGCAGTGTGTACTCGCGGTTGTCTCTCGGTGAGATTTTGAATGATTTAATCTTAATGTTTACTAGTAATGGAACATTACATTATCTTATAACGACACAATTGTTATTAATGGACATGTTATTTACTAAATAAGCAGTACATGAAAACAGCAGGGCTGTAATAAACAATATTGTAAAAGGCTAAGTGGCATCGTGTTGGAGCGGAGTAGGATGTAACACGTGACACAGCTGGAGGGCAGCCTCGCAGCCTAGACTCCCCCTCCTCCCCAACTCCGACGTCATATACTACGTCAGTTCCGACCACTAGTTCTTATTTCCGATATATTTCAAGCACTTGTTACATGCTTTTATAGTTAGTACTCTGTGTTTTTATAAAGATAGTATATGCTGAGAATGTTTATCTAACTCTTCTATACCGGTAATATATTATGGAATTCAACAAGCTGGTACATAATGCCTGTACTCGTATATAAGTACAAAACATAATTGCATTGCATTGTATTGCATTGCATTTATATATGAAACATGTTTCACCAGGAAAAACAGTGGATTATTGCCTAACAGTGCGTAAATGAGATTGTGGAAAAGTTTATGTTAGCAGCCTTGACGGCTCCTCGCACCTCACGTCCTTGACTCACACTGATAAACGTGCCAGCCCTTGCTACGTAGCTTCCGATGATTTTGATAAACTCCCGATCAATTTAGATTACTTTTTCTCTTGCGAAATATATTCTACATTATAGTCATCAAAGTATATAAAACAGCAACGCGTGCTCACGACATTACTGCACCTCATACTGCAGACACCTGTTGGGCAAGGGACTGCAGTTCCAGGAATGCGTAGTTCTGCACACCATGGGATTTCTGCAAATATAAATGAAACTAATATTATAGTTACTTGTGCGTATAGTTTACATTTTCTATTATGTGTGGTTCATCATTGTCTCATGATACATAAATGATATAAAAGGACATCAATTCTTACTTCAATTGAAGGTACGTTGATACGGAGGTAGGGATGTAGAGGCTGTACTTGTTGTCTGATCAACGAGGAGGCGCGGTGGGGAGGAACTGCAGCCTCGTGCCCTCTCTCTGGATAAGATACTTTGATCCTATCTAGACACTATGCAAGTACCAACTACAAGGTTATTGACTATACAAAGCGCCACCACACCAGGACGAACTTGATGGACTCGAACCGCTGACCGAATGGCGCAGGGACTCTGCAACACCAGTCCGTGATTCTACCAACCGCGCCACCCTGGCGGGTCCTCTCTCTGGAAAATTCCCTATCTTTCCTCCCCCGTTTTCTGGGTAGGAGTTTTCCCTCTCTCAGATGATTCTCCTGGTTTGGTCTCGGATGTTATACGCATACTGTAGAGTGTTGTGAGCAGTGAGAGGTTACGGTGAAATTGGGCAGACCCGGCAGAGGGGCTCAAATGATCGTTGTCACTCTCCCCTCCTTCTCACTGCCTGAATCCTTGATATAGTCATGGCCATCATTATCATTAGACAGATCACTGTCTCCCAATTCAGTGACATTTTCATCTCTGAGAATGTAAAAAAACTGCGATTCAAAAATCAGCTGGAAGGGAGCGTGGCTGTGTGACTGCATGGGGATGGCTCTCGCGCCAACAGAGTACCAAGCCTGCAGTGCTGCCAACAAAACAATGGTGCCGCACTCCCGTACAAATAAATGAAAGCATTATATAGCTTTTGTAGCTGGCATAGTGTTGAATGTTATTATACTGTACGTTATCATTAAATAAATAAAACAGAGGTACAAGAACATAAGATAAGATTTTCATCCTATCTAGACACTTTGCAAGTACCAACTACAAGGTTATTGACTATACAAAGCGCCGCCACGTCAGCAGGAACTAGGCGGACTCGAACCGCTGACCGAATGTACAGGGACGCTGCACATTGCGAGCTCACGTCTCTACCAACCTTGCTACCCTGACGGGCACAAGAACATAAGCATTTCAGCTGATATACGTAATATTTTATTAAACTTCTCGTTGTCATGTTTCTTCTATGCAAAATAGACAGTTCAAAGACAAAATAAAAATAATTTGAGCTGCAATAATAAAGCCTACCAATAATATAAGGACATTTGATTGTTTTCAAGACGATAAATTACCACAAAGTACAACAAAATCGGCTCCGTATATATATGTACTAAACACTTATCCTAGGAGTACGTATATCTATGTACTAAACACTTTACGGGTTAAGTCGCTATTTAGTGTCCATGTCTCACAACCATAGGGTAAGACAGGGATAACAAGCGACTTGAAGATGCGGATTTTTGTCCTCCTGCACAGGTACTGACAACTACAAATACACCTGCTGAGCGAGTCCATAACACCGTGGGCTATGCCAATCCGCCGTAAGACTTCTTGACGTGACTCGCCGTCATTATGGACTGCGCTACCAAGGCATGTAAAACTTTCCAAGATCTCAATGTCATCGCCGCACGCAGGAACAGACTGTACTGTTTCATCTAGTAAGCCTCCAAACACCTGGACCTTGGTCTTAAGCCAGGAGACCTCAAGTCCCAAAGGCTTTGCCTCCACGTGCAGCGCTTCGAGAGCCATCACCAGGACCTCCAGCAACTCAGCAAAGATTACTGCATCATCGGCAAAAACAAGATCAGTGATCTTGGTGCTGCCGAGGGATGATCCACAATCACTTTGATCTACAACTTTGCCCAATACTGAGTCCATATAAGTGTTGAAAAGTGATGGGGCAAGGACGCACCCTTGCTTCACTCCTGTATTAACAGGAAAAAAGCTGGATACACCTCCCCCACACTTCACAGCACTCTCAGTCCCAGAGTACAGACCGGTCATCAAACCATTAGTCCTTGCAGGAATCCCGCAAAGTCGCAGAAGATCCCAGAGTGACTCACGATGCACTGAGTCAAACACCTTCTTGAGGTCAACATAGGCTGCAAGCATCCCCTGTCGAAATTCACGTCGGCGTTCCACTAGGACTCGAAGCGCTAGGATACGGTCCGTTGTTGACTTACTAGGCGTGAACCCAGACTGCTGAGGTCTCTGATGCTTCAGCAGATGACTGCGGATCCTTGTCAGCAATAGATGGGCAAGCACCTTGCCTGGCACGCTGAGCAGTGTAATACCGCGGTAATTGTTGCAGTCTTGACGGTCCCCTTTCCCTTTCCAGATAGGGACGACCAGCCCCCTTTTCCAGTCAGGAGGAATGGTACCTGATTTCCACACGGCAGTCAGGACAGCATGCAACCCGCGGATCATGGCCTCACCCCCATCTTTGAGGAGCTCCGCACTGATATTTCAAACACCAGCTGCCTTTCCACCCCTCAACTTTGCTACAGCCTCTCTGATTTCGTCAAGAGAGGGTGCGGTTTCGTCAATGGGAGGATCGGCATCCACTGCCTGTAACCCAGTTGTGTGAAGCTGCTCAATTGGAGGTTTCACCGTGAACAACTGCCCAAAGTACTCAGCCCAACGAGCCATCTGCCCATCCATGTCCGACACGAGGCGCCCATCTGCTGCCCGAATAGCACTCGCCCCGAGATGGAGACTTGGAACGGAGCTTCTTCAGCGCTCGGTAGGCGGGTCGGAGGTCATTAGCGTTCAAATGGCCCTTGATATCCTCAGCGAGACTCCTGACATAACTCTCCTTGTCTCTCCCCAGGAGGGTTTTAGTCCTACGTGACAGAGCCCTGTGCTGGTCCTTGTCCTCAGCCAGCCTGGCAGCGCGACTCTCCTCGATTTTATCCAGCGTCCCCGTCGAGACGAAACCACGCCTTGACCTCGTGCGCTCCCCAATACACTACTTGGCAGCATGTAGAGTTTCACGTTCGAAGGTATCCCACAGTTCTACAGGGTCCTCGAGGGCACCGCGCACATCAAACCGATTTGATGCATGCATCAAATCGGTTTGACTGCATACTCATGGGCACATGTCGAGTCCTTAAGTTTCTCAAGATGAAACACAGTATGGTTACCTCTTGAGAGTCTTCTGGACTTGACATGAAGCTTAAGTAAAGCAAAACAAGTCTGTGATCAGCTGCAAAGAACTCAGCACTCCGGTGAACCCTGCAGTTCTGGAGGATCCTCCAACGAGTACTAACGATAACGTGGTCGATCTCCTTTGATACCCCTCCGGCATTACTATACCATGTCCAGCGGTGCAATACTGGTCTCTGATACCAAGAACCTGCAATTCTCAACTTTCTGGACCTCGCAAAATTCAGAAGCAGAGAACTGTTAATGTTTCTGGTACCGGAGCCATGGGGACCAACACATAACTCGTACCCATCTCTCACAGTGCCAGTAGTATCATTGAAGTCGCCCAAGACAATGAGTGTGTCCCGAGGATGACACTGGTCTAATACAGAGTCGAGTTTGGGTAGAACATTTCCTTTGCTTCAGTTTTACGTTCCTCGATAGGAGCGTACACTGCAACCAGAGACATGAAACCCAGAGTGTGTTTCATCCTCACCCGCATTATACGCTCATCAACCGGAGTAACTTCAACAACTGACGGCTGCAGTTTGCTGGAGATGCCTATTGCTACTCCCCGGACATGGTGACCATTGCTCATGCCGGACTAGTAGTAGGTGTAACCCCCACTGCTAGTCTCGCCACTGCCAGGCCTCCTCGTCTCAGAGAGTCCCACTATATCCACCACCAGCCTACTGAGCTCGCCCGATAGGAGAGGTAGTCGACGATCGTCTGAGAGGCTCAGAACGTTCCACGAAACCCGCACGAAGAACCCTCCGGAGGTTTATCCCAGGAGTGATTCGACGGGCAGGTGCCGCCTCTGCACCGCCCCGGCTACCCCCATAAGAAAAAGATGGGCTAGGGGGCCCTACCACTCGATTTACAGTGCGGAATTCCCGAGGGCTTTGCCCCGCACTCGTCATAGGTAAACCCCACCCTGCGTCGGCATTGGAGGGGTCTGCGTGGTCGGGCCTCCCGGCAAAACCGGGTCGGGGTCGCGATTACCACGCTCTCGGCCTCTACCTCATATTATCTTCGTGGTTAGCTTTTACACGGAGGGGGTGCAAGCCCGTCCTCAACCAATCTATGTCAAGGATTGGCCTTACTGCTCACCGTGGCCAGGGACGCAGAACCCCGTGTAGGACTTAACCCCAGGCTGCCAGCTATTTCACCCATAGCTGGGGCTGGATGGCTATTGACTCAATAGTGAGTTCATCTGCCTTTAAAGTTGGTCTTATTTTTAATCCATCTGGGTGTCCAGCACACCCTCCTCACTACTAGAACCAGTGGGGTAGCCGGTTTAGTCGCCGACGATCCGACAATCCGGCTGGTTGTTTTGTTTTGTTTGTTTTGTTTTGTTTAGAGGATAATTCCTCAGAGCCATAGTGATCTACCGCTGCAGCTTAGTGTTGGCCGAAGCCACCACCCCGGGAGGGGGGTCACAAACCCCCGGCTAACACCCGGTACCCATTCACTGCTGGGTGGACAGGGGCTCGGGTTTTGAGAAAGACCGCCCATCTGTCTTCGCTCCGCCCGGGGATCGAACCCGGGACTTCTCGGTTGTGAGCCGAGCGTGCTAACCACTACACTACGGAGTACCCGTCATACCCGTCACAACCATAACCGGTTGTATTGGGTTACATGTTACCAGTAGCAGGGGACAACCCTGACCAGACACTATAGTAATATTACCCTTTATATTTCTACCCGTTATCATACCAAATCTTTACTTCAACTTATCAAAAACTCCTTCATTCATAGAAAACGTTAAAATCTTTCTGAATCGGATTCCTCCCGTGACTTCTGGCATCTAGCTAATAACATCTCTAACAATTGATCTTTTTCATCATTCCCTCCTATGCTTCACCCAGATGGCTCTACAGCTGTCTCATCTATTTCTAAAGCTGAACTCTCGCTCAAACCTTTGCTGAAAATTCCACTCTGGTTGATGAATGGCTTGTTACTCCTTCTCCTCCACCCTCTGACTATATTATGTCTGTTATTAAGATCCTTCGTAATGATGTTTTCTCTGCCCTTTCTGGCCTAGATCCTCGGAAGGTTTACGGTCCTGACGGAGTCCCTCCTATTGTTCTCAAAAACTGCGCTTCTGTGCTTTCACCCTGAATGGTCAAACTTTTCCGTCTTTCTCTATCTACTTCCACCTTTCCTTCTTGCTGGAAGTTTGCTCACATCCAACCTGTTCCTAAGAAGGGTGACCGTTCTAATCCTTCAAACTACCGTCCTATAGCTTTGACATCCTGCCTTTCTAAAGCTTTTGAATATATACTTAACCCTCTCGCATTCCGTAATTATATTTATGAATTCTTGCTCGTGGCAGCCCGTGGGAGAGGCCCTCAGAAGGGCTTTTTTACGCGTATTTTTTTTTCCAGTGTATTTTTTTCCTATACCAAATACTCTTATCAGTGTAAATGTTACTGTTTTCTTTGGATATGTTTTTTCTATAAGATTATCGCATAAAAACTATAAAGCACACAGAATAAATACCATTATGAGACTGAATGAATATGCATAAACAGTAAATTGATTTCAACTCTTCACTAGAAAAAACTTTCTGAGAAAACATTAGACGTGTTTCATACCAAAAGAAGCGGAATTATATCAGTCTTCCATAGAAACCATTAGTTTTCTGATAAGGGAAAGTGCTCCGTGGTAAAGGTAGCATAAACTAAACATTTCGCGCGAAACAATATCTTTTTTTACATTTTCTAGACTTTTTCAGCAATGTTATACGATACAGCTTTAAGTTTTGTTTCACTGTGTAGGACTCCTGAAAACAAAGAAAATGAATGTAAGTTTTTAGTTATATGTCAAAATCTTTTTTTTTGGCGAATATTTCTTGAATATGTTATCAAACATCCAATTATTACGGACAGTGTAGTATCTTCCCACCTTCTTTTCTCGAAACTTTTCTCACTAAAGTAATTTTTCTATGTATACATAAACTATATATGACGTTTTTCATCAGCAGTTCTGGGAGGTCTTCAGAATATTCGTATCTGCAATATTTCCTCAGATATATCCGTGTAAACTTGACCATCTACAAGCAGTGAAATATTATTTACAACCTATATAATTTGGTTAGTTGGTTTGGAAAATATGCACTAAAGTTGTATAGATGATATGTCCACACTGTAAAGACAAGAATGTCACTAAGCAATAGTTTCTACCCTCAATATTTTTGGAGATGAAGTTTTTTATAGCTAAACCCAATTCTCCTCTGCCCTGATATAGTCACCGCCTTCCGTCTCACGTTTCCAATATTTGATGAAATATACTGTAGTAATAATATAAAAAAAAAATATGCATACACACACATACGTGCACACATACGCCCACAGTCAAGCATCACAACGATCGAAGATGCGCTTGTTTCAGTATATTTTTTTCAAACACACTAAATAACCAATGTACACACACAACCATATAGTGTAGGTGCAAACACGAGGTTATAAAAATCTAAATGTGTGCATGTGTATATTACATATTATACATTATATATAGTATATAACAAAATTACCCGTGTGTACAATTTATATAAAAGTCAACTCGCACTGTACACTTTCACTTTCTATATCATAACCTCGCTAACACACACGTCAACCATTCAAGCTAATAGGCTATATAGGATATAGTTCGCTATAAACTTCGTTGATGAGCTTGAATTGTCCGTTATCAACGTTACACGATTATGTATAGCCTATTTCCAGTACATAGTATCGTGATCCTCATTATATATGTACTGACAGGTCATTCACATAGATTTATTATGCAACAAATACACGCGAAAGCACTGAACGCAGACACTTGAGTCCACGGTCGGCCTTTAAATCACCGCCGCTCACAACGCCCTGACAGGCTGACTGCCGGGAGGCAACTATAATATTTGATGTGCGCTCTACCATAAGAATGCTTACACAAGGCCGCCAGATAATTAGTTTTCAAATAGATCAGCTTACTGAACACTTGCCCAAAAATGACGCAGATAACGTTATTTATCGATTTTAGGCGAATATTTTTCTGCCGCGGAGGGTTGAATGACGCGTTTCGCGTCATAGGTGTTCCAGACATCAATTCTCGAATGACGCATAACGCGTCATAGAATGCAAGGGGGTTAATAAAAAGATTCTTAAGCATCTAGCTGTTCACAATCTTCTATCTGATCGTCAGTACAGTTTCCGTTAAGGGCGATCTACTGGCGATCTTCTAGCTTTCCTAACTGAATCTTGGTCATCCTCCTTTAGGGGTTTCGGTGAAACTTTTGCTGTTGCCCTTGAGATATCAAGAGCTTTTGATAAGAGTCTGGCACAAATCTTTAATTTCCAAACTACCCTCATTCGGTTTCTATCCTTCTTTCTGTACCTTCATCTTAAGTTTCCTTTCAAACCGTTTTATTACAGCTACTGTTGACGGACATTGTTCTTCTCCTAAATCTATCATAAGTGGTGTTCCCCAGGGTTCTGTCCTTTCACTTACTGTCTTTCTATTATTCATTAAAGATCTTCTAAGTCTAACTCAAAGCCCTATCCTCTCTTACGCTGATGATTCTACCTTGCTTTTTTCAACGTCGTGTATTAGACGTCCAACTCAACAGGAACTAAGTGATTCACGGAGAGATGCCACCGAGCGCCTAACTTCTGATATTTCTATAATTTCTGATTCGGGCAAAGCAAACCTTGTTTTGTTCAATGTCTCAAAAACCCAATTTCTTCACCTATCTACTCGACAAAACCTACCAGACAACTATCCCCTCTTCTTCAATGACACTCAACTGTCTCCTTCTTCTACAATGAACATTCTAGGACTAACCTTTACTAAAAATCTGAACTGGAAATCTCACATCTCATCTCTTGCTAAAACAGCTTCTAAGAAGTTATGTGTCCTGTGGCGTCTGCGTCCTTTTTTTCCCCTCCCAGTTGATTGCTCTCTACAGGGGCCTTATCCGCCCATGTATGGAGTATGTCTCACATGTTTGGGGAGGATCCACTCATACAGCTCTCCTAAACAGGGTTGTGTCAAAAGTTTTTCGTTTCATCAACTCCTCTCCTCTGACTGACTGTCTTCAATCTTTAAATCACCTCCGTAATGTTGCTTCCCTTGCTATCTTCTACCGTTATTTTCATGCTCACTGCTCTTCTGAACTTGCTAACTGCATGCCTCCCCCCCTCCCGCGGCCTCGCTGCACAAGACTTTCTACTCATTCTCATCCCTATTCTGTCCATCTTCCTAATGCAAAAGTGAATCAGTATCTTTACTCTTTCATCCCTTTCACTGGTAAACTCTGGAAATCTCTTCCTGTATCTTTTTTTCCACCTTCCTACGACTAAATCTTTTCAAGAGAGGAGTGACAAGACACCTCCGGAACTAAATTGGCCCAACCCTTTTTTTGTATTCTCTTACTCTCTTCT
>JACEEZ010026183.1:0-37500 GCA_016584305.1 Chionoecetes opilio | reverse complement strand
GACGGCGCACGGTGAAAAGTCGATACGTGTGAATCGGGCCTAACAAGTGTCATAGAAAGTGTTAGAAAACAGAAAAATAGGATCAGGGCTTTAGAAAGACCTGAAATTAAGTAAAAGTGAGTGAAGTGATCGCACAGCCACCGTAACCTTGGCTGCCTCTTGTCCGGCCTGCATATTCACGAACTGTACTCCACTGGCGCACTCCGATTCAAGTGTGTGGAATTCTAGAGTTTTGTGGCAGACCCAAAGAAAACGCGCGCGCAGCAACACACCGTATGGTGGAAGAAACTTGCTTTTACTCTGTCCTACGTAATTATAGCCCGGGTTCTTATATGTTTATTTGTTGTGTATTTACATGTATTGTTAAGATAATAGCAGCAAACGGGCGCAAAAGGCGTAAAAGATATGTTTACGGGGATAAATAAGCTGAGCACGGCTCAAAAATAAATTTCAAAACAATATATCGAAAAACTAAGTCCAGATTCGTGATCACACGTACGAAAGCTAATAGAAATCAAGTGTCATCAAAATCTGGGGCCAAAAAAAAATTGGCCAAATTTTGAAGGCTGGAAAATGTCGTGAAAAACACATTATATGAATATCTCAAGAACCGTAGCAGCTAGGCGAAAACGGTATAGAGTATAAACGATTCAGCCTGCGACTGTGGTTCCTCTGGTATAAACAGATTAAAATTTCATCAATAAATAATCCAAGAAATCAAAGTTTTGTAAGGGTAAAAAAAAAATTATATCTCAATAACTTGATTTGCAAAGAAAGAACGGATAGATGTATAGGGTAGATCTCGTTGAGCTGGACATAAATTATTCATGTCGATTTACGTCTAGGGTCAATAGTTGCATTGTAAAATGGATAAAACCAAATGAAGCCAGATTGTTGGTTTAATTTGCATTTGCGGTGGGGTGAACATTTTCAGAATTGTTTATCTTTATTGGGTAGTTATAAAAACTTGCTAAGGGGTCTAAACAACATGTTGACATGCAATAGAAAAATTACAAAAAAACATTTTTGGCTAGCACATTCAGCTTGAATATCACGCCGATTTTTTTTTTTTTTTTTTTCGAGGCCGAATGGCGTTTTGCTGTATCTAAATGTGCTTAGACTGCAAAACCATTATTTGTATTGTACAATTTTAACAAGTAACTGCTTGAATTTACACAAACAAACAAAGAACACTAATATAGGAACATAGTTCACTTAATTTCTTTTCATAGTTTTTCATATATTATGTTGAATTTTGGTTTCAAATTTGGGCATTTTAGCCTGCGACTCCAACCGGACCCGTATAAACCCATCGCGGCTATCCTTCCCACAGACCGCCGCCGAAGCTTCCGTAACAAGCTTGATATGTCTCTCGACCACTTGCGTGTGACAGGGGTAGCGTGAAAAGCCGACGATTGGCGTGACATCCTCGTGGATGAAGCGTAGAAGAGTCTCGTCATCAATCTTCATGGTCACCGGTGGTTCCGTGATTGGTTCCTTGCGCCAGTCAATCATAGAAGTGTAGTCTTCGGCTTCGAAGTTCAGAGTTGGCACCTTAAAGACCCTGACCGTGCCCGGTTTCGCTTCTTTTCTTGCTTTCATGATGCGACGTACACCGAGTTCGCGTATATGGGGTCGAGCGTCGGTTATCATACTGAGAAGAAGATTCTCGGGATGTCCGAAATAACCATTTCTTTGTATAACGGGGTCGACGACACGATGAAGATCTTTCTTCATGTAGCGAGATGTGTTGATCGTTTCAAACACGTGCCTTCCTCCATCTTTGCACGAGGGTTTCATCTTTATCGCAAACCACATGGGTGCATGAACTCTGACAATGAAGAGAACAAGCTCTTTGAGTTGATCTGAGGGGTTCGCTGTAGACACATACAGACGTAGAATGCGATTGCCTGTAGTTAACAATCTCGAATGATTCATTAGACCGGGATTTCGTAGAGAAAGGTCAACAGGACACACACCGACTGATATGGCGTTACACATGTCGTGAAGGTACTTCTGATCTGTTGATAAATCATCAGGGAGTGTCGAGGGCATTTCACACTGAATGTGTGAAAATGTCACTAGCGGTAAAGCTTCACAGGTTGGTAGTTGTTTACCGATCGGTCCTGAGAAGCCTTTTGGTCCTGTGGTCTTCCCGTCGAGATGAGTGAAGAGATGCCTCAATGGAAGCTCATTCGCGTGAAGTTGGCAGATGAACCAATTAACTGGTCGCTTTAGAGACAGTTCAAACAATGGAACGGTGCCGCCTTTTACTCCAGTGTTGACTACTGTGCCGTCGCATCCCAGAGCCATTATTTCTGTTTTATTTACACCTCTCTCGTCTAAATATTTTATCAGTTCAACTGTTACAACTTTGCTAGAGCCGCTGGTTGGAGTTATGTGTCCAAAATAAGACGACCCCGGTTCAGATATGATTACTATATGTTCTTCGCTCGTGACCTCTCGATGTAACTTTCCGTCATCTTTTCTCACTTGCACCATGGTCTTGTCTTTGCGACCGTCAAAATAGAAGCCGCTGATGTCATTGTCTCTTTCCTCGCGCACTTGACTTCTTTTCTTGCTTCGCATGCGTCTTATCTTGCTTCTGTTTATCACATGACTGACATCGCTTTCGGGAACTATTCCGATGTCCTGTAGTACAGCACTCGTTATACTTGCTGCCGCCCGGTCCGATAACCCATGACGGTCACACGTTAACGCTACAGACGGAGGCTTCACTCGCATCTGATTACCTTTAGCTTCCTGCTTTGGCGTTGATTTTTTAGGCGTGTTCGCAAACATTTCAGAGTCGCTATCATCACTCGTAACATCGTCATTAGAATTAGAATTAATGTCATTGATCTCCATGTTGGTTGATGATGGCGTCGATGGTTCGGGACTTTTAGCTTTGGCAGGTGTAGTTTGTCGTCGTATTGCCTCATTCCTGATGTATTTTTGTTGCTGCTTGCCACTCTCTAATCTATCAACACCGGCTATTATCATCAATCTCTCACCTCTCTGATCTACCAAAAAATTCTTGTTCTATTACCGGGACTTTTCTTGACTTTTCACAAGCACAGGACTCAATCGGTTGGCATTTACAGGAGCTTATGTCAAACAATGTGTCGGAATCTGCCAGAAAAATAGTAATCATCTCTTTATACTTGTCGGAATCTCGCCTGGCCTTCGGAACCTTCAGCATTGCAAAATATTTGTGATGATATGTTTTCAGCATATCTTGTATGCGCCTGTGGCTGAGCCGTGGAAGTGATGATTTCTCCCATATCATAACAACATCCACTATAACGATTTCAGCGATAGCGTGCTGCGAAGGTTCTTTGTTGGATTGTTCTTTTAGGGTGCGCTTGGTCAGGTTATACAGCTTCATTACGTCTCCGTATGCTGGTAGCCGGTTCTTCGGGAGCGCACTTGGTGCTCCAAACAAGGTGCATGATACGCTTTCTTTTGTCTTGACAGGAGTAGTCATTGTGTGCCTGAAAAAAAGGCATAAAATTAAGCACGGAAGGAAGGAAGGAAGGAAGGAAGGAAGGAAGGAAGGAAGGAAGGAAGGAAGGAAGGAAGGAAGGAAGGGAAGGAAGGAGGAGGGAGGGAGGGAGGGAGGAGGAGGGAGGGAGGGAGGAGGGAGGGAGGGGGAGGGAGGGAGGGAGGGAGGGTAGGAGGAGGGAGGGATAGGAGGGAGGAGGGAGTAATTTTTTTCGCACGATAAAATTGGACTTTTCCCGTTTTCTACGCACTTTTTTTTGATAAATATGTGGATTTTCAACTGAATTACTAGAATTTTTTTTTATTATTTTAAATTTTCGCCAGTTTTTTTTTAAAAGGTCGAAATTTTAATATATCCAATTTTTAATATATATAATAAAATTGCCCTTTCCTCCACCCTAATTTCAGTCCAAATTTATTTTTTTTCTCATTCTGAATTCTTGTATAAATTTTACTCTTTCGATCGTGAATATATTTGTATATAGTTATTTTAAAGAAAAATATTTTTTTTAAAAGGCTAACAAAATTATTTACTCATAGATTACAGTAAGTTTGCACAATATTTGTATTCTACATCGATTATATATCTTATATTACTTATTTTTTTTCTTCTCTCTCTCTCTCTCTCTTCTCTCTCTCTCTCTCTCTCTCTCTCTCTCTTCTCTCGTCATATATTAAATATTTCTATAATATATATATTCTTTCTTTCTCTCTATTCTTCTTCTCTCTTTATATCTATATATCACTATTATTATATATATTATTATATATATATATATATATTATATATATTATATTATATTTAATATATATATATATATATATATATATATATATATATATATATATATATAATATATATATATAATATATATATATATATATATATTAATTAAGTCTCAATGCACTATTGTCTAAGTTAGTGACATGAACATTGTGTAGACACGCAGATCGCAATGTGTTGGAATATACATCCCGTGCTCAACTTATTTATCTCTGTAAATATTTGCTACGCCCTTTTCTCAAAAAACTATTCTTCTTTGAGGAAATAATATACAACAAGTATTATTGCACATCGAAAGATGTACAATTCTTTTTAACAAGAATTTCATGAATGTTTGCAAATACAAATTTTCAACATTTGGGGCTGCAAAATAAACCAAAAATCTGGCTTGATTTGGTTTTATCCATTTTACAATGGAATTATTGACCCTAGACGAAATTTGACGTGATTAAATTATGTCCAGCTTAACGAGATCTACCCTATGCATCTATTTGTTCTTTCTTAGCAAATCAAGTTATTGAGATATAATAAGTTTTTTTACCTTTACAAAACTTTGATTTATTGGATTATTTATTGATGAAATTTTTATTTGTTTATACCAGAGGAATCACAGTCGCAGGCTGAATCGTTTATACTCTATACCGTTTTCGCCTAGCTACTACGGTTCTTGAGATATCCATGAAAATGTGTTTTTCACGACATTTTCCAAGGATTTCCATTTGCCTTCAAAATTTGGCCAAATTTTGTTTGGCCACAGATTTTGATGACACTTGGTTCCTATTAGCCTTCGTACGTGCTGATTACGAATCTGGACTTAGTTTTTCGATATATCGTTTTGAAATTTCTTTTTGAGCCGTTCTCAGCTTATTTATCTACGTAAACATATCTTTTACGCCTTTTGCGCCCGTTTGCTGCTATTATCTTAACAATATATGTAAATACACAACAACTAAGCATATAAGAACCCAGGCTATAATTACGTATGACAGAGTAAAAGCAGGCTTCTTCCACCATACAGTGTGTTGCTGCACGCGCGTTTTCTTTGGGTCTGCCTTATAACACCAGAATTTCCCACACTTGAATCGGAGTGCGCCAGTTCGTGTAATGGTTAGGAGTACAGTTCGTGAATATGCGTCCGGCCCACAGCCTCGACCCCTGCCCGACCTCCACCCGCCGGTGTTGCCAAGCGCCTCTACTCAAATCGATTATTGTTTTTTTCGATCGATTTCTCTCGATTTACTACGACCGGACAGAAACAGCGGGACAGGGAGGTGAAGTGAAGTAAAGTGAAGTGGCAGTATAGTGCAGTGACAAGTGACCTGTGCCAGTGTTCATTAATGACCAAATGTTAATGCTGTGTTGAAGATCGTCACTCAGCCACGCTGCTTTGCTCCTTAATTCCCTAGGGAGACCACCGTCTGGCTACACAGCCTCTACCTGCCTCCCTCCCTTCCTCATGTCTAGCCCCGCGGACCCCGTTATCGCCAGGCGGGACCTACCAGGTTATCACCCAGAGAAGTGGTGTGCTGTGTGGAAAGGCATCATTAAAAACATTATACGTTAGTTGTGAGGACGAAAACTGCCTCAATCGATGTCACACTAGTTGTCTGAACGGTACACCAGTATACAAGTGTGACTACACCGAGCAGCTACGTGCCCAAGCTAACATAGCAGATCCCGTGACCCTTGTTAGCGAGGAGGCAGACACACCCTCCCAACCGCTTCCACTCGTCGCTCAAGAGAGTGAGGCGAGGAGTCACTGGGAAGGCCTAGAAGGAGCACAGCTCATCTCCCTCGTCGAAAAGCTCACGGAGGAAGCTTCTCGGTCGCACGCCGTTATCAGGTTCCTCGAGGAAGACCGGGACCTGATAATACAAAACAGGGAGGTGTTTGCCTCAGCACTCAGACTTGCTGACAGACTAAAAGCCTCCAAGCAGCGCCAGGCAGAAGTAAAAACTTTTCCCCAAGCTGTCAGTGCCTTCTCATAAACCATTGACGAGCACTTGGAGGAAGTTTGCCAAGGATCTGAGTCCTGGAGGAAGTGGTGGAGTTCTGGGAGACCAAGGAAGCTAAGGTTCACGGCAAGGCCTGACACCCATCCCAACCTCCTTGAAGATCACCTACCACCCACCGTCGCCCCCTCCGCTACAGCAGCGACTGACCCCCCACCTGCACCCCCCACCACTGCTCCCCCCACAACAGCGGTGACTGACCCCCCACCTGCACCCCCCACCACTGCTCCCCCAACAACAGTAGTGACTGACCCCCCACCTGTACCCCCTACCACAACTGTCTCCACTGCGACCACCAGGGTTGGATCAAATACTGACTTTTTACAATTGAAATACAAATACAAATAATTTCGTTTGGGATTCCAAAAATACAAATACAAATACAAATACTTTTCTTCCTAAATCAAAAAATACAAATGCAAATACAAATACTTTTCTTCCTAAATCTACAAATACAAATACAAATACTTTCGTTTGGGATTCCAAAAATACAAATAAAAATACAAATACTTTTCTTCCTAAATCAAAATACAAATTCAAATACAAATACTTTTTCTTCCTAATCTACAAATACAAATAAATACAATCACTGGTTCAAAATAAAAAAAAAAATACAAGTACTCATACTTCAGATTTCATAGCTACTAATAAAAAATACCCCCTGAAATATACAAAAAAAAAAATTTGTTCACACAAGTTTATATCTGCATTCTACTATCATAATTGCATTTAATCATCATTAATACCCGGAAGGTTTCCGGGCCCGATTTTTTCCTCGCTCAGGAGTGTAAAAATTACCGGCCTTACTAAATACTCTTTCAGATGGTGCCGACGTTGCACCAGCACCCTAGAATATTTTTGGCAAAAGGCTTCAAAATGTTGAAGCTCTTGTTTTCACGCCAGTAACTTTTCAGCGGGTTGATATCAAAACCCAGCTCACCTTCTTCTAGGTACGCCCTCAAGTTTCTGCCTTTACCACTGTAATTCGCTGTTGATGCACTCACATTTATTTCCCCAGCTGTGGCATGTAGCAAAAGCCGAGGGGGGTTTGCACTCATTCCACCTTGTCTTGATTGGTGCTTGTGGTGACGAAAGGCTCCCTCTCTTGAATTTTTGTTCTTCAAAGACAAACCTGAGTTTACTCTGAAAAAATTTTAGGTCCACAATCTTTAATTTTTTTCCTTTTTTATTTCCTCACATGGCAGCCATGCCAACTTAAACCTGGGGTCCATGACAGCTGCGGCAATGACATCAGTCGTCTCAAGAAACGAATGCAACCTCTTTTTGATAAAGACTGTAGTTGCATTAGCCAAGTTTAAGCAGTAGGATTGGTTTACTTTCCGTGAATAGTTTTGAGGCTTTGCTCAAGGCCAAATACAACTGGTGAAAACGAAAGAAGTGTCACCATGTTTTCTCCTTCCACTTCCGCATCGCCCTCTTGGAACGGTTCCAAAACTTGTATCACTTCTTTTAGCATTGCTATTTCCATTCCTTTCAATTCTTCTACGTCTTGTGCGATCCTAGGACGAATAGCTGGGGTTTGACACCATTAACGTCTTTGAAAACTGACTTAAGCATAGTCAGTTGAGAGTTCCATCTAGTAGCGTTGGCAGCCTGCAGTGAAACCCCAATCTTTTTCCAAGAACGGTGCTGCCACAGTAGATCGACGTTATTGCAGCTACAATCTACAGCACTTGTGTATCACAGTTGCAATTGCGCTGTTTCTGACACAGGGATCATTGAAGCATCTCGTATGCAGAGTTTTTGTGTGTGTGCAAAGCAACTGGACCGATCCGGTGAAGAAGGGAAAGGACCTCATTCAGATCAAGTTCTTCTTCCAAATATCAAGGTTACGGTGTCTCCATTTCATCGATACTTTCATTCCTCACTTCATTTCCATATAATCCTGGTAGACCAGACATAAAATGCTCTCACCATAGACGAAGCATTGTCTGCAACCACCTTCCTCACCTTGCCACGAATTCCGAATTTGTGACTATATCCTCATATGCTGTAGCAATGTTCACAGCTGTGTGTCGTTCTACAAACTGATCGCAAGCAATGACACGCGATTTTAGCTCCCATGATGAGTTGATGAAGTTGTACAGTGACAGCAAGAAACGATATCATTTCCCGAATTCGTCCAGGAGGTCCAATGTCAGGTAAATAAACTGGGTTTTCAAATTCTGTCATCAATTTTGCGACTTAATGTCTTTCGCTCCTCTGCAGAGTAAACTGCTTCTAAGTGTGTTTCTGCTTTGGAAAACACGAAGCGTGGTTTTCTGCTTCGTGTAGAAGAGCTCTAAAAGTTTTCTTTTTCCACAAAATCCCTCAAAGGCGTTTGGTCACAATGAAATGGAGTCAAAAGATTTCTTTACCATAGCCCGTTGTTTGATGTGATTAGTGTTAATTTTGTTCTCTTGTGGATGCTTGTTTTGAAGAACGAAAGGTCATTTTGTGCTGTGAATGTGATCCACAGCTCTCAGGGCCTTCTTTTTTTTCCTCTGCTGCTCTCAATGTCTCATATTCAGCATACTGAATTTGTTGAACTCTTCTGAGGGGATAACCTAGGTTAGTTTTGCCTTAGTTGTTTGCCGAATACGTTTTTTTTGCACTGCAAAGTCCCTATAAGATTCATGTCAGAAAGACTTGACATTACAGAATAAATTTTGCCAGTGTAGCTGATATTTTGAGGAAATTGTAACGTCCTCCCACCTCCCCTCATCCCCGTTAAGGCATCTGGTGTTCAATTCCCTTTTATCCATCTCCAAGAGAAAAATGAGAAGTGGGAATCAATTTAATTTCCTTATTCTTCTTCTTCTTTTTCTCTTCTTACTATTATTATTATTATTTCATTTTTATTTTATTATTAAATTATTATATTTATTTTATTAAGGTGTTACACCATGAAATTTTAATTTGTTGATATTTTTTTATATGAAGATAATTGAGCTTTACTATATTCATTGACTAAAAGATGGTTTTTAAAACCTTTTTCACCCACGTACCCTTTGAACATTCTTAGCGTTATCATATACCCCTCCTTCCCCTTTGTGATTAAAAATAATATTAATATAAAAAATAAAAAAACATTCAGTTAGGGTATATTGGTAGTGAAATAGCATAAAACAACATAATTTCACTCCACACATCACTACACCAACCCTACCTTTGCATCACCCAAAGTATAAACAACATAATTTCACTCCACACATCCTACACCCACTCCCACCACACTTGGAAGTGCTTGCCCCTGAAAAACAAAAGTTTTTTTCTCTCTATCGCAGAATAAGATGTGGGCCCTAATGATAATGTTCTGCTTTATTTACCTTATTTTAAAGTAAGTAATTGTAAATATTTTTTCCCCACGGCGGTGGCTGGGGTCAAGTCAGAACCACCTCCACAACCTAGGTTTCCGTGTCATTAGTTTAGACTCATTACTGACTGAGCCCCATAACATTACAATTTGCTACAGGTTCAGTCCGTGTCTCATAATAGAGCCTGACGGCAGTACATTAGCATATTCCTTTTCCACACCATGTACGTAAGTGTAAAAAAAAAAACCTAATTCCTCCCGAAATACTTTATGGTAAAATCATTAATTATAATTAAAATCTTGTGGGCGCATAATTGAAATTAGAATTGGAAAGAGATGAACACCCACACACCCCACTTACCTCTAGTTGGCACAATTTGAAGGTATTTGTAGGTCGTCCTCCCTCTTGGGCTCAGCTTCAGCTTGTCATGCTGTCAATAATTTAAAAGTACATAACTCGCGCCACCAGCGCCAGCAGTGTGACTGGAAGTGGGACAGGATGGTACTCGTACGCGACGTGTACTCCCGTCATAGTTTTCGTAATCATGGTTGTTGTTTACTCTCTTCTCCCCCTCTCTCCTCTCCTCTCTCCTCTCTCCTCTCTCATCCTCTCTCTTCCTCTCTCTCTCTTCTTCTCTCTCTCTCTTCTCTCTTCTCCTCTCTCTTCTCTCTCCCTCTCTCTCCTCCCCCTCCCCTCTCCTCTCTCCTCTCTCCTCCTCTCTCTCTTTTCTCTCTGTGTGTGTGTGTGTGTCAAATGATTTTGACTTCGAATATCAAATATAAATAAAAATACAAAATACTTTTTTTCTGGGTGCCATGATACAATACAAATACAAAATACTTTTTTATCTGGATGCTAAAATACAAATACAAATACAAATACATTAAAATTGTATTTAAATACAGTTCAAATACAAATACAATTGTATTTGATCCACCCCTGGCGACCACCACCTCACAAGGTGACGCTGACCCAACCAGCGCCGCCAGGGCGGGTACTGGGGCCAGGCAGGACCGAGGTACTAGTCCCGCGCGAACACCACCCTCCGCCACCCCAGGCACCACCGCCTCCGGTGGAAAAAAAAGGAGAAAGGGAAAAAATAAGAGAAGTGTGAGGTCGCGAGAAGTGGCGAGGACAGGCGACCCGGGAGCCCCCAAAGGCGCCAGCCAGCCACGGAGACAAGCCCCAGAAAAAGTGTGCAATTACTGCGCACGTAAAGGGCACACAGCTGTGACCTGCTACGCCCGAAACGCCGACCAGCGCCAGGAGCGGCTCTTCAGGCAAATTCTTGCGGAGGGAAGGTATTCGGCAACCCCTCTCCCCGCACTACCACCTCAGCCAAACCCGCCCCAGCACCCACCACAGCCCAGCCCACTCTTGTCGCAGCTTGGTGCCTGGGGTCATAGCCAAGGTCGGCTGTGGAGCCCTCCCCCCCATCGATATCCTCAGCCGGGCCCTTTAAACTTCTATCACCCCGGAAACCAGGCCCCTGACGCTCTCCCCCTTCCATCATGGTACGGCCAGAACGTCCAAGCCATACACTAAAGATTCTCTCCGCCAATGTCCGTGGTCTCCGAACGAACATCGGAGACCTGACTCACAACTGTGTACTACGACATAATGCAGACGTAGTTGTGGTGACGGAGACCTGGCTCAACAACGAGGTGGAGCCTACGTTCGGCGAGATACGTGGCTACACCCAATGGAGCAGGAGGGACATCCCTGAGCGAGCAGGTGGCGGAGTTGCTGTCTGCTTCAAGGAAGGAGTGCAAGCCCAGCACCTCGATGTGGTCCCGCCTCCCCATATGGAGGTGATGTTCTTCCGGGTAGTGCTGGCTGACCGCTCAGCCATCCTGCTGTGCGCCATGTATCGCCCGCCACGTCAGGGACCCGCCTCGCTCCAGTACCTCACTGGGGCCCTGAACGACCTGATGTTGGAGCACCGCTGCAGGCACGTCTTGGTGGTGGGCGACCTCAACCACCATCTGGAACAGCATGCCTATGAGAGCCTCCTCACTGTGCAGGGCTTGACGGACCACGTGACCTTCCCTACACACAAGCCGGGAGGGGGACACTGGACCCTGTCATCTCTGACATCCAGGGGGACACTCTCTGTTGTCACCAGCTGGGATTAGTGGGCAGCTCTGACCACCACGCTGTCTTAACACAGATAGATATAGGCGTGGCTCGGGACGAGGCCACCTCTCGTACTGTCTGGTTGTGGGATAAGGCGGACTGGGCCTCCTTGCGCCGTATTCTGAGTCATACGGCGTGGGGTACTTTGCTGCGGGACGGGGCGGATAATATGTCGTGAGCCCTTACTTCCCGCCTCCTGGCCCTTCAGAGACGCCATGTGCCACACCACGACTATACCACCAAACCCACGGATCAGCCATGGTTTGGCTATCGTTGCTGTGTTGCTGCCGAGGCCAAGTACTCAGCGTGGCTCCGCTACAAGCGGAACTCGACTCGGCGCAACAAGGACCTGCACCGAGCGGCCTGCAGGAGGATGGTGGTGTCCAGCAAATGGGCCATGACAAAGTGGGAAGAGGACTTGCACCGCAAACTACGAGGCCCAGGCGTGGGGAACAAGACTTGGTGGTCCCAGGTTAAGGAAAAACAGGGAATCAGCCGCCAAGATTCAATTCCTCCCCTCACCAAGAAGGACGGAACAGCGGCCGTCAGCAGCAAGGAGAAGGCTCAGCTGCTGGCTAATCTCTTCTCTACAAAGATGAAGGTAGAGGCCCCCCGGCAGCCCCCGCCTCGTCTGGAGCAGCAGTGTGAAGAGACAGTCCACAAGGTGGAGGTGACGCAGGCGCAGGTCGAGCACATCCTGCGAGGGCTCGACACCAAAAAAGCCACTGGCCCTGATGACGTCAGCCATCACTTGTTAAAAAATTGCGCAAGGGAGCTTTCTGTCCCTCTCACCACAGTCTTCACTGCCTGCCTGCAGGAAAACATCTGGCCTTCAGTGTGGAAGGAGGCTCGAGTGGTTCCTATACACAAGAGGATTTCCAGATCTGACCCCAAAAACTACAGGCCAATCTCCTTGCTGTCTGTGGTGGGGAAAGTGTTCGAGAGGATCGTGGCAGAGGTAATATGTCGTCACCTCAGCGACAACTACCTCCTCTCGGACTAACAGTTTGGGTTCAGACCTGGACGGTCCACTTCTGACCTACTGATGCTCCTTACCCGAAACTGGCAGGAGGCCCTGGATGACGGCCAGGACACTGTCGTGGTGGCCATTGACATAGCGGGGGCCTTCGACAGGGTGTAGCACGGAGGCCTTCTCGAAAACCTCCCAGCCAAAGGCATCCAGGGTGACCTCCTGCTGCTCCTGGGGAACTACCTGCAGGGAAGAACCCTCCAGGGCTACGTTCAGTAGGGTTTCTCCGCGCTATACGTATTTCTGTTCCCTACTGAACGATTCACAACACATTTTGCAACCAAGATAGCAGCTGTCGAAATTTATCGCTGTGGCTCTTCTTATTCTCGCAGAATAACTTGTTGATGCCCCTGTATTTGATGCAGCAGAAGGTATAGCAGCAGGAAATTAAATATTAAGGAGGCAAAAAGAGGAGAGAAGAGGAAAGGCTTTTTTCGGCCTCTGTTTACATATTATATTATGGCGCGAGCTGGCAACCCAGCGGCAAACCACCTCCTCGAGTCCAGTGTGCGGGAGAGAAAAACGAAACGCAATTCGAATTGCGAAATCGCAATTCGAAGCGTACGAATTGCCTTACTGAACGCACCCCAGGTCGTCGTTAACGGGCAGGCCTCCGAGTCCCTGCCAGTGGAAGCATCAGTCCCACAGGGCTCTGTGCTGAGGCCAGTCCTGTGGAACATCTACGTGGACGATCTTCTCCGGCAGCTGCCAGCAGTCTCGGCTTATGCTGATGACTGTACTCTCTCCTGCTCCTACCCGCGACATGACAGTGGGCGTGCTGCTGATGAGATCAATCAACAGCCGAGTATTATACAGGAGTGGGGTAGACGTTGGCAGGTGACCCTTGCTCCGGAGAAGACACAGGAAATGGTGGTCTCTCGGTCCCCTGCTGCCGGGCCAGCAGTGGAAGGGAGGCTGCGGTTTGGTGGCGTTCCTCTCCCACTCCAAGAAGCCGTCAAGGTTCTGGGAGTAGAGGTGGACCGAGAGCTAAGGTTTGACGGCCACATCAAACACATTGCAAAAAAGGCCTCTCACAGGGTCTCTGCCCTGCGAAGGGTAGCCAGCTTTTTCGACAGGGGAGGGAAGCTCTTGCTATACAAGGCCCAGATACGACCTTACTTAGAGTACGCCGCCCTCTCCTGGATGTCGTGTGCGGCCTCGCACACTAGGAGGCTGGACAGCATCCAGCTTCGAGCCCTATGATTGGTGGATGCTGCAGACCCCCCAGCCCAACCCGAGCCGGTGAGTCCCCTCAACTCACTGGAAAACCGCAGGGATGTCGCGGCGCTTGTGGTATTCCACAAGGCACAGGTGCAGGGAGTGCCACACGTGGCTGGGTTACGACAGCCTCCGAGAATTGCCACGCGAAGCACGAGAACGGTGCTTACCAGTGGTGATGCAATGGAGGTGCCGCATTCCCTTTCCAGCCAGCACCAAAGCACCTTTGTGGGCCGCGTCTCCAGGATGTGGAACATTTTCACGGCCTCCGTCCCTCACATCCAGGAGATGAACACACAAAGTGTAAAGTTGGTGGCCAATCGGTGGAAACAGTCGAAGCCCACCCCGCTGACGCTAGTGATACCGTGACACTTAGTGACAGCAACAGAGCCTCAACAAACACTTTAGTGATGCATATATGTATATAATGTTAGTTATTTCAAGTCTTTATATTTGTGTGTATATAGTTATATTTAATTTGCCCTTAAGATAGGCAGCACACGACAGTACACCTTTGGGCTTCTTGTATATTATATAGTGTGTTTAAATAAAAAAAATAAAAAAAAGAGCGAGAGCGAGAGCGAGAGCGAGAGGAGAGAGAGAGAGAGAGAGAGAGAGAGAGAGAGAGAGAGAGAGAGAGAGAGAGAGAGAGAGAGAGAGAGAAATAAGAGAAAACAAAATTATATAAAAAAGTGACACGAAAAAAACATGAAAAGGAGAGAGAAAGAAGGAATACAGGAAGGAAGGATGAATAACAAGAAAAATAGAAAGAGTAGCGGGATGAAATAACAAACAAATTGAAAGAATAGAAGAATCAAAGTAAAAAGGAAATACGAATGAACATTTAATGAAGCCAAAACAGAAGACAGTAAATAATGAAGAAAGATGAATAAAGAGGAAGAGAAGATAAGTATAGACTAAAAGATAGAGATTTGTGAAGTGAAGAAGGAGGAGGAAGAGGAAGAATAATGATACAGGAGTAAGCAGGGGAAAAGATAAAGAGATAAGGTGGAAGGGAGAGAGATAATGAAGAAAAAAAAATTCTCTCCATCCATTCCACATGATCCACATCCACTCATTACCTTCTATATCTCCACTCATAGCTATTAAATCTTATCCACCTACACACTCTAATCCACAATCCACATATATCCATACACATAGGTGGGCGCGATAACGAAAAAATTTATCACGATAACCGATATATCGATAACGATAACCTTATCGGCGATAACCAATAATCGATAACTGGCGATACATTTATCGCCCGATAAGGCGATAACCGATAAATCGATAAATCCAAAATTCCAATACTAGCAATAACGATATTGATATTTTAAATAAAAAATCTTAAATGCTATCAGTAAACTGTTAGAAAACCCTTCATTTACCTTTTGCACACTAATATCTTCTAAAGTCAATGTTTATCCTGTCTCTTCACTAATGAAAAGTACTGTTTTTAAGTAAAATAACTACATTTGAAAGTTTAAACTACTAAAAATATCTTTTGCACAGCCACAGTCTAGACCAGGTTCTGCAGCATGTTCCCTTTCATAAACATGAGCATGTTGAAGTTTTCATCAGACAAGGAGCTCCTCTTGGCCCTGTTGATGTCCTTGCCAAGGGAGAACAAACGCTCCACCACGGCGCTGGACGGCATCGCCGTGTTGTACCTCAAGAAGAGGTCAATGAGCACCTTCTCACTGTTGAAGGCTAGGTCTGCCAGAAAAAAATCATCAAAGAACGCGTAAAACCGGGAGCGCGCAGGAGCAACACCTCCCCATCCGACAGCTGGTGAGAGACTGAAGCTGAGCGAACGTTTTGAGAAGACGTCAAGACGGTTAGCTGGGTTTAGACCGTTGTTCGGTTCCCAGCTCGGACCTACATATTTCTGCCTCCAAGGCACGCGCGGCTCGCCCCTGTGCTAAACTGGAACCAAAAAATTAAATTATCGATTATCGCTAGTTTGGAACCAAAAGTATCGGCGATACCGATGAATCGATAACGCGGTATATTTTTTTATCGGATAACCGATAACCCGATATCGTTATCGCGATAAATTATCGCAATAATTTATCCCGATAACGCCCACTTATGTCCATACATCTAATCACTCCATCCACTCCACTATCCACTCTCATTCTATCCACCAATATAATGGATCAAGAAAATATCACCATTTGATATACTTTTTTGCAAGTTTGGATTTTTTTTTCTCTCTCTCTCTTTTGCCTTATAATCTATGTTTCTGTTTGCTCGCCCGTCAGGGTGGCAAGGTTGGTAGAGACGTGAGTTCGCAATGTGCAGCGTCCCTGTGCATTCGGTCAGCGCTTCGAGTCCGCCTAGTTCGTGCTGACGTGGCGGCGCTTTGTATAGTCAATAACCTTGTAGTTGGTACTTGCAAAGTGTCTAGATAGGATGAAAATCTTATCTTCTGTTTGCTCATTTTAAGAACCTTCCCGCTCTCCCTCACTCTCCCTTTCCCTCTCTCTCCCATTCCCTCCCCCTCAACTCTCCCCTTCCTTCTTTCTGTCCCTCACACTCCCGCCACAAAAATACATCCTGCCCCTCTCTATGTCCCCCTTTAATATTTTGTGGTGTGTGTGTGTGTGTGTGTGTGTGTGTGTGTGTGTGTGTGTGTGTGTGGTGTGTGTGTGTGTGTGTGTGTGTGTGTGTCCCTTTTAACTGCGATGAAAATGTGTGTGGTTGTCTGAAATTATATATTGTGTGTGTGTGTGTGTTGTGTGTGTGTGTGTGTGTGTGTGTGTGTGTGTGTGTTGTGTGTGTGCTTGTGTGCGTGTGTGTGTGTGTTGTGCTGTGTTGTGTGTTGTGTGTGTGTGTGTGTGTGTGGTTGTGGTGGTGCTGTGTGTTGGTGGTGGTGCGTGCGTGCGTGCTGGTGCGTGCGTGCGTGCTGTGCGTGCGTGCGTGGTGCGTGCGTGCGTGCGTGCTGTGCGTGTCGTGCTGTGCGTGCGTGCGTGCGTGCGTGCGTGCGTGGTGGTGTGTGTGGTGTGGTGTGTGTGTGTGTGTGTTGTGGTGTGTTTGTGTGTGTGTTGCTTTGCTGTGGTTGCTTGTGTGTGCTGTGCTTGTGTGTGTGTGGTGTATTGATTCAGTCTGCCTTTCTGTCTGTCTGTCTATTCCAAGCTCGCCTCTGCCTCTTTCTCTCTCTTTCCTCTCCCTCTCACCTAAAACCCCTCCAATGTACAAACCCTCTGAAATCCCTCCCTCTGAACCTCCTCTCTTCCCCTCTGAACCTCCCACGCTGAAACCCCCCCGAAGACCCAACCCACCCCAGGACCCCAGGGAGGAAGGGCCTCGCCGCTGCCTGACTCGTCTCTTCCTCACCGCAAGGGGTGTGTACAAGTTTGGTCAAAAGGCGGCGTGAGGGAAGATAGCCTTGTTACTGGCCTGCCCATTATTCATGCCGCGAGAGGAGGGAGAGGAGGAGGAGGAGAGAGGAGGAGGAGGAGGAGGAGGAGGAGGAGGAGGAGGAGGAGGAGGAGGGAGGGGAGGAGGAGGAAGATAGAGAAGAGAGAGGAGGAGGATGATAGGACGAGGAGGAGGAGGGAGGACGAGAGGATGGGAGTGTAGGAGGGAGGAGGAGAGAGGAGAGGAGGAGGAGGCAGGAGGAGAGGAGGAGAGAGGAAGAGGAAGGGAGAGAGGAGGAGGAGGAGGAGGAGGAGGAGGAGGAGGAAGGAGGAGAGGAGGAGGAGGAGGAGGAGGAGGAGGAGGAGGAGGAGGGAGGAGGAGAGGAGGAGGGAGGAGGGGAGGAGGAGGAGGTAAATATAAGGAACATAACATAAACTTGCAGCTCTACTTTATCTTTTACTTGACTATATCACAAATACCTTCACCCTCTATACCAGTGATTCCCAACCTTTACACCTTGGAGGAACCCCTGTAATCATTTTTCATATATCAAGGAACCCCTATAATTATATAGTATACTAATATATATATATATATATATATATATATATATATATATATATATATTATAATATATATATATATATATATATATATATATATATATATATTATATTATATATATATATATATTATATAATATATATATATATATATATATATATATATATATATATATATTATTTTTTTTTAAGAAAAGTTCTTGAGCAATATAATTCATATGAAATCTACAATTACATCACATTTCATGAGAGTTCACACTAATAAGTCAATAATGTTATGACTTATCTTCAGTGTTACACTTGGGCTTGTTTCTCTTTGCGTATCTGTGAAATTCTTGGCCGAATTTTTGACAGACACACACGCAGTTCTTCCTCGACAGACAGAAGACGATTTCTTGATTTGCTTTTAATGACGGTCAGACATGAGAAAGCTTGTTCTCACAGGTAAGAAGTTGAAAACTGGAGTAAAACATCCAATGCTTTTACTGAGATGACAGGGTACTCTTGCTTTGCTGAAATCCAAAACTTGTCAAGTGATACTTCATTAAATTTCATTTTCAAGGTTCGATCGCACTGTAGCTCACTCAGTTCTTCCTCTACTTGCAGACTAAGTAGGTTTTCTGTACTTGGTGAGAACTCAGTGAAGGGGTTTCTCACCCAGTCATACCTATCTGATAACAAGGAGGGGAAGTACTTATGAAGTTTTTTCTGACAGTGATCCCAAATGACTTGTAATTAATGGAATGACAATTTCATATTCAGTCTGAGTTTGAACTTGAAGTAGGAGTGGAAACATTTCGACGTTTCCTCTTGAAAGGTGCTTTTTCCAAACAGCTAGTTTAATTATTCTTAAATGCAAAAAGTTTGTTTGTGGAAGTCAGAATGTTTTCCTTCGCACCCTGCATGCTGGTGTTCAAGTTATTTAAATGCTGATAATTATCTGCTAAATATGCTAGATTCATTTGCCAGTTTGTAGATTCAAGACATTCACAGAAACTGGATTTATTATTCTCTTTGAAGAAAAGCAGCAGTTCCTGTCGCAGCTCGAATACCCTTGTCAAAACTTTACCTCTCGAAAGCCATCGAGCCTCTGTGTGCTGGAGAAGCGTCACGTTATCTTTTTGCATGTTTTCACACAACTTTGCAAATATGCGAGACTTCAGAGGGCGCTGCTTTATAAAGTTAACCATGTTCACAGTTATATCAAGGACTTGTTTTAAATCATCCCCAATAGTTTTTGAAACCAGAAATTCTCGGTGGAGAAAGCAGTGAGTTGTTATGACTTCAGGGTTTTTTTCTTTCACGCGTGATACAAACAAAGCCTTGTACTGAGCCAATTATTGAGGGAGCACCATCAGTGCAGATTCCAACGCATCGGTACCTTGACAAACCACAAGATTCCTGGTAAAAAGCTAAGATGTTGAAAATGTCGTGGCCTTTGGTAGTTTCTGGCAGTTCTTTACAGCAAAAATAATTTTCCATTATTTCACCTTCATTTTCAAATCGTACAAATGCCAGCAGCTGAGCTTTACCAGTTATATCAGTTGTCTCATCTACTTGGAGAGCAAAGTTGTTATTTTGCAGTATTTCAGACAAAATACCAGATACATTGTTGGACAGGTCATCCACACGCCTACTAATTGTAATATCAGAAACAGGAACCTTGTTTAATTCACTTTCAGCTTCTTCACCTAGCATTGTTCTCACAATTATTTTGCAAGCAGGCATTATTAGGCTTTCTGCAATAGTGTGACTTTTCATTTTCTTGGCAACTAGCTCAGCCACTAAATAGCTTGCTGCTTGGGCCTTATCACTGAAAGTTACCTTCTTTTCAAACACTTTTCTTTTTTCTGCTGTGAATCCAAGAGTCTTCGAAAATAATCCACGGTTTTATTTGACAAGTGGCTGTGATTAGTAGTTAAGTGTCGCTTTAACTTGGCTGGGGCCATAGCTGTGTTAGCGAGCTTTTTCCCACAAACAATGCACAAAGGAAGTGGACAGTTTTCTTCTCCAGTCCATGTAAAGCCAATGACCAGATAACTGTCATTGTAAAGGCGATTTTTTTTTACATCACTCACTTTTCCTTTACTCGTACTTGGCTGTGGTATTTGTGATTCTTCGTCACTGTCCTCCTCTCCACTAACATGCTTTCTTTTCAAATATTTGAACATGCTTGAGTCTTCAAAATCCGTATCAAACTAATATTAACTGGTGAGATTAATTAACACAACGTTTCACTCGGTTGCGCTGCTCAAAACTGACTGAAGGGAGATGTGTGAACGGCTGTGCTGGGTATCGTGACACGTATGATACTCGTACGGGGTTGCGTCACATTCCTACCCAACCCCTGTGTCGCCAAACTTGCGGAGTAGGAATGAAGGGCGTATCCCGCACCGGCAATAACACTAATTTTTTCTTAATTTTATGCATATTATTTGCTCTCATTACTATATACATTGTACTGACTGACACGTACGAGTATGTTGGTGTCTGGAAAGTGTTTGTGACGTGTTGTTGAGTAGGAATTATGAATTATGAATTAAGATCACTGTCATTTTGTAATAGCGCATAATTATTTTACGGTTTCTCGCGGAACCCCTGGTGATGGTCGGCGGAACCCCAGGGTTCCGCGGAACCCCGGTTGGGAATCACTGCGAGTCTATACACAAAATAAGATAAGAAAGGCGAGAAGGCATATATATATATATATAAATATATATATATATAATATATATATATATATATATATATATATATATATATGTAATATATATATATATATATATATATATTATATATATAATTATATATATATATATATATATATATATATATATATATATATATATATATATATATATATAATTAAAATTAATTATAATTATTATTATATATCCCCCTCTTCCATCCCAAAATTTTGACTCAATACGAAAAGCGACCAACACCAAATCTCAAAATAAAAAGAGACAAAAAAGAGAAAGATATATATGTGAAAAAAAGATGAAAGAATGAAATAGGTAAGAACTTTTTCAAGTTTCCCCCCCAAAAAAAATCAAAACATAAGTTGTTTTTTTTTACATAAAAAGCTTCGCAAAAAACGGATTGACACACACACACCACGCAGCACCACTCCCACCACCGCACGAGCAGCCACCCACAGCACACGCACACGCGCACACACACGCAGCACACGCACACGCACACACCGCGATGGTCAGGTTGATAACGTGCTGGTCTCCTATTATGTGGGTAGGCGGTTCGAATCCTCGCGCTCTCGGGGATTTTTCACTGACAATTTCGGGCGGTTACTGTCCCACTTGAGCAAGGGGATGGGGTGTGTGGTGTGTGAGGTCCCAGCATTGCCAAAGATAGGTAATAATGAGCTCAAGCTCGCACTGAGAGGGTGAAAACTGGCGGTCACGAGCCAGTCGCGTGGACAAGACCATGGGTCAATAACACACACACACACACACACACACACACACACACACACACACACACACACACACACACACACACACACACACACACACACACAACAAGAGAATGTTCCAAACTTACAGACAGGCAATCATGTTTCCCTGTTGCTGTTATGTGACGCGAGGGAATAATGTTGCCAGACAAACATTGTAAACACATGTGATAGGTCCTGAACAAATAATTAAAGTCTTCCCCCCCCAATAAGTGAAAAAAATATAATAAACAAATAAATATATAAAATAAATAAAAACATCTTCCACCTCCTTCACACTATTACCAACCCCTTCAAAACACCTTATATTTTGCACCCTCATAATCTTGTATTTATTTTTTTATTTATATTTTTCCTATGTAACTACGTGAAGTAGCCTCAGACAAGTTCCCGAACGTCTTTAGTGTTGCTGTGTGCGGGACTCAGAGATTCAAAGTGGCTGTTCATGTGTTGTTCTGGACTATACCTTTACGCGAGTAATTATTCACACAGGTAGACTCACCTTCAAATCGTAGATGATGAGTCAATGTCCAGTAATTCACGTTTCTTTTAATCTGCTTACGTTGGAATGTTAATCAGTGGTTTCGTGAGGATGTAGAGAGACGCCAGGGTAATTCAATCAATCAATCATTGGGGGCATACGCCGGGGGGCACGTCGCCTCGCCCACCCTACGACGCCACTCCCGGGGGTCACCACGCGCGAGTTCCCATGCAGGCTCCTTTCCCATACCAAGCAGCTCTCGACAAGAAACATCAACTTGCCCCAGCTACGAGCCTTGTGGGCGCCCCCTTGGCCTCCTCCACGCCGGATTGCCTCTTACAGATACAACCCGATGAGAAGGATCGGTTTCAGGGTAGTGTGCCACATGCTCATATAGCCGAAGTTGGCGCTGACGGACTATGCAGGTAATAGGCCCTCGATTCAGTCTCACGGTGCAATCGCTGATTTGACACGTAATCATCCCAGCGATACCCCATGATTCTGCGAAGACACTTATTACCAAAGGCATTGATTCGTCTCTTCAAGTCACTATTTAGTGCCCATGTCTCACAACCATAGAGTAAGACAGGGATCACAAGCGATTTGAAGATCCGGATCTTTGTCCTCCAGCACAGGTACCGACAACGCCAAATACTCCCGCTGAGCGAGTCCATAACACCGTGGGCTATGCCAATCCGCCGTAAGATTCCTTGACGTGACCCGCCGTCATTATGGACTGCGCTACCAAGGTATGTAAAACTTTCCAAGATCTCAATGTCCTCGCCACACACATGAACAGACTGTACTGTTTCATCTAGTAAGTCTCCAAACACCTGGACCTTGGTCTTGAGCCAGGAGACCTCAAGTCCCAAAGGCTTTGCCTCCTCGTGCAGCGCCTCGAGAGCCATCACCAGGACCTCCAGCGACTCAGCAAAGAGTACTGCATCATCGGCAAAATCAAGATCAGTGATCTTGGTGTTGCCGACGGATGCTCCACAATCACTTTGATCTACAACCTTGTCCAATACCCAGTCCATACAAGCGTTGAAAAGTGATGGGGCAAGAACGCACCCTTGCCTCACTCCTGTATTCACAGGAAAGAAGCTGGATACATCTGCCCCACACTTCACAGCACTCTCAGTCCCAGAATACAGACCAGTTATTAAACCAATAGTCCCTGCAGGAATCCCTCGAAGTCGCAGAAGATCCCAGAGTGACTCACGATGCACTGAGTCAAACGCCTTCTTGAGATCAACATAGGCTGCAAGCATCCCCTGTCGAAACTCACGTCGGCGCTCCACCAGGACACGAAGCGCTAGGATACGGTCCGTTGTTAACTTACCAGGCGTGAACCCAGACTGCTGAGGTCTCTGATGCTTCACCAGATGGCTGCGAATCCGTGTCAGCAATAGATGGGCAAGCACCTTGCCTGGTACGCTGAGCAGTGTAATACCGCGGTAATTGTTGCAGTCCTGACGGTCCCCTTTCCCTTTCCAGATAGGGACGACCAGCCCCCTTTTCTAGTCAGGAGGAATGGTACCTGATTGCCACACGGCAGTCAGGACAGCATGCAACCCGTGGATCATGGCCTCACCCCCAGCTTTGAGGAGCTCCGCACTGATATTACAAACACCAGCTGCCTTTCCACCCCTCAACTTTGCTACAGCCTCTCTGACTTCGTCAAGAGAGGGTGCGCTTTCGTCAATGGGAGGATCGGCATCCACTGCCTGTAACCCAGTGGTGTGAAGCTGCTCAGTTGGAGGGTCCACCGTGAACAACTGCCCAAAGTACTCAGCCCAACCAGCCATCTGCCCATCCATGTCCGACACGAGGCGCCCATCTGCTGTTCGAATAGCACTTGCCCGAGAAGGAGACCAGGGTAATTGAGGTAGTATTATTGTGTTAATCTACAATATATACACTTTGACGAAATATACAGAAGTCCCTGTTAACCTCCGTCTCTACCCTGTGCTAAGCACTCCTCGTCGCCCTATGGTTGGCAGAGAGAGCTCCGTGCCCCCTGCCAAGCAGTTGACAACTACCATGTTTATTTATCTACATTTTACTATCTACATTTATTTTATCTATTTACCTCTGCTCCACTATTAAACATATAGTAATGAGCAAGTAATGTTTCTACCACAGAATAAACTGATAATATAACTACTCTATATAAACATCTATTATATTACCATTTATTTATAAGAGATGCATAATAATGGTACGTGACATCTCAATATAACCATGCTGACCTTCTATCTTTGCTGAGTCTGCAGTAACTAGGTGTAGCCGGCCACAATGGTTGCCACACCCATACGTAGCAACACAAGCAGTAGGTAACTCCAATGGTTCAGGTACCACCTTTCGATCCTACACCAACCCTTCCCCAAGGAAAACTCCATGTTTAACTCGCACTGGTCCACCTGTGGTGTTAACAACCAATGCTGATGTGACATGTCCTGCGCTGACAGTGCTAAGTGTCGCCTCTACGGCCAATGGTTTTACTTTACTGGGACCATCGAGACACACTTCACTGTCTATAGGTGCATCAGGAACCGCCACTGGAACATGCATCGCCATACGATCGGGGATTTCATGGTCGCCGATAATCGTAGCCTTCACGAGTTTCCAGCCCGCTGTAAGATTCAGCGTTAGAGCGAGAGCGTTAGAGACATGAATTGAGGGAACTACACCAGTCGGTGGCCCTCCCTTATCGCCTCTCTTCCCTGTGAGTGATTTGACATATAGGGGAGTCAGAGACATAGGAGAATCCATCGCCTTTAACTGCTTCCCTTTAAATGTTATTAAACTTTAGTTGAGATCTATTCAAATTCGATTAGACTTCATTGTAGCTAAACTCAACAGCCCGTCTACAGGGAGCTGAAAGTTGGATGCCTACATACAACTCCATACGAACCGGAGGAACCCCTTTGTTCAGATTAATAGGTAAGATCACTGTTCCCTTTATTTTTAAAGATGAACCTGTGACCCCCTTCACATTCAAATCACTCTGGCGTAACGGCCACTGGCCACCACGTGCACTCCTCTTTAGAGCCTCATACGACTCCTCAGAGAGTACATTTACAGTAGCTCCAGTGTCCACAGCCAGGGAAAGGTTTTGATGGCTTATCTTCGTGGGTATTGCCATGATGTTTGTTTGTTGGCAGGCAGCCACAATATTGTGGTAAATCACAAATCCGCCGCGCCTGCGCGAGGAAAATCTCTCGCGGTTGTGTTGAGTTAACCTGAATGGTGTGTCGAGGCTCGCATGTCTTCCCCCGACGACTTACCTCTCCCAGCAGCCCACCTTTGCTCATTGTTTGCGCGAGCTTTTTTTATCTGGTAGCATCGGTCGGTAACGTGAATCCCGAGTACGGNTGGTCACGCATCGTGGCCTTCACAATTTCCAGCCCGCTGTAAGATTCACGCGAGCGTTAGAGACATGAATTGAGGGAACTACACCAGTCGGTGCCCTCGCTTATCGCCTCTCTTCCCTGTGAGTGATTTGACATTAGGGGAGTCAGAGACATAGGAGAATCCATCGCCTTTAACTGCTTCCCTTTAAATGTATTAATTTAAGTTGGGATCTATCCCAATTCGATTAGACTTCATCGTAGCTAACCCAACAGCCGTCTACAGGAGCTGAAAGTTGGATGCTACATAGAACTCCATACGAACCGGAGGAACCCTTTGTTCAGATTAATAGGTAGATCACTGTTCCCTTTATTTTTAAAGATAACCTGTGACCTCCTTCACTTCAAATCACTCTGGCGTAACGGCCACCGGCCACCACGTGCACTCCTCTTAGAGCCTGATACGACTCTTCAGAGAGTACATTTACAGTAGCTCCAGTGTCCACAGCCAGGGAAAGGTTTGATGGCTTACCTTCGTGGTATTGCCATGATGTTTGTTTGTTGGCAGCAGCCACATATTGTGGTAATCGACAAATCTCGCCGTGCCTTGCGCGAGGAAAATCTCTCGCGGTTGTGTTGAGTTTAACCTGGATGGTGCGACGAGGCTCGCATGTCTTCCCCGACGACTTACCTCTCCCAGCAGCCCACCTTTGCTCATAGTTTTCGCGAGCATCTTTTATCTGGTAGCATCGGTCGGTACGTGATTACCCGTACCGTGAATCGCGCAGTAGTAGGACTCCTACTTATTCTGTGCTTTTGCTGCTGTCCCCTCCCCGAAAGGAAAGGAGATTTAATCCTGGTTGAGGGAATCCCCTCGGAGCCGTGGGTGGCGTTTGTAGTTTGATTATCACCCACTGGCGATGCCTTCCGCATTTCTGCTCGCTTGCGGAGGCATTTCTTTACCGTATGTCCCACCTTGTTGCAGTAGGACAAATGATTGCCTCTCTCGCAGCTGCCACTGCATAAGAAGGCTGGGAGGTGTTATTTGTCCGGTGTTGGAATAGGAGTATTTACTCCAGCAACTGTGGCTGTGAAAGCCGTAGAGTGTTCTGACTCCATAAGCTTGCCGTCTAAGGCTGTTATGAAATCCACTAATCTCGTCCTAGGATGAAGGGCAAAGAAAGAGCTGCACGACGCACCTTCCCCTGGACATGTAGCATATAGAACAACAGTTCCAGAAATTTGGACATATTATCCATACTAATTTCTGTTCCATTACACCAATGTGCCTCCGTTAGAATTTTGATGCACCCCTCTGTTAACGTATTGGCCGCGATAGACCCATCCCATACAGTTTGCGACGACAAATTTGTTATTATTGAGTCAGTCACATGACTTACCTGTTTCACTACGGTGGTTGCTGCTCCACCACTGAAAACTCTCAGGAAATTCTCCCTGAATTTGTCGTAATCTTGCCCAATCTTCCGGGCAGAAAGTGCTGTGCTCTGCATTAATTGTTGAGCTCTCGAACCAGGTTGCAGTCTAGATCGAATGAAAGCAATTTTATCTGCTGGCCTGTATACATCTGAGTTACTCATTACATCCTCACACAGAGTGAGAATTGATAGCCTGTAGTCTTCCTCATCTCCACTAAATGGTCGCACGGATGCCTTCTGTGGTAACACCTTAAATGAAGTGGAAATCAGCCCAGGTTGGCTGGCCAGCCTGTGATTGATCGTCATTGTATGAGTTGTTGCAGCTGTTAGAGGAGTAAGTTAGTGGTATAGTAGTACCATAGCAGTAGTAGTAGCAAGAGTAGCAGTAGTAGTAGTAGTAGTAAGTAGTATAGTAGTATCAGCATTGTGGGATACTGTCTTACCGCTCCTAGCGTAAGTGTTATTTAAGTCTGGGGTTAAATTATCTACGTTTTCTTCTAACTCTTCCTACCTTTTGGCATTAAATATATGAGACAATAACTTATTTTAAAAAATTAAATTATATCCCAAAAAAGTTTTCTTTATTTGGGAAAAAAGGGAAAAATTTTGTTAAAAAAATTTAATTTTCCCGGGTGTCCCCCGGAATAACAATTTTAAGGGGGCGTCCCCGCTAAAAAGTCCTTTTTCCTTTTTCCCTACAAAAAATTCCCCCTTTCACAGAAAAAAAAAACGTTTTAGGGTAACTTTTTAATACAGGGTAAATTTTCCTTATAAAGAGATAAATCTATAATAATTCCTCAGTTTGTGAAATTTTAAAAAAATTTAGTGTAATTGCTGTTTTTAAAGCTAAAGGGCTTGTGCTATTTTAAATTTAAATAATTGATTGTAGACTGCTCGGGCGATGACCTTGGTTTGGTTAGGGGAAAAAGTCTCCTTCCGTCACCTCTTGTTTTGGGGCGAGACGATGTCCTTCGTTGCCCCTTGTCCTGGTAAGTTAAGATGAGTGAAGAGAACTTTTAAATTTCCCCAAAAGGAAACCAATGGCCCGGCGGGAAAAATTTCTAAATTAAACACTCATTAACGTATGTCCATTACCCATCGCCTCTTCCTCGAAAACGGCGTGAGGGAAAGGAAAATAGGAATTTGTTTGAGAAGATTCCGGTGATTTGGGTTTGGTAGTGGAGGCTGGTAAAAAAGGCCCTTATACCCCTGCGTCAGCTTGTTTCCCCTTTCCCCCCCCAACCGTCTCTCTCTTTCCTTTTTTGGGCCTTTTGGGTATCATTCACTCCCAAAACCTGCTGCTTGGTTCAAAAAGTTTTTTTTTTTTTTTTAAAAAAATTTTTCTCCCCCTCACAACCAATATTTCCAACACTTTTTTCACAGAGTTTGTAATTGTTTAGCACATGGGTTATTCGCGCCAAAACGCCGCCCCATTTTAAGGGTTCTGAATATTTCGTTACGCGAGTAATTCTATTTTACAAAAGGTACTCACCGTGAATGATTACCGTATAATGCCCAGTCCCACACTTCCCAAATAAATCTTTTTCCCTGGGGAATATTAGTGGTTTCGGGAGGATGTGAGAACGCTTAAGGGTTTGAGGTAGTTCTTTAAAATTTTTTTTAAAAACTATCCTTGACGAAATATGGTATGAGGAATCCCTCGTATGTACAATCTCCGTTCAAATTCTCAAAGCTCAAACCCCTTTCCCCGGTCTATCCTCGGGGGCCGGGCGGCTCACCCCCTGCCCTGCCCGTGCAGGTGTCAAGTACTCGTTTTCTAGGGAACCCTATACATCTGTTTCCCTTACAAATTTAAAATAGCACGTAGCAAGTAATTTTTCTACCATAGAATAAACTGATAATATTTTAGGATCCTGGGGGGTTTTTTAGATTATATGTAAAAACAAATTTATAAATTTAAAAGCACAGGAGGTGTGTCCCCTGTCTGTCTGGGCAAAAACATCTTTTGATGGGTTTTATGTTGCGAAGTACCCAGGCCAGGGGCCTCATCAAGAAAACCCGGGTGTTTTTGATGAAACACGTAGACCCTCGACCGGGTTTCCCACCTACAAAACAAAAAGCTTTGTGTATCTTTTCAGCGCTCTGCCCAAGGATGATGGGTGACACAGAGCAACAGGCCTAAAGAAAACTAAACCCCGGGAACCCTTTTTGGATTCCCCCAAAAACTCATTATGCTGCAAGGGCCGGGGGGAAAGGGGGAAACCAACGGAGGGGGTTCATTTAAATTTTTTCCCGGGCCTTTCCCCTTTGGGCCTTCAAACACGTGACTTTCATCGCCCGCAAACAGTGTACATATTTTATATTATATATATAATAAAATTATATATATTTATAAATATAATAATATATATATATATAATATTTTATAATATAAATATTTTAATTTTAGTATTTAAATATTTAAATATATTTTTTTATAAATATTATTCTAAACTTTAATATTTTAAATATAAAAAAAGGAATTATTTATTTTTTGGATTTTGTAAACAAAGGCCTTTATCCCCGGGGCTGGGCCACTTTTTTTTAAAACTACTCCCTTTGGTTTGCCCTTGGCCCCGGCGGTGGACCCTCCCTAAAATCTACCCTTTTGGGGGGGTCCCCCAAACGGGGGAACCAAATTGGAAATCGGGGGGGAAACCCCTTTACCGGTAATAAAAAAGAGGGGTAAAAAAAGGGAAACAGCGGGGGGAAAGAAAAACCAAAAAAGTCCCCGGAAAAAGGCAAAACACGGGAGGGAGGAGATTGTAAAAAACCAGGGGAAACTGACAAAAGAAACAAAAGGGAAAAAATTTTTTAAAGCTGTGTCAACAGCCGGGCCCTTCGTGTTTTTTTTCCCGATTCGCCCCCTTAAAGCCTATTCTATAAATTACCAAGCCACAAAAAACAAAAATTCAATTAAAAAATCCCCAGTATAGGAAAACCCCCTTTTTACTTCCCTTCGATACAGCGCAGAAAAACCCCGCGAGGAAAAGGACGCGTATCTCCGCGGCCCGGGACAAGGCGCGGGGAAAAACGCGGACGAGGCGGCTTTTTATCGGGGTGTACGGGGGCCCCCCGCTTCTTACGGGGGCCCCAAAACCGCCCCACCCGACCCCCTGCTTTTTTCCCACCCCTTGCTGATCGGGCTTCTGCATTGGCATCTCTTTGGAGGACGCTTCGCTAAAACGGACAAACTATTGCCGTCTGACACGGGCTTAATAGTGAGTACAACCCCCTTTAAGGACTTTTTCCCTAAAATTTTTTTTTAAAGTACCCACTTTTTTTTAAAAACAGAAATAAAGGGAAAATGGGTTATTTTTTTGTGTAATATATTTGTCATTTTATTTTTGAAAGTTTTTTTTTTTTTTTCTTTGCACTTTTTAAATAATCTATATATTTTCCCTAACATTTTCCTTCTTATATCCTCATATTTTGTAATGCATTTTTTTTTATTCCCTTTAAAAGCACAAAAAGTGGGAAATTTAGAATTTATTTTGGGTTTTAAAGTTTCACTAAATTTAAATGGACAAACAAAACCCAGCAAAAGTAAAAAGAGCGTAATTACTCACCAAAAAATTTTTTTGGATTTTTGTAAAGGACGGAAAATTTAAAAGAAAAAAATCGGACCCCCAGAAATGGGTGCAGTGAGGAAGAATTAGTTAAACTTTCCCCAGAGGAGGATATTCGTAATTAAGAATGGAATTTCCCCAAACCTACGAGCCCTCCCCTATTTAACCCCGTCACTAACAACTCAAACCTAACTCATCACTTTTACTAACACAATGTCCTCCCCCCTAAGCCCCCGGTGCAGGTCCTTTTTTCCCCATCCCTGACCACCCTTTCCCTCGGGCCCGGGCGGGAAAGCAAATTAAAAATTTTGCCCAAAAATTGCAGCTATTCGCGAACTTTGGGGTACTGACCAAAAAATACTCCCGGGGAATTTATATTGGGCCCTTTGTAAAGATGCCCATAAAAAACCCTTTGTATGTGATGAAGGGGATAAAATATTTTTTCCATCCGTTCACGCCTACCCTGGTCACGAGCTTCACTTAAAATGAAAGCCAGCGCTTTTACCAAGCCCACAACAATTACAAAATTATCGGGTTTTTCGGTAAAACCTTTTTGGGAAACTTTTTGGGGAAAAATAAAAAACAAAAGCTTGGCCCAAAGGGGGTTAATTTGGGCGGTAGAACTATTGCACGGTAGCGCTGCCCCCAAAGGATCTTTTTGGGGTCGGTAGCCCGAAACAAATTCTGCTGTTTTTGTTAAGTATTTAAAAAGAAAGGGGTGGACTCAGGGAAACCCCATGAAATTACCCGATGTAGGCAATTTTCCCTGGATTTTTTGGGTGTACTGATGTTCCCAAAAGGGGGAAAAATGTCAAAGGGGACAGTTTATCATTAACCCAACACACAATGAGAACCCCCACGATTTTTTTCTTTTTTAAAAAAACTAAGGGGAGGAAAAAGGATATGATGTGCGTTTTTCACCTCTAATGTCGCTATGACTTTTTACCCCCCATTGATGAGGGGGGTTTTCTGACTCATCCATGGGGGCCGGATTGCTCGGGGAAACCGACCTTCACTTGCACATAATGCCAGCTTTAAGGGACCCCCCACTGCGGGTTTTTTTTAATTTCGGGGTCAAGGTTTCCACGAAAAAGCCAAGAAAAGAATAATTATCGTGACGCCAGTGGTCCGGGTAAATGTCAGTTTCCCCAATAAACATTATTTCAAGATAGAGGGCTCCACCGCAAAAGGCAGATGCGACACAAAACCCGCATATAAAAACCCTTTTTCCTCTTCCCCCTCGGCGGGGACAGGAAAAAATCCTATTGTTTTTTCCTGAAAAACCACCCATTTCAGTGATGACTGCTTAACCTTGCAAAATGAAAGACAACTTTTTTCCCCAGGCCCGGGGGGGGGGAAGGGGCGGTCTTCAAAAAAAAAAATGATTTACTGACTGACTTAGGAAAAAAAATCTTAAAGGGGGAAAAAAACTGTGTGGGGATCGGATAGGGTTTAATATTACATCCCCCTTTGTAGCCCCCTTGCAATTTAAACCACCCTAAGGGTTTGGCCCCCCAAAAGGGAAGGGTTAAAGGGATCTTTTGCATTGGGCCAAGCGGGCCCCCGTCAAAGTGCTGTCAGAAAAAAGGGTTACCTTGCACTAAAAAAGTGCGTTTGCCGGAAGTCAAAGGCTCTTCGGGCCCAATGCCAAATTTAATGGGTGTTACTACGAGCCTCTTTAAAATTTTAGGTATTTAAAATTTGCCTTTCCCCTCACTTAGGAAAAAGGGCCCCCCCAAATTTTGCGTTTTTTGGTTTTGGGATGTAGCTTCCAAATTCTTTCCTTTGGGCCCCCGGGGGGGGGGGTTTGGGGTTGAAAAAACGCTCCCAATCCAATCGGATGGTGATTCATCCCCGGGCATCAAAATGAAACAAATTTCAAAAAAAGGCTTTCAAGCAATGAATCCCCCTGCGGCCCAATTCCCAGTGTGGACTAAACCAAATTAAAACTAGGTAATTTTTCCAGCCCCAAAATCAGGCCGTACCTGCCCTTTTAAATGTAAATTTCTTTCCCAAAAAAATAAAGGGGAATTGGAAAGTTTTTTTAAAGCCACGGTATTAGGGGACCCCCGAGTCCCCAAACCCTGTGGCCATGCCATTCCCGTGTCAGTCCAAAGCTACCGTAGGTGTGACATCTGCTTTTTAAAAGGGCCCCGTAAATAAAAAAGACTAGTTTTGGGAAACAAACCCGAGCACGGGTTCCCTGAGGGAAAAACCAAAAACTGTCGCCCTTGGGGGTCAATACCCCCCGACGGTCCGATCAAAATTAAAAAAAGGGGTCCTCTTTAAATAAAGCCCTTTGCTTTTTGAGCGTCGGGTTGTAGCAGAACCTTGGAACTCCCCCGCTACTTGTATTTTCTTCAGTATCCAAAAAACACTCAAAAAAAGCCGGCCCCACAAACCTTTGATTTTCCCCCGTCACGTAGTGGACTTTTTCCTGAATTAAAACCTTCACTGTTAGGACTTTTTACAAAATACCGTGATGTTTTTGCCCTGGGCCCGGAATTTTCTACACACCCAAAAAAAAAGTTTTGTCATGGGGACTAACTTTGCATACTAAAACCGTGGGGGCTAAAACGAGTAAAACCCAAATTAGTCAAAGCTGAGTTCCCCCCTGGTTTGTCATTTTTTTTAGTAACTCCTATTTGGCCCAGTATGGTCTTTGTCCCCCAAAAAAATGACTAACCAGTTCGTCAAATTTTAAACCCTTTTTTAGTATCCACATTAGTAAATTTGACTAGGGGGGAAAAAAAACACCTTGGGGGGCAAAAAAAAGCACCTTTGTGGGGGCAAAGGGTTTTTCCCTTTATAGGTTCAACTTTTTTCCCCTTTTGGGAGGTCACTTTTTCCCCCATTTTGGGCAGCAAAAGCACCTTTAAGGGGGCAACTTTGCAACTTTTTAAAGGGGCAAAAACCCATCACATATTTTGCCCTTTAAAAGGGGGAAAAGGGTTTCACCTTAACATAGGGTTTTAACTTTTTGCACCTTTTGGAATTGGAATTTTTGGGGGATTTTGCACCCATTGGGGGCAAAAAATGCCCCCTTTGGGGGGCAAATTTTGCAAACCCTTTTCAGGTGAAAATTTTGCACCTTTTTGGGGGATGCACTTTTGCACCCATAGGGGGGGCAAAAAATGCATCTTTAAGGGGGAAATTTTGCACATTTAAAGATCAAAAAAATGTCCCCTTTTTTCACCTTTAAGGTGGGAAAAACTGCACCCCCGTTCAAACTACAGGGTTTTTGCACCTTTTTGGAAAGTGCAATATTTTACCCCATTGTAAAAAGGGTGCAATTTTGCACCCCCCCCAGAAGGTGCAAAAACGTACCTCTGCACCCCAGGAATGAAAATTTTAGTTATCTGTCCTTTTGGATCTTTTAAAAAAAGAAATTCCCCCATATCTATTTTTTTATGGCAAGTTTTAAATAACTTGCTATCGAAAAATAAATAGCAAGGAAATTCCCCCCTTTTTAAGGGTCCGTAAAGAACAAAATTTGTATTCTTGAAGGGGAGGGTTTTGCTGCAAAAGGGGGCATGTACCAAACAGCTTCTTTCCATGCCCAAAACAATGTGGGAAATTCCTGCCCAATTTAAATACTTCTCAAATTGAAGCAAGGAAACTTAATAAACCCCGCATTCATGTTTAACATTGTCCCAAATTTTCTTGTCCCTTTTAAAACGAAAAATTTTTTAAAGGAAATATAACAGGAAATTTAAAATTTTTTAAGGGTAAATCCTGATTATTGAAATACATCTTTATTAAAGCTGAAACCAAATTTAGATTTGAAAAAAAAGTTTTGATTAATGTTTTAAAAAATTTTTACAGGGTAGGGATGGAAAGACAATCTACTTATTTTGCGATTTTTCCTTTTTAACCCCTAAAAAACAAGGGGGATGGAAAAATATTTTCCCATACTTTCTTCGCAAAATGAACACCCATTCTTTTTTTAGTTTTTAAAAAATCTTTTTTTCCCCAAAAATTTTGAAATTAACCCTTGAAAAAATTTTTATATATATTAAATTTTCTTTTTTTTCATGCTAAAAAAAAAAAAAATAAAAAGGGAATCATCATCAAAATGGGGAAAAAAGCACAGGGGTTTTGGGCCCAAAAAAAACCCTATTCAAATTTTTGCAATAGCCTTGCTGGGTTAAAGGGGATTATTTACGGGAAAAAGCTATTGGAAAATTTTTGGCCCGGCTATAATATTTTTGGAAAAATTTTAAAAAAATTGGTACATACCCCAACATACAGGGATCCCAAAATTTCGGGAAAAACCCATCTTATATTAGATTTTGTGCAACATCTTGTTAGAAAGAAAAAAAATACTTGAAGCTCTTTTTACTCAACGCTTGGGAGGAAAGGGGTACATAAAATGGGAATAAAAATTTTTTAAAGGTGACTCTTTAGGAAAACCCTTTTTAATTGCTATGCAATTTTTTAAGAAAGAAAGAAAAAAAAAAATTTCTGGTGGATAGGGTTTTTGCTTAAAAAGCCTTTAACAACCGGGGAAAAAAAACAACCTAAAATTTTTTTTTAGAAAATGGGAAAAAAAAGAGACCTTCACCCGAAAAGAAGCAAAAACCCAAAAAAATAACGCAGTGGGGCCCGTGGGAAAATGATGGCTAAATTCCCCATATCAAAAGACTGGCCTAGGATGCCATGCTAATTCCCCATTTTTTTACCTTTCTTTTTTTAAAAAAAAAGAATGCCGTAGCTAATTTGTAGTATTTAATGCAGTTATATGCTTCATACCCTCATTTCCTACCTTTGTGCATACCTTTCCTTTTCAATCTGTTTGTTTCATACAACAAATTAAATATTTTAAAAACGGGTGTACAAACGGGTTTTGTAAGCAGGCCATGCACTAAGGCGGGAAAAAAATAATGCAAAATGGGTTTTTAAATAAAAAAACTAGAAGCCGCTATAAACCCACCACTTTTTGGGTAAAATTGTTTCTGTTTTCAGAGAATGAAAAAAATATATAAAATCTATTTTTAAATTTTTTCAATAGTTTCTGTGAGAAAGAAAACCCGAAAGTTATGTGGACCCAAAAAATGCTGTTGTTTTTGGATGCCAAAGGAAAAACTTTAAATTTTGGGAAAAATGTATAAATTTTTGAGAATGAGAGGTATAAACTGTCAAATAAAAAGATGATTGGAAGAGGACCCCGTGCCAAAAGGGAGCAAGGAAAGGTTTAAAAAGAGAAACACAACAAGGAAGGGGTTTGCTTCAGCTAAATGTTTAGTGCGTAGGCAGTAAAAAAAAGGGAATTTTTTAAAAAAGGGCTCGGGAATAGCTAAAAAAACCTTTAAAACACTGTCCTGTAGGGGTTTTAAAGAACCTGGGACAAAATAATTTTTAAATTTAAAACCCAAAACCCGCTTTTTTTGTTTGCCCTCAATTCCCAAACTCTTCTTGGGTTCCCCCGTTCATGGGTTTTAGGTGTTTTAAAAAGCTTTATTTCCCCAAAATTTTGTACAGCTTTTAATAGTCCCGTCCCCCTTGTTTCCATGAAAAAACTGAAAACTGTGTTTTTATTAAAACCAAAACCCCAAAATACCTTTTTCACCATTTTGACATTACATTAGGTTAGGGAATTAGCTACTTAAAACCCCCCTAATCTGGAGAAAAATTTGAAAAAACCCCCTTTTTATGAAAAAAAAAAAAAAAGTCCCGGCCCTTTAAAAAACCTGTTTTAAAGGGTTACCTATGTAGAAAAAGAACAATTTTTTTGTTTTTTTGAAGTAAACTACAAAGCTTCTTTTGACTAATGATTTTTTGTCGCAAATAACTTAAAGGTCACAGGTAAAGGTAAAAGTTAAAATTTTTGGGGCCTTTTTTTAGTTATTGATGAAAGTAATTCTGAAAACCTAGAATGACTCAGAGCTCATCTGAGTAAAAAAATTTAAAAACCATCTCTCAAAGTTTATAATAAAGTTTTTGGGACTTTAAAGTTTGATCTTTAGGTCATTTTCGGGTCATCCCAAATTTTGAGACCTTTAAAGGGGAAAACCCTTTTGCCCCTAGATGCTAAAATTTTGCCAAGGCATATGGCACAACACTCTAACATTTTCCCAAATTAAGCAAAATCAGATTGGGAGGGGTTACTCTCTGGGGCCCCTGCCGGAATCCCCAGAAGTCCTTCACCCCTATCTTTTTTTTTTTCCCCCTTACCAAAAAAGCCCGGGGGGCTGGGGAAAACGGGGGTTTTTGGGGGGGGAAGCAAATATAAATGATTTATGGCTCCCAAAAAAACTCAAGTCACTAATGTAAAAATCTAACCCAACCAACCTTAAAAACAAAAATACCTAACCTAACCAACCCAACCTTAAACCCAAAATTACCTAACCTACCAACCTTTAACCACAAAGTATAACTAAACCGAACCCAACCTAACCTTAAAACCCAAAATTCCTACCTAAACCAAACCAACCCTTTAAACCCCAAAATATAACCCAAACCCAACCCAAATAACCAAAAGTATAACTAACTAACCTAACCTTAACCAAAAGTATCCTACCTAACCAACCTTAACCACAAAATATACCCAACCTAAACCCAACCTTTTCCACAAATATACCCAACCTAACCCTTAACCACAAGTATACCTAACCAACCTAACCAACGGCTTAAAAATTTTTTTAGCACCTCATATTTCATAGCGGCCGTGTGGGTTAAACCCAAAGGGTGAGCGCACGCTGGAACCTTTACAGATGTAAGTACAATAAGCAACAAAATGGGTAGTTCATTTCATCAAAACCCGGAAGGGGATTTCCAAGTATTTTTCCAAAACTAATTTACTACTTACCAAAACATACACTGTCGTGGAAAAGAAAGGGTTTATGCAAAGGGAAAGGGAGGGAGGTGATACAAGGACTCGAAAGGGGGGCGAAGGGGGGCAGGATATCCAGGTCAGCAGCCGTGTTGCCATGACCGTAGTCTGGCTGGGCCCCGCCCTTTAGCTGGCTGTTTGTTGTTTAGAGCGGAGGGTCCCTTGGGAAAACTTGAGCCCTGGGGTGCCAAAGGCTACAGGCCCGGCACTGCCCTGTTTGTGTCTTTCTCAGGAAACGCGGCCTATTTAAATATTTTCCCAAAAACACGAACAAATTTCGTCTATGATGCGCAATACTCTGCTCTTTACAACTTTATTTTATTTTTCTGCTTTCCTTAATTAATCTATACTTATTTTAAGAACAAATTAAGAGAAAAAAAATTACTTACCCTTAATCCTTTGCCTTGCTCTCCAGGGGACACTCACC